>VYXF01008081.1:93714-143158 GCA_013397295.1 Polioptila caerulea | reverse complement strand
AAAGAAAAGAAAAGAAAAGAAAAGAAAAGAAAAGAAAAGAAAAGAAAAGAAAAGAAAAGAAAAGAAAAGAAAAGAAAAGAAAAGAAAAGAAAAGAAAAGAAAAGAAGTAAGGCTAGTTCCTGAGTAACATTGTAGAATCTGAACTATCAGTTCAGTTATCCATTTTAGCTACTTACATAGAGTTTGGCAAAAAATGTCTAGTCTATGTATTTTATGATTATTTTATTTTGTAATCTCTGCCTTTAAGTTTGGTATGGAGTGGAACAACATATTTTGTTGACATTTTGTCTTAATGAAGGTGTGTTTCAGCTCTGCTGGCTGTCCCCTCCATCCAAAACACCTACACGCATATTCACACACTCATTCTGAAAGAGGAAATCTTCCTAAATACACAAGTTGCTTTTCATCTAAACAAAAGAGTGAGTAGGACTGAGAGTATTATTTCACAAGAGGAAGAAAAGCTTGATTAACATTTAAAAGATATCATTATCCTTTTGTTTGTTTCAAGTTTAAAATGTAAAGTGCTAAAATTGTGCACACCATTTGTGACCTTCAAGACACTGAGAATCAGAACAGACCTCCCATGGAAATTACAGATACAAAATCAGTAAAGGTTTGACTGAGTTGTCTACATACAAATGCTTGATGTCATTTGAAATAACTGCCTGTGGACACATAAATTAGGTGTCTTGATTTTGAATTAAATTTTATCTTTGCAGCTGTCTACAGGCATGATAGGTGCTTTTTGTAAACACTTAGGCCACAATTCAAGCATCTATGATGACCATACACAAGCATGTATTGTCATTTGAGATTTCTCAAGGTATCTGAGACATCTACACAGAAAGGGCAGGTATGACATACAACTTTTGGGAGACTAGAGACCTGGAAGAGTAGCTGCAGGTATCTCACATGTTGTTGGATACCTGTGTGTGGACAACTGGACCAATTCTGCTGCTCCCTTGAGTCTCTTTCTGACAAATAAACTGATGATTGAGGATCAGCTTTACTTCAACCATGGAATATATTTAATACCTGAGTCAGTTACTTAATCTGATTTAGCCAATTAGATACTCCGCACAAGACTTCAAATTATACTACGCCTGTGAACTCAATGAATGGTGTGAAAAGTCACAAAAATTATTAAGTCCTAGATGAAGATCCAAGTGTGCACGGCACCTACATGTGTCTAGTCCAAGATCTAGCTTTGGTTATGGATAAAGCACACTGAGTCAGGCAGAAACACAGGATCGGAACTGAAACTTTCCAAATTCTAAAGGCAGGTGATTTTCGGGTTTTGATTCAGGCTTGCTGTCAGTTTGATATCTTTTGTTCTCAAACTCAGTGTAGGTGGGTGGAGGTGTTTGCACAGTGAGGCGAGAGCCAAAGGAGAGCAGCACAGCAAACCCAGGGCATGCCTGCACTGAGCAATGCTCCGATGACGTCGCACCCGCTGGCAGCCTCTCGGCTGCTCGCTGCTGGGCAGATGTACCAACTTGCTCAAAGACAGCACAGAGATCATTGCACAACACTTCACTGTGTGAGGCAGACATGCCTCTTGGGGAATATTTTGAACAGATATAAATAGCTTTTTTTGTGTAGCAGATGAAGTCTGTATCCAAGGGACTTTGTGTTTTAATGTTTAAAGTTAAAATAGAGAAAAGGTAGGGTACACATTCCTTCTATGGTTTTTGCTCTTCTTTTTCTGTAATGTGAGGTGAAGATGAAAGGATATATATACACTCAGACAACTCAAGAAGAGTTTTGCAAGAAGAAATGCACATATTAACCCAGAAATCTTTGCCTGCAAAGCAATTTTAGAATTGGAGATCTAGAAGTTTTATGGGCTGTTACCTTGCCATATATCCTGTAATTTCTTTACTATGGTGTGCATTATTTAAGGAAAATCCTTCCACTGGAATTTATTAAATGTACTGAATCATCACTCCATTCGTAAATATATAAACATTTTTGAAATTGGAGACTGGATTTTTACTCTTGAAAAATTCAAAGACAGACACAAGCGAGATGAGAAAAATCTTCATTGTTTACATTTTGTGGACCAAAAGCTGAGGCCCAAATGGTTAAATTATTTTCTTAGAATTTACAATATTTTAAACAAAAGCTGAAAATGGAATGTTCATAGTGACCTTTAAAAATCCAAGTATCTCTGCTGTTCTGCTATATAAGATACTTTCTAGAAATAGCTGAAACTTTATCTTTCAGTGATTCTCTATTAAAACATAGAAGGAAGGTTCTTTTTTTATAAAGTACAAAAACTACTCATGATAAAAACCATACTGGATGTCTTATATAAACCAGAAGAAATATTTTTATTGCTATTATTTTGTTCAATAGCCAACTGAGGAAAAATAAAAGCGTAAAGAAACTGAGGCTACAGCCAGCTGAATAGGCAGTGCCTTAATCCTGTGTAATCTCCCATTCAGTAGAGGATTTATACTGATTACACTGACAGAGATGCTGAATGGATATCATACAGTAGAGGAGGAAAAGATACCAGAAAAACCCAGTAAAAACCTGATGGAGTCTTCATATGTCCTGATCCTGAGTTTACCATTCCTTCACTGCTTTCATCATGGCTAGATCTTGATAGCAAATTAAAATGTAAAGGGAAACACTCCTCACCTTTGGAATCATATTGACATGTGGTCATTTGCCCCATTATTTTTCTGAAGGGATAATTAGCCTGCTTCTGTCCTGAGATGGCTATACCACTCAACCTGCTTCCAGTCCAGAAAGTAGCATGGAATAGGAACAGTCAGTCCCAAAGAAGCAGTTCATACATGCTGTCCAGCAACCTTAATAGTCAGGATGTGCCATTGGACTTCTGGGCTGTAAAAATATTTTATTAGTGAAAAATTATTGCCTCCGTGACTTTATTGTGAAATTAAATCTGTTAAGGATCCTTTTAAAGAATTCTTCTTTTTAAATATACCTCTAATTTGAGGATTTATCATTTTCTGTGAAGATAGCTTTGGTGGTTCTTGTGTCTTTCTGCCTCTTGAATCACAATTGAATTGAATCACAATTTTCCTTGCATGTAGCAGCAACTTCAGAAAATCAGGATACTTTTGTTGTTATTTCTGCCTCTCTTGTAATGTTTATCTTTCTAATGTCTGTGTTGAGCTTCCTTAATATTACACTTTGCTTTAAAAATTGTATTCTTTCATGTCCAATAGTATGAGTCCATCACTCAGTTATGAATCTGACCATGGCAACAAAAATTGCCACAAACACTTCGATTATGTTTAAAGTATATCATTTCAGGGAAATGCAGTAAAAGTTTTGATTAAGAAATTATAGTAATCCAATGGTTGAATGGCAGTGTGAAAATCAAATATTTGACAATTTGTCACTATTTACATGAATATTTCTTATATCATTGGGACTTTCAAGCAACTACGTGCTTGAAATATATACTTGAAATATAGGGTGGAAATTCAGACTTTTAAGTATTCAATATTTTAGATAGATTTATTTAATTTTTATGCTGTAAAGTATGCAATAGCTGTTTGCCTCAGAATAATAATTATATGTTCCAGGGAGCAAGAACAAAGAGATTGTTCTGTCTGCTACATTTTCCAGAAAATATTTTATTTTGTTGGGCTTTACCCTCCACTGATTATGACTTTTTAATATCTTTATGGCTGTTCCTGACTTTGCCTCATCTTGGCCGAAAGGAAACCATGAGCTGTTAGAATGAGTGGTCCATGTAAGCTCACAATCAATCATTTTCAATGAAATAACTGTGAACATTACATCTGGTATAGTAAATATGATGTCTGTATGTACTTAATTGTCAAGTATTTTGGAGAACAGCTGAAAGAGAGGGAAGGGAAAAATGTTTAACTTTTATAGAGCCTTAGTAGACCAAGCAGCCTCTTTTGGGGCCTAAAAACAATCAGATTGTCTTGGCTTTACTCTTATAATGCTTGGACTGTAATTTTCAGCTGGTTTTTGGCTTAGACCAAGGACTGTTTTGCCATTGAAGCAAGACTCCTTAGTCTAGTCTTTCTCTGGCCTCTGCTAATGACAGTAAATAAACTAAAATACCATTTTCATGAAACCTCATTCATATTTTCCTGTGGAAAAGGAATAGCTAAAAATACAGTAGTTTTACATAAGGGGCACAAGATGGTACTTTAAAGACTTCTTGCCTATATGTAAAGTAATCCTGAGCTCCTTTTTATTTATACACAGTAATACAAGTCTGCAACTGTTATCAAATTTTGTTTGTCCCACTTTTCCACATGCTTAAGCTTCATCATTTCGTCATCTTAAAAGAAAATATATTCTTGGTTACCTTTGCATTCACCAGCTTTTTAATTTTTAATCTCATCTGGAAACAGGACCTTAAGCCAGTTAGTAGTAACAAAGATCCTGAGGATTTACCTGAAAGATTACAGAGAAGGAAAAGAAAGAATGAAAAAATCTTAATCATAGCAACTTTCCAAAAGTAAATACTGAAATTTGACAAGTTCTAAGAGAATATGTACAGCCAATATATCTATGAACCCTATCCATAAGGGTTATATTCAACACATTCTGAAAGCTTTACTACCAGAAAAATTCCATTTCAATTGAAAATGAAAATATTAGTTGGCCTGTAGTAGGGTGACTGACCTAAATCAAATATAATTGTATGCACTTAGAACAGCTTGAGTCTAAATTATCTATGCTATAATGCACCAAAAGGCATTAAGAAAAGAAAATGCTTGAGTTTTATTTTGTAACACTTTAAATCTGCAATTTGCATGTAAACCATTGCTGTGAATTACATCAGACAAATGAATAATTAAGAAAGAGCAGGATGGAAAAGAGTACTTGGTTTCTTGTGATCTCATTTGGTATTTTTAAATTAGGCTGAAACAATGTCACAGATGACCTTCTGAAATAGCTACTTGGTATTTTCCTATACTCCTTTTGTTTGCTATTGTACTTGTTTTATTGCATAATATAGCACAAGCATGGTAGGGAACAGACTGAAATTATCAGCACAAAACTGAGATTTTAATTGTAAAATATTTTCACAAATGAAATTTTTTTTTTTCTTTTTTTGCTGTTTGAGATAGTGGGACTGTGTGCCTGAAAAGTGCCACCCCATATTAACATTTGAACAACCAAGGCACTAGAAGAAACTTTGCTGAGTAATTTAGGTATGAAATAGGCTATTTGTGTTGTAGATTTCTGGCATCTTCCAAAAGCCCTGGAACTAGGTCAGTTTCACTACAGCTGTACTTTCTGACTTCCTTCTACTGCCTAGCATTCCCTTGTTTTTGTGGTTTGGTTTGTTGGGTTTTTTTTTTAAAAAGTCTTTAGCGCATATATATTTATTTCTATATAACTTCTTCAATCTATGATTAGATATATTTTTCTTTTAAGTAAGTTTATAAAGTTTTCAAATGTAAGCATGCATATATAACTGTGAATATGTCTTTACTCATCTGTAGCAATGTTCCTTTCACATATACCCAAGCCAAAACAAGAAGAAGAGGAACTGAGGTCTTTCTCATCACTGGGGAATTTAAAGACTATGTTCATCATCTCAGAATTGCATTCATCCCTAGCCAGAAATGTTCCCTCTTACTTGAAGAAAAAAAAAATTGTCAACTCAAAATTTTAAAAAATAGCGTAATGAGTCAGATAACAAGACTAAGTAAAAACAGTATTAATATTAAATTTAAGCACTAGCAATTTTGCAATAATGCAATGAGCTCCATTTATTGCATTGATTAATTAAATAAATATGTGCCTTCAGTGGTCAAAAAGGAAGTTTAACTTTTTAAGAAAAAATGCATGTCAATAACTAGTAAAGTTGAATGAACAGATAAGTTGTGTTTATTGTTTTAAAGAAAAGTTTCTTCCTGCACAGGGAACTGGACTGTAACCAGCAGCTTTCATAATAATAGCAATTGCATAACACATTTGTTTTTTAATTGAGGATATTTGATACATGATATTAAAAACACAAGGCATCATGTTAAAAAAAAAAAAAAAATTGAAACATAATTATAGCTTTAACCAACATTTGGAATATTCAAAATGCAAAATCCAAGCTGATGCAGAACACCCACACACATCTTTTATTATGTATTTTAGGTGTTTAAAAGAGGGTTGTGTAGTGCTTTGTTCCAATGTTAGCTTCATCCTAATTTATTTACAGTGTTCTTGTTCTAGTTTCCTTTCCATCCCTTCATATATATGTATAGATGCATATGTGATTAGAAGATGAAAAATATTTTCATTATAATCTAGAAATACTAGCAGGCATTTTGTGTGACTTATGTGACTCTCATCTAAAGCAGAGTCAGATTTTGTTGCAGTAGCCCACAGCAAAACTGATGGGAGGGAAGCAAGATGGGCCTCTGAGGAAAAGGACATGGCCACGTCAGGTGAAACACTGTGATATGAAAACCTGTGCCTGTGTACGAGGTTGAACTGGAGGAAAGCCAGTTCATCCACACAGTGGGTGAGAGGGACTGAAGCTCCCTTATCTCTGCCTGCTCAGTCCATGCCCCAGAAGAGGAAAGTTTCACCCTCCTTTTCTTTTCCATCCCTGGTTTATATAGCAACATTGCAGGCAATTAACGTAAGTCAGTTTAAAATACATTGACAAGGTAATATGAATGAGACAGATCTTATCATTTTAATCTAACCCTTATCAGAATAAATTCTCATTCGCGTTAATTTGAAGAGCTCATGAAATCCACTGAAGTCTTACACTATACCAGAACAAACATTTATCCTTGCTGGGAAAGATTATGTGTAGATATCACCTGATTTCTTACTGAAAGTGTTTAAGACAAATTATGGGATCCAAAAATGATGATCAATTGTCTGCTCATGATTACTTTCTCATAGAAGCAATAGATCACAAGTGTCTAAGTGTTTGCATGAGGCATTCAAATTATGTGGTGAGACTGAGGCCATACTGAACACCATGGCTACCATAATATCATTCGTTAATAATCATTCATGCTGTGGTTGGGAATGACAGGACTGCCAAGAAAAGCAGTTGAGTAAACAGCTTTATTTGTTGGCTTGTGAAGTAATCAGATAACTTCTCAGGATTTTAAAATAATCCATTAATGTAAGTCATTACTTAGCAGTTATTTGACTCCATGTAACCATTGCTTAATTTCAGCACAACACAAACAGCCATGGGTTTTGTGCTACCTCACTGCCAAGTGTCACTCATTTTATATTTTAATCAGTCCTTTGTACACGCTAGCAGTAGTTGTAATTAAGAGTCTCAGTCACCTATCTGAACATCTGCCTTTCAGAAACCACAAATCAGAATGCCATCTTCACAGAGCCTTCGTATGGTAAAATACTCATCTACATGTATCTGTATATAGAGATGTGTGAATATGTATGTGCAATTTTGAAAGCTCTACTTTCCATATCTCTGCAATATGGAGAACTGGAGAAGGTATTAAGGAAACTTCCAAGCTGGGCAGGGGAGAAAGAGTAGAAAATGGAAAAAAGAAGGTAAAGCGTATGGTGGAAAGATAAATATCAAGTGATCAGAATAGGAAAGGATAAAACAGATAAGTCACAGTATGTATGATTTATTAGGTTATCACCAATCCTGAAGCCAGGCTTGCGCTTCAATCAGCCTGAATAACTGAGGGAATCACTTCAGATTGATAGCTTTTATTCAGACCAAGTCTGTTCAAAATCTTAGACTTGTATCTATCGGGCATCCACATTATTGTTCATAAGAGCGTTTTGTTGGAAAGCAGCAGTGGTTTACAAAAAGATATACTCTTTTTTTCTTAGAATTTTCTGAAGATACTTTACATTCTTTCTTTCAAGAGTCTTCAACATGGAGACCTAGCAGAGAAGGATTACCATAGTTTAACATAGTGAAAATCTAATTGAATCATTAACTGACTATTCAAATTCAAATATCTTCTCATTTGCACTCATGTTTATACTTCTGCTTTACTCCTGCACATTTCTCTTTAGTTTGCCTTGTTTGTAAAACTCCTTAGTTTGTAGTTCTATGCTGAAGAGGTCATGTGAAAATGTGTATCAAAATGCAAGTGAAAGCCAAGTTTTTCTATTTATATTTGTAGGGTTTTTTCAGTGAGATTTTTGCTTTTAGCAATTAAAAGCACACAAAAAAGTGCTTGAGATTTTACAGCTCTAATAATTTATACAACTTTTTTAAAATAAAGTTTTCAACTTCCCATGAATAATAGACATTATTAAACAAAATGTATGATTAAACAATATTCATAAGTATCAAACAAATAATGTTTGTTATTTTGCAAATTAAACATGTGTCCTTTTACTGTAAATTAAATTCTTGTGTATCAGATACCTTGGTTGTAGTGATAAATTGAAGAACAGTTTTCTCCTTTTATTCCCAATCATTCATTAACAACAGTAATAAAAATAAAAGAAATTATGTATATGATTAAGGGATCTTACTGGTGAAGTTCTAACATGTTTCTGTAAAGAGCTGCATGAAAGTGTCTGAAAACAATTTTTGTTTCAAATGTCGGTTCTCTTGCCTGAATATCCTGTAAAATCTCACCCTTTAAATCTCACTGTGGTCAAGGGATATTTTAGATTTCAAAGTAAAAATAAAGTGGTTCTTTAACGTGACCATGGCTGGATGAATTAGCAGATGGTCAAACTTCATGGAAACTATTAACTCCAATTTTATGAATTGTAATAACATAGTTATGAGCCATAGGACATTTACCAGCTTAGGATTGGCAGCAAACATTAGTGTAAGGTGAATGTTTGTTTGAACATACTCACAAAGGCAGAAATTAGGGTGCAATTCCTCTCAGAAATGCAGCGTGATTTTCTTCCAGGAGTAATCAACATTACTAGGAGAACCAAATACTGATTGCATTTTTTATTTGTCTGTTACAGAATGCATTTTTATATCTTTAAAATTTTTGCTTTCTTAACTATTATTCCTGTGTGAAAGAGAAAGAAACAATAGACATAAGATCCATGCCAGAACAGTATACGTGTTCACACACAGGGATGCATATTTTAATCCCATTGACTCATTTTTATTCTCTTTTGTAGCCTTTCTGGAAGATCAAAGGCAAGCTGTAAGTATACAGGTAAAAATGTACCATTCACTCAAACCTCACTTAGAAAAAAAACAAGCAAACAAAATTGTCATATTTAAGTAAACATTCAATTTTATTTTTTTTTTTAATAGGAAGAACTCTCTGTAAACATGTTCTTTAAAAAATCCAAAAAAGAGTCAAAAAATCCAAGAAATTTATTAGAGATTTGAGAAGAGAAAAAAGCAAAAGTATAGCACACACCTGAGTCTACTGTAACACCCTGAAAATTTGCTCCCCCTCTGCTCAAGCCACCAGTCTCTTCTACTCTCCTTGTAAATCTGCCTAAAAAGTAACTGTAGTTTACACCTTCTTTGATTTCTTCCTGCTGCTCCCATCTACCCTTAGCTTCCTCTGACACAATCGACCACCCTCAATACTTTAGAAGTCCTGCTGATGTATTGTAATTTTGTATTACAAGAACCAGTACAGAAGGAAAAGTCTTTGACTTAGCCAAAATGAAGTTTCATTGAAGGTGAAGGGCAGTTTGGTCTCTCTTTCAAATGTGATAATCTCCCTTTGACATAGGACAGGCCAATAACAAGTGTCACAACAAATGTCACTTAAGGAGATGAGGACAGCTTGGCTGAGCTGTCCCTACTTGTACCCAGCACGATGGGGCAGGCAGCTGTATCATTTGTGATCTGCACATCACAGGCTTATTGTTGATATCAAGGCTATGCTGGAACAGGTAATTTTGGTCAGTAAAGTCATGAATTATTCCTGATGGGACAGCAAAGAATGGCTCCCTTGCCCCATCAAGTCCTGTTTTCCTCCCTCCCAGGAGCTGTGCCATCTGTTTGCAAGCTGTACATACACACACGTACACACACACGCGGCCTGACTCTGTCTCTTACACTCCCCATGTGGACTCCAGTTTCCCCAACCACACTTTGAACTTCTTTTTGTTGGTTCAGCACCAGGCTGGTGCTCAGGATACAGAAGAGACAGGGTCAACTGATGAGGTGATTAAAGGAAGATTTATTGCAGAATCAGTCCCATGGGAAGGTGGGAAGATGGGTCAATGTAACAGCCACGAGAAAAGCCAATGTTAAAGCCTATTCTCTTGTAAGAATTTGGTCCTCAGTATAGACACTATATCCATGCCACACTGCACACATTTTCCAGCTATTCCTCATTTCTGTTGTAAGGTAACAATAGATTAAATAATGGGGATTTTTAGAGATCAATATATTCAAAGTTCAGATGAATGTAACAGGAAAGTTGTATGGAAAATCTATATCTGCTCATTCTGTCTGCCTATCCATCCACCTCTCAGTCACACATTTTTAAGAACAAAAGATCAGGTATGATAGCTGATATTTTTGCTTTCAGAGATTATTTTTCATTTGATTTTTTTAACTCCTGATTTCTTAAATAAATCATAAAGGATAGGAAATAAAAAGTAAGGTTTTATTTCATGAGCTAGTGAATGTGATGTGAATGGCAGTTAATAGGTTCTTATCAGCTAACTATACAGGAGTTTCAAATTTCTTTAAAAATTCATCAGTATCAGAAGCAGGAAGATACTCTTACATGAGAAAAATGTCCTTTTGCCAGTGAACAATTAATCCTAAAAGAAAATGAAAAGTTTTTGAAGTCTGAAACACTTTATTCATAATGCTGTTTAAAAGTTTAAAAGTCTTTGTCACTTGATAACCTACAAGGTTTAAATTTGCTGTGTGGTTTTAAAAAGCAGTCCTTCTGGCATTTACATATGGTTGATTTTTAATCTTCATGTAGCACTTGGAGCTGGAAAACAAATTTTAAAGGGGAAATAATCTACATGTTAGTTTGATACAGCAAAACAAGTGGGAGATATGGCTGAACCAAATCAAGAAGTTACATGAAAACTGTAAGTTACCTGTCCTCCCCGTGCTTCAGAGGTGTTTTCAGGGCAATATTTAATTCTGCCTGACTCGATTCTCATTCTCTACATTTTGTGCTTGAGGAAGAGTAAGGGCAGAGAATTTGAGAAGCAAATGAAAGAAACATTCCAGTTCTTCCAAGCTTCATTTCTTTGCAGTGGCTTCCACAATTGCAGTTAAAAACATGTGGTTTAGAGAAAATAAATGAAGTAAAAATTTTCCAGAAAATCAAAATATTTTTTCTTTGAGATATCTTTAAGTCAAAACTCATTTTTTCATTACAGATCATCCTAAAAGAATAAAATCGTCATAATATAGAAGGTCATCTAAACTGGCAAATTTGTTTTAACCAACATAATAAATGTTTTTGGGCTTCTCTTTAATTCATAGATTCATAGAATGTCTCAGATTGGAAGATGTCTTCCAATCTAGCAGCCATATTAGAAATCATCTAGCCCAAATCTCCTTGTCATAGGCAGGAACACTTTCCTCTGCACCAGATTGCTCAAAGCCCAATCCAGCCCAATCCTTGAACACTCTCAGAGATGGGGCCTCCACAACTTCTCTGGCCAGCCAGTTCCAGAGCCTCACCACCTTCACAGTAAAGAATTTCTTCCTTATACCTAATCTAAACCTACTCTCTTTCAGTTTAAAGCTATTCCTTTCATCCTATGACTCAATGTCCATGTAAAAAACCTCTTTCCACCTTTCTTATTGGTTCCCTTCAGGTACATTAGGAGGCTGAAATCAGGTCACCCTGAAGCCTTCTCCAGGCTGAAGAATCCCAATTCTCTCAGCCTTTCCTCATAGGAGTGGTAATCCCTTCCTCTAATCATCTTGATGGCCTCCTCTTGTCTCACTCCAATAAATCAATATCCTTCCTATACTGTGGATGCAGAGCTGGACACAGCCCTCCAGGTGGGGTCTCTCAGAGCAGAGCAGAGGGGCAGAGTCCCCTGCCTGACCCTGCTGGCCACGCTGCTCTGGATGCAGCCCAGGACACGTTTGGCTCTCTGGGCTCCAAGCACACATTGACAGGTCGAGTTCAGCCTCTCATCCACCAACAGGCCTGAGTCGTTCTCAGGAGAGCTGCTCTGATCAGTTCACCCCTCAGCCTGTGTTGGTACAGGGCATTGCCCTGACCCAGGTGCAGCACCTTACACTTGGTCTTATGAAATCATATAAGATTCCCACGGACCCACTCCTTGAGCTTGTCCAGACCCCTCGGGGTGGCATCCTGTCCTTCAGGTGCATCAGTTGCACCACTAAACTTGGTGCCATCTGCAAACTTGCTGGGGGTGCACTCAACCCTTCATCTATGTCATTAACAAAGATAGGAAATAACACCAGTCCCTACATAATAACACAGACCTCTGAGAGACACATGTAGCAGGAAAGAAAAAAATAATTAATTTCATTGTATCATCTGAGTAGACATCTGTTGCGCAGACTCTGAAGTCAAAGAATTTTAAATGTTTTATTTGGATACTAAATTTTCCTTTTTTTCTATAAAGTCCATGAACTTGAAAAGATGAGAAAAATATTTTTTTTTAAATATGTTTTTCAAATAAATATTTCCTGAAATAAATTCATCCTTAGTCATATTACCACACTGATATTAAAATGACTGTCTGAATCTTTCCTACAAACTATTCTGAGTGGGGGAAAGAAAGTTATTTAGATCATTCTTATTACCATCATCTAAAGCACAATAACACTTTGAATAGCATCAAACCATTCTTCCTAACTGCAGACAAACAAATAACAAGGAAATTCTCCCTACCACAAAGAACTTGAGATCTCATTATAAGACGATAGACATCAGATGGATGCAACAAACAGATGGAGGAAGAATAAGGTAGCAATGAGATGATTATAATCAGCATGATAAGCAGTGATGCATACCAGCAAACCGGCTGCCTAGCTATTATCTATGTGTGTGCGCACGCATGTAAAATTTACATAAATACCATTTACGTGATATTAACTAATTCAGAACGTCTGATATTGTCAGTTTACAACAAGAAATGCAGGCTTTGTTAGTGAGAGCTTGCTACCCTCAGGTAACATTGGGAAGAAGTATTATACATGACTGATAATATTAACGAACGAAAGGATGGAGAGTACTTTCAGTCAGCAACTGGTTTGCTGAACTTTAAAAAAATTATCATTTCCATGTTACTGGGAATCATAAAGGTAAGGGAGAGATTTCAAGTCAGGAAGATTCATCCTTCAAGGTTTTTCTTTCCAAATCAATGTAGAAACAATGAGTACTAGAGAGAAATGTGTTTTGGATAGGAAATCTGCTGTGTGATGAAGCACAAGCTGAAAGGCTTTATTGCTAAACATCTGAGACCATTTTGTTCAGTGTTAGAACAGAGTTTCAAACAGAAAATTCCACTCATAATAGCAAAGTTACTTTAGAAGACACTATAAGATCCCTGGGAGGTATGTGGTTAATATTTTCTCTTCGAAAAGGAAAAAAAAATTAAAATTTCTTCCAACATTTATGACCTAAATTTCCACCAATATTTGAATAGCAAATACTAGTGGAAAAATATGGTTGTATCTATTTCTCTTTGTTGCAAAGGGAGGTGTCTAAAGGTGAGAATATACATTTAAATGTAAATGTATATTTAAATGTTAAAGTATATGAAGCAGATAATTCTGCATACTCATTTGTTTTCTGTGTGTTACACAAATAACTGTGGGGAACATTGAACTGCAGCCACCTCTGGCCTCATGACAGCTTTTTTATCACAGAATGGCTGAGCTTCAGGAAATGTTATGAAAATGACAAAGTTCTGCAAACTGCAGCACATATTTTTGTAATCAATTAAACAGTGAAAAACTATGTCTAAAATGCACTGCAGAAATTGTTTGCAAAAGATCTCCTATGCCCAAATAAACTTCATTTTTCCCAGTGTGGCATTCAAGGAATAACCTGAAGGGTGTTACTTCTACCTTTTTTTACATACCTATACAAACATGAACAATATGCAGTAATGTGAATTTGAAACAGATCTTCACGTGATGACAATATTGCATTTGCATTTCCAAGAGGAATTCTAATGAATAGAAAAAAGTCTACTTTTAATTTTTCATGTAATTTTAGTTCGGACTGCTTAAACAAGTGTATATTTCTCGTGGGTACTTTAGGACTCTGAGTGTTAATGCTATTAAAATTCATTCAGTTTCTGAAATTAATTCAGGGTTTTTATTAAAAAAAAATAACATGAGGAAAAGGATTTCTAATCCATTGCAAACAAATTAAAAGCAAACTTTTCAAACAGATTGTTATTAATATTCTGTTATTAATAGAGTTTATTGCTGAAAAATATTGTACTTTTTCCTGAGATACTTTATTGAACAAAATTCTTTTTTTCATACAATCTTTTTCATTTTAGGTGTAGATTTAGGTATATCTGTGGTCTTAAATGCCATAAGTACAAGGAAATTATTACCTTCAAACAAAGGGATACTAAAGATACATCACTTATACTAAAGTCTTCACAGATTAACATGATGAAGACATGTGAACACCTACTAAAAGCATATATGTATTAGGAATTAGAAGCATATATAGTAACTTTTTTAAGAATATACTTGTCAGTAACTCAGTCATTCTGCCACTGCTATTTGATTTCACTGATTTAAATGGATAATTTGCTCACACTTGTAGCCAATAATCTGAGGGAGGGCAAGCTGGAAATTGCAGAAGGTAGCCCAGATCTACCTTAATGCTTTGAATGATTCTTTGCCTGTGACAGAACTGTATCCATTGGAGTCTTTGAAAATGTCCATAGCACTGCTGTGGATGAGTAGGTTAATTAAGCAATTTCTTTAGTGAAGCTTTCAGTTTCTTGTCTGATAGATTTACTAGACTATTATGTTGGCTGGCTTTAGATCCAGATGTTAGACATAATTCAGGTAATGTGAAAAAATCATTAAAAGCATTAAAAGTTAGGAATATGCTAACATTAAAAATTTGTAATATTCATGCAATTTCACTAAAATAAAAATTGCCTTATTTCTCTGATTTAGTCCATCCAGAGTAATGGACTATATTAGAAAACAGCAGCTTGGCTTTTATTTGAAAAATTAAAAAACTTCTACTACTCTGCTTTTAAATTTTTCTTTCCATATTTATGTCCTTTATAATGGTAAATACAATTATGCAAATGTCTCTTCCACCCTAAACTCAGAGAGAATAAACTAAGCACTAATAAAATAATTAAAAAAAAAAAAGCAACAGATAAATAATGAAAAACTATAAACAGGAGAAGAAAGCAGATAAGTGAACAATGGTAAGGATTTTTAAAAATGCATGGGAAAGATAGGAACAGTAATATTCCTGATTATTCGATTTTACAGAACAATTTATAACAGACTACTGTTATTTGCAGATTTTTAATTCCAGCTGCTGCTAGGATTTGAATAACATTGCTGAAACAGGTGATTACCTTCCCTGTGAAGGGGCTACCATGCCATAAATCATTCCACCATTCCCAGATTTTGTTGAAGGAGGAAGAGTATTTCTAGTTGAAGAAACACACCTCTCTACTGTTCAGGGATGTTGTAAGAAGCTGTGAGTTTTTCACCTTTCTCTGCCTATCTAGTTCATGCCACCAGGTGAAATCAATCCCAAATAGTTCCAGTACAAGGAATTGAAGTAGAAAGGAACAGTGCCTTTGTACACAAGGTCGCTGACATATCTTAGTGGATGAAGGCCTCAAGTTCATTTCTTTGGGACTCTGCTGAGAGACAGAGTAGAATCATCAGTGGTCTTTAGAATTTACAAATAATTTCTGAGGTTATTCAGTTATAAATCCTTCATAGCTTTGCCTGTCAGATATTTCTTATGGTAGATTTTATAAATTAATCAAAATATTTCATTTATTCATAAAAGGCTGATATCACTTGCAATTAATTCAAACTTTACTTTCAAATCTCTTGCAGAATTTTCATCTTTCGTGTATCTGAAAAAAGACAGAAGAACATGAGAAAATTGTCAAGATCTTCTCACATTTCTCTAACATTTTTAAACTTATTTTACAAACTACTGAGATTTTTAAAATTCACCAGCTTTAAACAGTACAAATTAACTCAATTGGAAATATTTGTTAGCTTACTGTTTTGCTGTCTACCTTGCTTATATGTAATGTCTCTGACTGATATAAATCTGATAAAACTAGATCACCTAAAGTGTCTGTTAATTACTATGCCTAACATAGCACAAAGATGAAAAACTACCAAATGAAAGGGAGCAATTGCAGGCATTCACACATCTGAAAAACGAATGAAATGAAAAACGAAAAACGTCTTTCAGTATTCAGCCAGGACTACAGGGAGTTGGTTTCCAAAGATAGAACTAAAACTGCTGTAAAATGTTAGTCTAATGTTGAACATCTGTTTTAGTGCAGTAAGCCACATTTATTGTAGAATTAGGACCCTAAGAGAGTAAACCATTTAATGGACACCTAGAATGGGATCTAGAACCCCAGTTTCGAGTCCTATTTATTCAGCTATATTTTCCCTTTCTGTTTTTTGCATTGTTCCAAATGACATACTCACAGTCTATGATGTTCCGTGGTGAATTTCCTTTCTATTTTTAAATTTCAGAGGATTTTGCTTATTCTAGAATATTTTGAAATATTAATCCAATTTGCCCATAAGCAAGTAGCAACATGAGTTTTCTTTTGCTTTTCTCTGTCAACAGAAAACATATGACTACAAGAAAAATGGAAGAACAGTAACACAAACAGCAAAATATCACCCATCTGTTGTCAGGTCTGAATATTGACTGTCCAAAAGTACTTGGACTTGTAACAGTTAAAATCTTCAAATTATAAACACTGAGTTAGGATTTCAAGCTGCCTATATGTTGTAGAATTGTTGCTTGGTACCTAAGAGTGAAACATGCAGCTGATGATACATTGAACAGAGAAATGAACAAGTGAGACAAAAAAGCCACATCTATAACTCTGTCTTTTTTGGACTCTTCTGTAGCAGGAGCCTTCAATAAGACAGCCACGGGAACCTGAAAATCCTTTCTGAAAATGCAGGTCTTGTGTCAGCTCAGACATTTAAATCATGCCCCTGAGCAGAATCGACCAACATGTACTTGTAATGGGAAAACTATGAGAGAAGAAGGAGTGACAACTACTGCCTGATAGGTAAATATAGAGAAAACTCTCGGTGAAAGCAGGGAGTTGCAATATTCCATGCTGCTTGGCCTGTGTTCCAAATGCCAGCTGCAGAAGGCTAATTTAGCATATGCTACCTAGTTTGCCATACCCTGCACACTGCCAACTAAAACTCTCCACTCAAGGAAGAAGGGTCAAAGGAGAGAGCAGGGAGGACATAGCTCTACATCTCACAACAAGGGCTTTTATGATAGAGATGGGAAACCCCTCAGATTTGACAGAAGTATTCCTTCACCAATAAAGCCTGAGGTGAAAAAGCCATGTCTTATCTGTGCATGTGCTGTGCTGCAGGTATGACAAGGCAAAGGCTCTAATGGGACTGTCCCTTCCCATCTCAAGGGCTGTCCTACCTTACTCATGACCCAGGACCCCACTTCAGCCAGCCTGGACTGTCATCCCCTGATCCTGAAATGCCACAGCAGGACTGGTCTCCAGCTCCCCATAGCCTTTCCCTGCCCAGCCACAAGCCCTGCTAAGCCAGTCCCATCTTCAGCCCCTCAGCCCAGCCCACTCTCAGCCCACCCTGACCTCAGGTAATGGTTGGTGACCATGGCTGTGGCTGTTCTGGTGCCATCATCTTCCCTGCTTCTGGCTGGAGTCGTGGGGCAGCTCCTGGTTGGTGTCCCCTGGGGAGCCCCCAGGCTCTACAGGCGCTGATAGCGAACACATTTGGACTTTATAGTTTAAGTGAAACAGCTGTCAAACACAAGCTGGGCTTGGAATGTCTATGAAATTGGATTTTGGTAACTCTTTTTAATGTAATTTTTGCACTGTTTTGAGAGTGAATGTTGAGAATTTGTAGCCCCATGTGCCAGGGAAGGATCTGAGTTATTCTTGCATCCCAGAGGATCACATCAGCTGTTAGACAAGTGCACGGAATTCCTACACTGACAACAGGCTTCCTTCTCTGGACTTGTCCTTTTGGTGAAATTGACCATTGCAGCTGCATTTTGTGTTGCTGGAGTGTGTTAGTCCTGCTAGCCAAGCCTGTGCTGGGCAGAAGGCTGAAGAACTTGTAGATCTTAGGCAGCTTAAGCAGCTGGTGAACACCTAGGTACTCACATCAGATAAGAGGAAAATGCTTCAGGGTCTGATTTGCAGCAGAATCTTAAGTGCCTGAGCAATTTGTGAGGCAAAAATACTCTCCCTGAACAGGATAAGTGTTGGTTTAACAGACTTAGAGATCTAAATCTTGTTTTGCATCTTGCCTTCCATTCATACCTTTAAAACATTAAATGGTCTGTACTCAGGATAGCTATTCTTCAAAAAGCACATCATTCCTGACAACTGTAATCCTCATGTCCTGACAAAAATCTGCAAAGAGAAAACTCTCCTCTCCTAGGGAGACATGACTTTAACAAAGCTGGCCATGTTAATCACTATAATTATTCTTCAAAAGGAGTTTACTAGAACAACTTCCCATGGGAAAGAAAAGCTGCTTCTTCAATCTTCTCTATCTTAATATAAATAAACAGAGTGATAATATACTTACTAAACAGGAAATGTGTTCCTACATATTTGGGTTTTGAGAGGCAAATGGTGAAACCAATTCTAACAGTGCTGTAAGAGAAGTTTCTCAGTTTTTGAAGGAAGTCTTCCTAGCTGCCTGGGTAGTTTGCAACTGTAGCAATTTGTTTGCACTGAGCAGTGATCTGATTAAAGCATATCTGGCAAATACATTTGTACATAGCCAAGTACAGTGATGTATAAGAATAATTTTCTCGATGGGTCTGGCAGATTGGTGGAGTTAGGATCATAGAGGATATTGGTAAATCTTTCAGAAAGTTAATTGTTTCAGCAACTACTGAATTCTGAGAATACTTTTAGAAAATTTGTAAGGCCAAATCATTTCAGGTTTGAATAAGAGGAGAGGACTTAGTCCAGTCCATGTGGCAGTCAAAAAGAAACCTGTCAAAGCAATGTATAAGTCATGGAAACACAGAGAATGGAGCAGAGGAAGGAAATAAATCTCTACAGGATTTGTTTCTTGGAGTAAGATCCAAACTGTTTTACAAAATCAAACTTCAAGCCTTTTAGTTCTTGTTCATTGCTGTTATTGATGACAGAATAGGGACTGGAAGGAGAAAAGGAATCAGTAAAGGAAAACATTATTAACTGAAATATTTGATTTAAAGATATGAAGATATATCTAAATAAGGATTCTCTTTCATGTACGCTCCACGTAGCTTATATTTTTGCTAAAGAAGAAGGATTTACTTCAAGTAATCTTTCCTTAGTCATAACCATAACTTATGTTTTACCCTTTGAGAGAGTGTCAGCAAACGAAATTCTTACTTCTGAAGCTCCTAACATTTTTTTTTTCTTATTAAAACAAATTAAAAAATAACAAAACCCCCAACCACAAACCAAAAAAAACCCATTAGAAGCTGGAATTCTTAAACAATACAGAAGGATTTTGTTATAGTAGTAACCTTGTGTAAGTGCAGACTTGTGTGCAAGAAAGCCCATTTAGAGGCTGAGTGCTTAGAAGATATGTGATCAACTCCATTTACTCTTGAAGGATAGATGATCCTCCACAGAATATATTGACCCCTTCTAGGCTCCAGAAACTCATTCAGTGGTCTTATGTCTGTTTGGAAGTTCCTTCCCACCAATATAGCTTAGGGGCTGAGGGGGAAAAGGCAAGGCATCTTTTGCTAAGGCTTTGATGCTCTTAGACTTACCACAATTATTTCCCTATTTTGTTTGTTCGGTTGTTGGATAGCTCAGTATGTAAAGCCAAGGATTAAAAAGCAAGAAAGAAAATAAGAGGTGGTCTGAGATAGGCTGAGCTGTAATCTAAACAAGGAGAGAGTGACTGTGCATTATCTTCATGTGAATGGAGATTCCTGGGATAATGCTTTTGGCTCTTAACTGCAAGAAAAAGACTTTACCAATAGCCACCCATTGTCCTTCTTTTTTCAAGACTGAAATAAGAGAAGACAGGCTTTTCAGGTCCAGTCTGTGAGGATGGCAGGGTGGAATGCGGTTGGATTCCAGCTGAGTGTTTGATGTCTTCATTTTTGAGGCCTCTTCTGAAAAAGAGCTGGCAGGAAAGTGTGGCCTTACATAGAAAAAGGGCAAGTCCTGGAGCAAGTTGCTTCCCTAGTAATGAGTAGACATCCAATTCTATTATAATAATGTTCTTTCATTGCCACAGTGGAGCTAATAGAGTTGTGGTGACTTCACACCTGCTGCAGCCTGGAAAAAAAAGTCACCATGAAATCTCCCAGAAGGCTACTGCTGTCTACAGGCAAGAGTGCAAGTGACAGATAAAATGTCTGACAATGACATATTGCTTTAGGACTGCCATGAAATTACTAGAATGCTGTAGTATAATCTCCAAATTCCCTGCCTCTGAATAATATTAGAAAGGCAAAGAAGTGATACATACAATTAAATGTCACAATTTCCTTTCCTGAATGTCTGTGGAAGCAGTAGTACTCCATCTGAGAAGTTTGAGAGTTAAGCTCCTCAGGACCCTGTATGCCTTTTCAATTCCATACTGGTTTTATTACTGTTAGAAAAGAACAGTTACCATCTTAGTGTTTACATTCACTTTCAAACGACATTTTGTTTTAAAAAATGTCAAGATCAATGGAAATGTTTCCAATGGCACAGGACTGTGTTATTGCTTTTCTCCAGATTCCACTGATAAACACAAGCTTAGTTTTCTTAAACAGCAAGATGCCATCTTTTTGACAGATACAGTGTGTAGTTATGTCACAGGATTATGATAAACCTTATAGGGAAGACACAGCAGGGTCAGAGAGATTCTACATTCCCAGCACAGTTTCCATGAAAGGAATGTTTACATGACCTACAGCGCCAGGTTTAAAGATATGCAGCAGTTTTGCTGTTAACTCCCTGAACTCGCTTGCTGAGCAGCCTGTGACCAGCAAAATTCTACCGGACTTGTTACAGTCTTAGTGTTAACATTTTCCTGTCTTGTCAGCTGTTTTGGACATCTGTTGTGCTCTATAAAATGACTGCAGAAGGGTGGTAGGGAGGTTTTGTTTGGTCTGTTTGATGGTCTGAGGAACGTAAATATTAGTCTGTCCTTTTGTTTATGTTGGTTGAGAGCAGATGAGAGAGGAGAAGGAAATCTTGGATATCAAGCCAATGAAAATGGGTAAGATTCTTGCTTGACAAGTGCTGTATTTGCTTTTTGTGACTCCTTTTCAAAGCTGCAACATGTATGTAGAGAAAGCACAGGCTACATGACCCCATGTATTGTTAACATGGTTTTACAGGACTGATTCAGAATGCATTGTAGTCACATAGGGGTTTCATAATCTTTGTTAATATCTTTTGGCTGAGATGGGATTGCTTTATCCATCAGACAGGTTCTATACACTGGAGAGATTAAACTGTCTAAAATGCCTTGAATACTTAAAGAGCACTTTATGTTATTCTCAACAAGGCCTAATTAAAGCAAGAAGGCAGAACAGATAGGATACTAACCAGTGATTGGTTGAAATTTATACACAGAACATAGGCCAGACCCAGTTGTGTTTATTCCTTGTGTTAGAAAATCTTATTTTCACCTCAGTTGTTCTGAGAATATTCTGAGAATTATATATTCTGAGAATATATAGTCTGAGAATATTCTATCATAGTTTATACCCGTAACATTTTAAAGCAGTTTTACAGTGGCTACTATTGGTTCTAGACTAGAAAGGCATGGAGATTCACAGAGAAAAACAGTTATTTTTCAAATCCCAGTGGTAAACCAAAGAGAAAAATTCAAGTGTATGTCTGAAGTGTTAGCCACTGTAAGATCAAGCCCATATTCACTTCCTAGTTTAAAACTGGTTAAAGCACTAGATGAGTGTGAGCTTCAAAATTGCCCATAAATCAAGACCGTAGGCTCAGGAAAGTTTCTTTAATGCCATGGTTAAACTGTTAGAGATGCCTGCCCCACCCTGTTTAAAGCTAACTTGATTATGCTTATAACATAATACCCTTGGTTTTTGTGACTGACATTCCAATTACTATCCACAAAAGAATGCTGCTTGCTTAGGAACTCTAATTAGTTTGCAAGTTTTGAAGGACTTTCTGAACAAAACTCAAAACTCTGGGGAACTGCTCATCACAGCCTTAATTTTGTGTCATTGTTCAAAACTTTCAAAAGTTCTTTAAAAGAAAGACTGATTAAGATTGCAAATAACTAACAGTGCATACTTGAAGATTAAAACATTATGGCTTTGATTTATTAGAAGTTACTCAGCTGAAGCATTTGACCTTGCTTAGAGGCTTTTTTTTTCCTCTCTTTTTTTTACTTATTTGTCTTCAGTTCAGTCCAAGTATGCTTCTTGCCTTTACAAAGAGTGATATGATTGGGGTTGCATTCATAATGTGATGTCTAGCATCTTAGATGTATTAAAGAAGTGTTACCACTTTAAAATATTTTGTTTTCAAATATGAAGTAAATTCTTCTGATTTGTTTTTCCTTTGCATGAACATATGTGACAACTATCTCAAATAAGACAGGCTACATGTATTTTTCCCCTTTTGCAATGACTGTAATTGAAATGTCTTCAGTAGTTGCAAAGAAACTCAACTCAGCTATACAAACAAACTGTGTTGATCTTTCTCTCCAAATACAAATTTAACTAGCATTGTATCTTTAGTTATTGGAAACTCTCTCTTTAGTATTATTACTTCTTTGCAGACTTGAGATCTTCAAAAACTTAAAAAAAGTTTTATGATTCACTTTTTAAAGCTTTCTGCAATAAATCAACCATATCTGAAGACAGAAAAATAAAATAAACATTTGTCCACCTGAATGTAAATTCTTAACAAATGTCAATGTACACCTTCTTCCCCACAATAAAAGTTCTAAGATAGCAACTCACTCAAGCTGAGCTATTGACAAGATGGGCTGAAAGCTCAGGAATCACAAATAAGGGAAAGAAGGCAAAGGATAAGTCTTAGTCTTAACTGTCCTGCATGAATTTGCTTAGCAACAGTAGGGAGGGACTGGGTAGGCTTTATGACAAAAATGTCAGAGATGGTCAAAGGAATGTTGCCAAGGAACATTCCTACGGACGGTGCGGCACAACAGCAGTGACACCAAGACAGCTGCCTGGCCAGTTGTTAAAGGTGAACAGAAAGCACAATAGGAAAATGAACATATTTGACACTCACTTTTGAGAGAAAAGAATAAATGTTCCTCTTGCCCTGCAATATTTCCTGCCAAACGCCTATCTCAGACCTGCCAAACTACCTGGGTTCACCCTGTGCTCACTTAGATTTGTTCATTTAGGTCTGTGGTGCTTCAGGGACTGTTAATCCTGGAAACTCACAGGGAATCTCAGGTTTTGATCTCTCCACCCTTTCAGCATGTCCCACAGATGGATATGACAGCTGTTTGCATCTGACAGATTAAATCTGGTAAGTGAACTTGCTGTGTGTGCACTCAGCCAGTCCTTGAACCAGAACCCTGGGGATGTATAGAAAGCAGGTTTACCAAGTGAGTCAAAAGGGAGCCTGCCACTAATAGCTGTGCTAAGCTTCTCTCAGTTTGAAGTCAGTTATTTTCAAGTCTTACAGCAGTTCTATAGCAGGGGAGATCTTTTTCCTGTGATGAAACAAGAAAAAGAGCTGATGTTAATAAGAAGAGAGATGCTATACATTGCCACACTGAAATGATGAGTCTGGTTTATTGCAGCAGGCTCGTGGCTGTGAATTATGTCATAAGTGCCTCACCATAGATTTGTAACAGGACTTGAGAGGGAGACAAGAGGTTGAAGAGTTGCTTTTTTCCTTCCATTTAATTAAATGGAATCAGTCCTTATAGAACATTAAAACATGACAAAGAGCTTCTGTCTTTGTCACCTGATAAAATCTGGTTAAGGCTGCATGAAGCACAAACTATTAGTTACATAGATGTATTTATGTACCTTGATATTAGCAATACTGGGGTTTAATAATTTTTAAAAATAGATCCTAATGTTAATTTCCTGAAATTGTCCCTTTAAGAATGTTTCAGCATCTCTGTTAGAGTTTCAAAGGAAAATTTTTCCTCTGAACTCAGAATAAATGTCAATGTTTTGTTCTAAGACCCTCAGTCTGAAATCTGTTGGGTTATCCATCCTATTCTTATATTTTAGGTACACTGAAAAGTATCAAAAATATGATTGTGTTGTTTAAATTATTCCAAGAAAAATATATACTCAATTTCCATCAAAGCCAAGTTCCATTTTTCTTTTAATCCTTGTACTCACCTCTCTGACTAGGAAGCTACATTTTTGAGAAAAGTAGGGAATCCAAAAGATTTCTCTCTTTTTGTTCTTCCAGCAGCTAATGCAAACTCAGAGCAGGCATATCTGAACCAGGCAGCTGTGGCAGCCATGGAGTCAGGATCCTAGCCTCTCCTTAAAGTATTGCTTTGCCTCACAAAATCTGCAGGGACTAAAACATACTTCTAAACAGATTTCTGGCAAATAATAAGGTGGACTTTTGTGATATTTTGATGTTTTCTTCTTATTTGCTTAGAAAATTTCACAGGGGTTTGAGTTTTGTGTTGCATAGTGCCAAAACACTAAACTGGTGAATGGACTAATATTTTTAGAGGATTTTTTTTACTGAGATGAAAAAAAGATAATAGAAAATGCAGCTCCCTAAAGATTGATAGCCACATACAACTTTAGTAAGGCTAATATTAGAAAAATCTGTAAAGTTTCAGTATTCACAACCTGGAAAATAGTTTAAGAGTTGGAGGTGAGATACCTAAATTCATAGAAATATTTGCAGGCTAGAACGAATATCTTGGATTGAGAGATGTAAAGGTTTTTGTCTGTTGAATTTTTTTTTAAACTAAACTTTAAACTTATTGTCATAGTTGATGGAAGATAAAGGGTACTGAGGATTTTAAAATCTGGTAAAGAAAGCCATAACAAAATTTATGGCTTCAAGAAGAAGCCAGATTTCAGATTAGCACTAGAGCACTTTTTTAAAACTAGTGGGCCTGATTAATGAATGGAAAAGCCCAGCAGACAATAATTCTCTGTCTCAACATCTTCAAATCAAGACAGGATGCTTTTCTGAAAGCTCTGCTTTTCCTAAAGGCCAGTTTTAGCCAAACAAGGACTGTTGGCTTCAGTACTTGGTGAAATTTTATGTCCTATAAATGAGTAAGAATAGACAATCCAGTGTTCCCTCTGGCCTAGTTTTTATTAACCTCTTATTCACTTAAATATGTGTTCAACAAAAAGAAAATCAAAAGACTGAGATCAGCAGATAAAAATAATTCAATTTTTTCTTTTATTGTGAGTATCATCTTGAACTAGATGAACACATTTTTCTTAGATCTTTTTGAAAATATATATGGGTACTTTATTTCAGTAGATACACCAGAATAAAACTCAGTTCCTGAAACCAAAACCAAAATCAGAAAATCCTGCAACTCTTTGGTGACACATAGTGTCTTTTATCTGAAATTTATGGACAATTATTGTTTGTAACAATAAAGGCAAAAAAATATAAACAAGTTTGGGGAGGATTTCTATATTTTGTGAAATTCTAGATGCTTGCTCTCCTTATTATTGCACTGGTCTTCCAGTGCAGATGTGCATTCAATATCAGGTCACAGTTTGAGTTACAGTTGGCTTTCCTATACTGGTTTGAAGGTAAACCAGCAGGGGGAAAATACAATTCAATAGGAAAATTACAACAAAGGGGTTAGTACAGAAACATTGACTTAAACTGAAAAAGGCAGAGTACAACTGGGCCCCTGATGGTCAGGGATGGTGGTCGCAGTCCAATTAAGCAGAGGTTGCAGTGCTTGTTGAAATGGTGGTTGCGGTCTTGTCGAAATTTGGTGGTCCTCTGGAAATTTGGGTTCCCCTCCAGATGTCCAGTGGTGGTGGTTGTCCAAGGCCCCAATCCCACCTGTTGCATACCCCCAAAGTCCGGGTAGGAACGTTCAGTACCTCTCCAGAGCAGGGAGTTTCACAATTAAGTGATATAATCCTTTAAGTCATAAGATATTTTTGGGGAGTCCTTAATGGCCCATTGGCAGAGATGACCCCCCCTTAGGCTTGGTTAGTTGGCAGGTGAAGACCAAGAGAACACTACACTGAGCTCACAGCTGTTAAAAAGGACCCACCATTAAGAGTTCATTAGGAATAATGTAGATGGGTGTGAAATCCATAGTTTGGCTACACCCATACTGGTACTCTTTGTCCTGTAACCAGGACATGTGCCACATCATTAGGTTTGCACAATCATGCAGAGGATTCAAAAAGATGAAGACAAAGTATGATGGCCTGGTCTTCCTGAAGTACATTTTGGCATTGGCCTAGCTATGATTTGCTGGAAACCAATTAAAGTTGTACTCTTCCTTTCACAGGCCATATCCTCAGGCTGGTGTTGAATGCTTGCAATAACCTTAAACTGCAACTCTGCCGTATAGTTCTTATTTTTTGAACTGTAGGGTGTTAAATGACAACAACGTATTAGAGGGAAACTATGAGTAATTGTAAATGAGACATTTATTGGAAGGAACTAGAGACTACCAATATGTTGGCAAGCACATACGTAAACCTATAACTCCACATTGGCTCTCTGAGCCTGAAACCTTATTTCAGAAGAGTGTAGAAGAGTGTTTCCCTTTCAACTGCATTTTAGGTGTAGAGAGACTGAGAAATTAACAACATTAATTAAAAAACTCCTTACTTTTTTCTTTCCTCTCTATTATTCTAATACATAGTGAACAGGGGAGATAATAACATGGAAATTTGTCACCACAACAAGAAATCCAAATGCTTTTAAAGACAGTTAATAACTGATGATACAAGTCAAGAGATGAACATTGTCCCATTCCTCTAAACTGGGTTACAGATAACTCTTATTGGAAGCTTACTGTATCACACCGATCTGGCTTTCACCTGTTTTCTAGGTCAGACATTTTTTCCTGCGCTCCTCTATTAATTTTATTATGTCCCAGGAAAATTCAGTTGATTCATCAGTCTTGTTGAATATAATAAAAAGCAACTATTAGCAATGAGTAAAATTTGTTCTGTATTGGTGAACATGCTTTTTGCTGCCTTCATCTTGCTAAATGAGTGTTCGCCTTTTATGTCAGTTCTG
Organism: Polioptila caerulea; assembly: GCA_013397295.1. Classification (NCBI taxonomy): domain Eukaryota; kingdom Metazoa; phylum Chordata; class Aves; order Passeriformes; family Certhiidae; genus Polioptila; species Polioptila caerulea. Next base: position 115,870 of record VYXF01008081.1, on the reverse strand, counting down.
ATCCCAGGTAATACTGATAAGGACTGTGATATAAAAGTGACAAATTTTAGAAGAAAATATATATGAAATCTGTATCAGCAACAACAAAAATGTAACAACAAGATGTAAAAAATTTTGAGCTACTCGTTTCTGTTTTTAAAGTGTAATGAAGGGTGAAATTTTAATGTTTTACAGTTCACTTACACAGGTGAAGATATTCTGATCAATTATGGTTCAATAGGGCATAAAAGCGTAAAAAGAAATTAGTCTGCGGAGAAACAGATAATATGCAATCTATTTAAGAAGAAAAATTAGTTAGATAAGGTCTTGATCATTGATTATGATTCAACTAACATCTAATTTTAGTATTTCATTTAAAGGCCAAAATTTTTCTCTTAAGATTTTTCTGTGAAATTAAATTTTTTGAAGTGTCCAAATCACTGATGAGCCTTAATCTCTTTGTGATATTACCAAACAATCTCCAGGACTCTGAAAATATTATTCAGGGATATCCAGATTCTTTTCTGTATATATTATGCATTTCAGTTCAGCATTTTTTTCTTTACTAGGTCCATACTGACAGCCAAATACTGCATTCTATAAGCTTTTTGTGATTGTCAGGGCAAATATAAGAGACATTTAATAGTACTTCGAAATTATTTTTTATATATATGTGGCAGTATAAGTAATTTTATTTTTTTCCAGAAAAGGTTTGTTTAAAATAAAATGAAAATAGTAAGAATATAAGATAATAAAATGTCTGGAGGGAAAGAGGCTTCCTTTTGAGCATAGTTTAGATGAGACTAAGCTCTGAATCACAAATAAAAATATCTGAATTGTTATTCTGTGTTCCTTTTTCACTAGAATCATAGGAAGATTTAAATATTTCAATCTCTAGTCAGCACTTCAGCTCCACGCTTCTCTTGCATCTGCAAACAGGAAGGATAATAATCATTTGCTTACATTCCCTATCAAGAGAAAAAATATCAAATATTTCCCTGTATCTGGGGTAAGGGACACAAGGGAGCTATGTATGTTACTTTCTGTTGATGATGTTGGGCTGGGATTAATGATAAATGATTAATGAACAGATTAGTTGAACACCCATTGGGAATGGGGTAAATATATTTGGAGCAGAAAGATAGTGTAGGTGACTCCTCAAGGCTCTTTCCAGATCTATCTTTTATTGTTCTATAACATGCAAGTCCATCCTTTCTTGTTTCAGATTTTTCTCTAAGGAGATGTCTCAATTCAAGGTCTCTTCTCTAGAATGATATGCCCCATAATAAATTGCCCTAAAATAACGCTAAGCTGGCTAAAAGTGAAAATATGCAGGCAAAAATTTCAACTGCTACGTGCTTCTGCTCACTACCCCAGAGCTGCTACAGCTCACAGGAGATGAGTGTATGGCTCCCTTTCTTCAACTTTCACCTCCAAAACGTAGTGAGCTCATTCTCAATATTTGAAGTACCACTGTGGATGAATTCCAACACGGAAAGCACATTTGAACTGGCAAACAGTAAATGGCTGCCATCAGGCATAAGCACTTGTTATATCAAAGCTTTGGCACATTATTTATGGAAGACTTATTCTAATGAGTTCCATCCACACCTACCAGATGTACAACCCAGGATTATGCCAGCTGTTTACCAGAAGGCTTGATGTCCAATAATATCATAAGTATAACACGACATTCAATTTTAATTTTGCTGAATAAGGAAACTTTGCCTTAATATTTTTTTGAAAATGAATAAGCAATGTTCTCACATATCTTGATTCAAAATGTTAGTGGCTCAGCCCCTGTGCAAACATGGGCACTTCTGTGGAAGTGGACAACCCCAGGTGAATCTGCACAAGGCTCTCCAGTACGCGTAAAAAATTAACCTCATACATAAAATCTGTGGAATAATAAATTATCAAATGAATGATAAAGGAATCTAAAGAGCTGAATAGTCTCCACCATTGTCTGTTTTATCAAAGGTATATGCAGGAACAAAAGCACTATTTCTAGTAATACTCTCCATCAGAAATGTCGCTAAAATTAGTGGTATCTTTGACAAATTCAGGTTTTACCAAACATATAGGAGGACAGAAGAAATTATTTCTGCCTTTTTATTGTCTAAGGCTTACAGAAATATGATTGAAATGGTATTCCATCATTGAACATTTAAATCATTTAATATTAATCATTCCAGTTCTTGAGTAGGAGCATTTAATCTTCAGATTTACAACTTGTAATACATTGGCTTCATGGTAATTGTATTTAAAAATACAATAATTTACCAGGGTGAAGAATAACTCATACTTTTAAACAAGGAAGGCTACGAAGACTTCTTAACAGCATTAGGTTTTCTGGGATGATAAATGTTTGTAATAACATGCTTGGTTTTATAACCCATACTTCCACCATGGGAACCTCTTCTCAGGCATCCACCCACTCTAGTATGAGTCTCTTCCACAGGCTGCAGGTGAACCTCTGCGTCCTTGGGGTTCTCCATGGGCTCCACTGTCTCACCATGGCCTTCACCGTGGCCCACAGAGGAATCTCAGCTCCAGAACCTGTAACACCTCCTCCCCCTCCTCCGCTGACCTTGATGTCTGCAGGATTGTTCCTCTCACATGTTCTCACTCTGCCCTTCTCTGAATTAGATCTGCATAACAGATTTTTTTTTTTAACTTCTTCTGAAATATGATATCCAGAGGAGCATTACCCCAATTTCTAAGTGTTCCAGCCTTGGCCAGCAGTGGGTCCATCCTGGAGCTGGCTGGTCTTGGCTCTGCTAGACTTGGGGAAACTTCTGGCAGCTTCTCACAGAAGGCACCCCTGTAACTTCCCCCTGCTATCAAAACCTGTCCATGGAAAACCAGTACACTACATAAGACACTAACATTTCAAATTAGGAAGAAATACAATCTGCTGATAGCAACACAAATACACACATATCTTAAAAATTCAAAACTTTTTTTTTTTTTTTTAATGTTGTTTATAAATATTTATTTAGACAATGAAAACTGCAAACATTCTACAGGGAAAAAAATTTTGGCACTAGTTTGCTGTACCTCTTTTATAAAAGAGATTTTAAAGACTATGAGGTTGGCCTTTTAAAACGTCTTTTTCCTTCAAATTGCTCATCAAATTAGGACTATCTAGGTCTTGATCTCGGAAAATCATCACACAATTGTTTTTTTCTTTGGTTCAAATAGTGCTATATGTGTGAACATTTCCTACACAGGTCTTTGATTTGTTAAATTACCTACTCCTCTGTACACATATTTCTAATCAGAAAGAGTAGCTCTGCTGCTAATGTGACTGCATGAAAAATTCTACTTTCTGACATCCCAGCTTGCTATTCCTACAAGTAAGGCACGACAAAATGATGTAACAACATGGCTACATGCTGGGGATATGTGTACTGTGGTTGTTCAAAGGTACGGTATGAAGGCAGTTCTAAAATATTATTTTGTTTATCTTTTCCTGTAGAATAGTAGTAATACTTGTAATCTATTTTTTGAGTCTTCTTTATTTCCCCTGTGGGCCTGATTCTATATCAAACCCATAGGTTGGTATATTGAAAACAACTTCAGATTAACATTTCAGTGTTGTAATACACCATTCCTAGGCTTTTATCTCTAAAAGCATTGTTAGAATTCCTGCATTTCAGTGGTGTTTGTGGACAGTACTTGTGTATGAATGTCTTTTATTCTGCTTCTTGTTGCAAATATATATGTGGAAAAAATGTGAGAGATCTTGGCATGAAAAACATCTTTTACTCTTAGAACAGATTTTCCTCACCCAGTTCTGAATGAGCTTTATTCATTGGTCTTCTCCCATTGTTTCATTGACATCTCTGGCCTAAAACTTACTAAAGTCAATAGGTTTTGAAATGATTCTTCATGTTCCTAAGTCATGGACATATTTTCTATTTTTGATCTCATTAGAAAATGAATATTGTATGTTAAAAAAATACCTTAAGCAAAACAAAAAGTTTGGAGGTAAATGTAAATCCACTCATCAGAAAGTTTAGCTAAATCATACTTAATACTTCATTCTTCTGTGTTCAACCTAGAACAAGCAGTCACCTCTATAACATACCTGTTTGTCAGTCAAGATTAAATCATGTAATCACAGAATGTTTGGAGTTGGAAGGGACCTCTGGAGATCATCTAGTCCTATGCCCATGCTCAAGCAGGATCACCCAGAGCAGGCTGTGCTGGACTGTGTCCAGGAGTATTGTGAATACCTCCTGAGAAGGGCAGCCTTTTCCAGTGCTCAATTACCCTTACACTAAAGAAATTCTTCCTCATAATCAGCCTGAACTTGTTCTGTTCTCATTTCTGCCTGCTGTCTCTTGTCCTATTGCTTGGCACTACCAAAAAGAGCCTGACTCCATCCTCTTGGCACCCTCCCTTCAGATATTTGTAGACAGTGATAAAAGTCCCCACTCAGTAATTTCTTCTTGAAGCTGAGCAGGCCCAGCTCCCTCAACTTTTCCTCATAAGAAAGGTGCTGCAGTCCCTCAATCAACTTTGCAGCCCTTTGCTGGACCCACTCCTGGAGCTCCATGTCTCTCCTGTACTGCATAGCCCAGAACTGGACACAGCACCCCATACACAGCCTCACTAGGGTTGAGTAGAGGGGTAGGATCATTTACTTTGATCTGCTGGCAGTGCTCTTCCTGATGCATCTCTGGGTACCATTGGCTTTCTTGGCCATAGGGACACACTACTGGCTCATGGAAAACTTGTTGCCCACCAGGACCTCCAAGTCCCACTCTGCAGAGATTCTTTCCAGCAGGTCAGCCCTGAAACAAACTTGCTGAGGATACATTTTGTCTTTTCACCCAGGTCATTGATGAACAAGTTGAACAAGACTTGACCCAGGCCTGACCTGTGGGGAACACTACTATCTATCTAAAAGTCACCAACTAGACTCTGTAGCACTGATCACAAGCCACCTGACTGTTTCGTCATCTAATCCACAATTCCCAACCTTGCCTATGAGGATGTTATGGGAGACAGTGTCAAAAGCCTTGCAGTTTTCAAGGTAGACAACATCCACTGCTCATCTCTCGTTAATCAGCCAGTTATTTCATTGCAGAAGGCTGTTGGTGAAGCGTGATTTCCCCTTGCTTAAATCAGTGTTGACTACTCCTGGTCATCGGCTTTTCTTTTACATGCTTGATGATGACCTCCAGAATGATCTTACCAGGGATGAAGGTGGAGCTGGCTGGCCTGTAGTTTCTTGGACCCTATTTGTTGCCCTTTTTAAAGACTGGAATGACAGTATTCCCCTAGTCCTAGGTATCTCTCCTATCCTACGTGACCTTTCAAATACGACATCAAAGCTTTCAAGCTATTGGAGGATGTGTTTTCATTGTTTGGGTTTTAGTTAGCATAATTATCCTTTTAAGAACAAGATGAGACCCAGGATAATTAAAATCTGAATAAAATAATGGGGGCAGGTTGCACATCATCTTCCGAGTAGATTTGTAGAAAATGAATGAATGAATGGATGAATGAAGGAATGAATGAATGAATTCACAAAGATGTTGGCAGGGTGGGAGTGACTCTCCTGTGAATATGGGCTCGAAGGGTTGGGATAGTTCAGCCAGGAGAAGGCTCCAAGGAGACCTTATAGCAGCCTTTCAGAGCTGAAAGGGGGACTAAAAGCAAGCCAGAGGAGGCATGTATTGATAGGACATGGCAGAATGGCTTTAAACTGGAAGACAGTGGGCTTAGACTAGATATTAGAAAGAGATTCTTTACTGGGAGGGCATTGAGGAGCTGGAACAGGTTGCCCAGAGATGTTGTGGATGCCCCATCCTTAAAGTGTTCAAGACCTGGCTGGAAGGGGCTTTGAGCAACCTGGTCCATTGAAGGAGAATTGAAACTAAATGATAAAGGTCCCCTCCTGCCAGAACTGTTCTATGATTCTGTGATTCTAATGACAATTAGGGGGAATGGGCAGAGGGGAAGAGAATCTGGTTTGCAAGATATTTCCTATTACTATTACTGGTGTACTCATCTAATGAGTTCCTGGTTGTCTCTATCCATTTCAGTATTTTGCCTAGAGAAAACTTAACCTATCCTGAAGATCTATATGTGATCTCTGTCCAAACACAAAGGCCTCAAACTCACTTCAAACTCTTCAGGAATGCTGGCAGACAGTCCTTTTTCGCTAATCATACCATATGTAGGTAAAAAGGTGCCAAGAGTCAGACCAGACCAGAAACATCTCCCACTCAATTATTTGCTTGCACATAACTTTTAGAAGCCAAATTTTAATAAACAAATTATTTTGCCATTAGTCCCCATCATCTTTGCTCAGCCTTTACAATGCAAAAGCTATCCTTTTCCTAAAACCTCTCTTTGGACACATGTCCAAACTTATGATATTTAATGGCAACTCATTACTCATTCTTGTTTCATTGGCAAGTACACCTGCTGAAAACAGCCAGGCAAAACTGGAGCTTCCTGTACTCATAAACTTTCCAAGAGTCTCCTAGAAAGAAAGCATACTCTCCCTTACTGAGATATTACAAATCATATCCAAGAATATAATAAAAACATATTTAACATAACAACAAAAAGAAAAAAGTTTTGAACCTTATGTGACCACACTTTAAAATTGTTTTGCTTTTTTTTTTGAAAGGGAATGCAATTTCATAGACTTGGAAATAGTTTTTTTTGTCACTTCATGGTGAAGACAAAGTTGACTTAATCAGGGAGGTGTATCAAGGTTCATTCAACCTGACACAAAGTTGTGACCAGTAGAAAAACATCTACCCTTTTGACAGTAAGATACATACTGTGGACATAAATTTAATGCACTTGAAACCTGAAAGCAGGCTCTCAGTTTTATGGCATATCTATATAGATACAAGGAGTGCTTCAATGAATTGTTACCAGTACCCTGTTTATACATGCTTGTATCTTGCTTTTATCTTGTGTTTATAACATCTTTATCTTTGTATATACATGTATGTGTATAGAGTGGAAGATATATGTATGCAGGTATGTTTATGGAGAGGAAGAGAGAGAGAAAAAATGTGCTGTAAGCTTGCACCGTTACAGTGAATTCTCATAATCTTTTATTAATATCATTTTCATCTTTCACAAATGTAGTTGTATGCAAGATAAAACAGCATCAAAAAAAAAAAAAAGGAAGCAAGCACACCACTGTGACAATTCTAGAAAAACTTATGGGAGAATTTGTTTTCCATAAAAATGAAATAATAATTTTATAGAAAATGTGTGTCTGTTGACACTCAACATTTTCAGGGAAGTATTTATTGTACAGTCGCTGGGAAACAAACCCTTCATTTGTATATTCATTTTCTCTGTCATGAGAGTGAGCTGCAGTTTACTATAGAAAAGAAACATTGTCTGGCCATTTATATTGATTGTATTATGCCTCCTTTGTATGAAATGTTGTCACATAAATATCATAATGCTACAGTTAAAGTATTGCAAATAATTATGGATCGTGTCACTTCTAATGAAGAAGGTTAATCTTTTATGAAACAGGAATACTCAGCCCTCCATGAAATAAATTTTAAACACAATAAGCAAAATAATATGCCTGAAAGTAACCTCCCAAGTATGGGGAGGGATCAGGGCTAAGTTGGTGCTCTTTGTAGACTTAACCAACACCCACTCACAAATGGAATATGTATGGTTAAAAAATAAACATGGATTCTTCTTTACTGTTTTTTCCTTTTTTCTCACATGGAGGGAAAGAGGTGTACACAATTTGTTCTGTTTTTTAGAAAGATTGCAGATTTTTTACTACCATCTAAACTCTCATTAAAATTCTCATCTCATTCATTAAATGTGCAGCTGATTCGAAAAATGTGCAACTGATTTAGGAATGCAATAAGAAATTATTAACTTATTTTTTATTTATGCTATTGCCAGAGACAAAGTTTAGAAAAGAGAATCCTGAAAGTGATTCAAAAGGAAAAGTATTCCTCTTCTGTGATAAAATTTTAAGCTGTAAAAAATGTCCTTTATCATGCAGGCTGACACTCAGACTGCCTAATTCTCTCTAACCTGATACTCAGATAGAATTTAAATCATTTATGTCTCAGACTGATCCTTTTCACCTGAGACGGTGGCATGAAAATCTGGACACCTTTGGTTTGGAAGATAAAGTTCGTAATATGCTTAAATCTAAGCTCTAACATATGTTTGAAAGTAGCACCTGGTTCCCACCTAAACCACTTTATGATTCACAGATGGGCTGGGAAGCAACAACTCATTTGGAATTCCCAATATGTAAAATATGATCTTAACAAGACAATACACTCAGACAGTCTAGAATTTTAATTAAAATCTACAGCCAGATGAAGAATCTTACTGCAGTTAATTCTGATAATTCAAATGCTTACACTGGGGGCTTTGGATGCAGATACTAGAGCTTCAGCCTTGTAAGGGATGTCTGAGCTAAACATCCTGCAAGCAGGAGGGGAATTTAAGCACCAAATTACAAGCTGGACAGAAGCAGCTTGAGCTCCTCTGGGTTGAGTTGGTGATTCAGAGAGCAAGAAAAAGTGTGGCTGAACTCTAAACTTTAAGGCAATGTCTCCAAGTTAGGGATACTTGGACTCTAATCCATTTCTAAAGAACATTTTTTTTCAAAGCATGAGCCATAATGCAAGACAATTATGATTTCTTAAATTATTAATTCTTTAAATTCCTTAAATTTTAAGTTCTGATTTTCCTTCTTTATCCCACTAAAGTGATCTCTTTAATGCTTTTACAGTCGTATCCAGATTTATACTTCGGCTACAGTGCAAAAAAAAAGTTATTATAAAAGGGTTACTTCCTTGGCTTTCTCCTCCTGTAGCTGGGTTTTAAAAGGAAATGGCAGCCACTTCTGTGCTCTCTGCAGTGCTGGTTTTCTAATATAGGTGTACAGTGGACTAAATTGGAGTAAAAATTTCTTTCTAGATTTTGATTGTGAGATTTAAAGCTGTTCTGACACATAAAAATAGAACTTATACTGGGAATGCAGAGGCACCTGAGGAATGTTCATTTCAAGTGCTAACAAGTCTATATGCTTTGGCACTCTGACAATCAGGTATCAGTTAAATATGTATTTTCAGGATCATAAATTTGAACCCAGAAACACTATTCCCACTTTACAGCCCTTTGTATGTCTTGCCTTGTGAAAATGTTGCCCACAGCTGTAAGGAAAGAACATGTATATTTCCTTACACTTATATTACTGTATTATTAGGAATGCTAATTAAAGTGATTTTTAATTTGTGTTTTAAACCCTTTCTTTTAATTAATTAAACACATTTACCTTTTTTATTTCAAGTCACATAATTCTTTTATCCCAGATAAATAACATGCTGTCTTATATCTTTATTTACAAAAAGATACTGCTGGCCATGTCTGGTTTAGTTATTGAACATTGTTATGTAATCAAATCTGAAAATAACTGAATTACTTCAAACAGATAGTTCAATTTTGTGTTTAATATCGCATTATGTTTAATTTCCCTACTGTGAAAATGTCTTTGATGGAAAAGCATTTTGCTTTCTGAAAGAAAAATTTATAATCCCAAATCTTCAATCACTGAAAAATACTACAATTTCATTTAATGCACTTAGTTTCAAAGCTGAAAAAATTAAAGAGATTACTTTTGACATGTTCTATTCTAAGTTAAAAGACTTATTCCAATTTAGAAAGCATGAGCATACCTTCAGAAGGAAAAAAAGAATTCAGAGAAAAAGCCCAACATATGCTATGCACCATTGTCTTAATACCATCAAAATAACACCAGAAGCCTCTTGAGGATTCTCTGCTGAGCTGCAGAGGCTTGTTCACCAATCACTAGACATTCAAGTGGAAGTAAGAAATCCCCTGTAAGACCAGCTAAAAGGCTGTGAATTATTCCTCCTTTCATCTGACAGACCTGTCATAGAATGCAGAAATTGATCTTCAAAATAACAAAAAGCTGCACCTTAACTTTGAAGGTTACATATATACACACATATTATGTGTGTAAGTATATGTGTATAGTGTTTATAGTTATATATATGGAGCCTGGGTCAGGCATCACACTGAACTGCCCCTTTGCCTGCCTCACCTTAGCTGCTGAGCTAAAATAGATTTTGGTGAACTCCAAGAGTGCCACAGGCTTGCTTAAAGATCTTGTTTGTGCAAATACAGAGAGAAAAGGATTTATCAAAAACATGATCTGAAAGCACACTGGTACTTCCAGTGCAGATAAAACTTGGTCTCTGCTGCCAACCAGGTGAGAAGATTTGAAACCAATATTTCAAGCAAATCAGTGCCTCCCTTATCAGCGCACATGCCATCATTCTGCCCTTGGCTTTGTTTACTAGAGGCTGAGGATTAGGGAAGCTGGAGATCTACAGCTTCTGCTTTCCAGCCTGGAAGCACTCAGATGTGGATAAGTCTGTGGGGAAAAGTACAGCTATGCATTTCAGACTTTAGATGATAGGTGTGTCACACACACTTGTAAGGATGCCTTCTCAACACACTTGACGAGTTAAAAGCTGCTTGACGCCTGTGTCTGGGATACCCTTTGTTCTTTATTTGTGTCATTGGCCCTAATCCAGTTCCCTGCTGCTAACTTTCTTTTCCCTTCCTGCCTGTTGGACAGATATTTTCAGATAATGTCATCTGATAACATAACACACCATCTCTTGCAGTTCATTGTAAAGGCTGAGCTTATGAACCCCTGACCATACAAGCAGTAAAAGCTGTGATAAGGGCAGAGAGGAGGTACAGAATGAGGAAACACTTATGCTTACAATGCTACCTGATTGTTATTGTGTTATGAAATTGCTTTTTACATTTTCTCCCCCAGTAATTCTCTGGTGAACTTATAATGAAATAATATTCCTAAGTCCCTTCAGACTTGCAAATATTTGTCAGCTGTAAGTTTTTTTTTTAATGAAATTTACCCAGTCTAAAAGTCTATGTTATTTGTTGTGATTTTTTTCCCCACAATAACATTTTTATGTGAGTTAAGGCTTAGGAGCAGTGATAGAGAAAGCTTTTATTTTTTATGAGAAGGTGAAGAAATGAATAAATTGAATGAATTAGCTTTGCAAACAGATCTCTGATTACAGTTGTTGCTCAGGGACTATCACTAGTGTTACAACCAATAAACAATTTGCTAATACTAAGCCAAGTTCTAACTCTCCAGCTGCTAATTTTAGGTAGAAAAATTATTTTCATTCTTAATATGCCTTTCTTTCACTTATGTATTTTTCATATCCTTTGCTGAATTAAAAGGTAAAATTGTGCTCCATTTAAGTCTAAATAGGTAGTTTTATTGTATTTTTTCATACTTCGCTAAGTATTTAGTGCCTAATTTTCTCCTTAATTATCTTTTTCTCATATTTGAATAAGAGAAGAAGTGAGGAAAAAAATCTCACATTAAGACTTGAGTTATCTTGTATGATCCTAAAGGAAAAAGCTTTTCTTAGATCTCACTTTTTTTTTTTACTATGTGTCCATCTGCTTTTTGACTGGAGCTCAATCCTCTTTTTATTTTTTTTTTTCCTAATATATTTTCAGTTAGTTGGATTTGTACTTTGGGGAAAAAAGACAAAAAGAAACACATTTACAACAATCTTCCAATTTTGCTTCTTCCATTTTTCAATACCTCTCATGAAATCTAAGTCATTTTTCAACATACTGAGCTTCCCATGAACAAAGAAACAAGTTTATAAAACTTTGTTGTCATTCACTTTTAAAGAATAGGAATAATAATATATAAAATAAAAATAACAAAAAAAAAAAAAAAACAAAAAAAAAAAAAAAAAAAAAAAACCAAAAAAACAAAAAAAAAAAACAAAAAAACAAAAAACACTCGCAGTAACTAGAAGGTGTTATTTATATTTAGAATAAGAAATACCCTTGTACCTAGGTTGTAAACTTTTCAATTATACCTCCACAGGGGTGTCAGGAAGACTGGTTAGCTGATAGTTGTAAAGCTCAATGCAGTACATTATAAGTTGTAAGTTATCTAATTATTTCTAGTCATATAGATTAATTACTGGGTTTAAAAAAGTGCAAAAGATTTATTAATGAGTCAGCTATCTATTTTAGCAGAGACACTGGAAGATAGACTTAGAGAAGAATTATTTTCTGATGTGTTTTATATGGACTGGGGAGAACGACACACCTCTAAAAGGAAATGTGTCACTAGGGAAGGGGTTGTAGTGGGAAAAGACAAAATCACAGAGTTGCTCCTCCTCCACCAGCCTTCACGGCTGCCCCTGTTTGTAGGAACATCATTGTGCATGGTGACAGCTACAAAAGGGGAAAATGCAACTAGAGTGCAGGATATTTTCCCACAGACAAGCATCCAGAACCATTAGACAATCCATATTTTTGCTTCTACCTGGCTTCCATTCATTGATGCAGAAATGCACATCTTCTATAGATCCTATGTTAGGTCTGTCAACTTATGTAAATGTTTCAGTTTTCAGAGAGTAACAGTGTCTAATGCATTTACATGTGTTGGCTATTGTGACATGGGACCTATGGATTATCATCCACCTGGATGCATACTAGGTATTCCAGTGCTACTAAAGTGCCTCTGGGCTCTGTGTGTTTAAACAGAAATTTAATCTAAATGTAGCTAGAAATGGAATATAAACTCAGCAGAGCCATTCATCTCCACCTAGTGTACTGACAAGATGTGCAATGAGTGTCCTACTAGTGATAGAGGGACCTTAAGACAGACATCCAGACTTAGGTGCCTTGGTCTCACACTGAATCCCACCCAAAGAGGTTTTTTCTTGACTAAATGGTGGCATTGCATATCCAGCCCACAGTACTCACACAGATACAGATTGTTTGTCTCGTCCTCATTGTTGAATTGTGATAAAAGAAAAGATGTTATTAATAGAGCTCCCCTATTAAGCTTTCCCTGCTGGCTGCTGGCAGAGCTGTCCTGCACAGCATTTTCTGTTTAGCTGACCACCTAAGGTTTCTGTGCAGTCTCCAAATTTGCTGGGTAATAGAGTTCTTGGCTGCCCAGTGTGAATCTTTTCTTGGTTGAACACCAGGACATACATGAACTCAAAGGATCTCACAATGGGTTCCTGGGCACCAGCCACACTGGCTTAATGGCTCAACGTACTCTTATGATTTTTTTTAAATACTGTGTGAAAAATTATCGTCTGTGGCAACCTTTAGTAAGAGGCAAATTGCTCTCAAAAACACTGCTCGTATTCTTATTGTATTTTAACAAGCATTAAAAGTATTTCCAGAGGTTTCATTTTTGTCCTGTTTTTTTACTGTTATTTCATAATGTCTTCTGAGCTTTACCTTGTGTATTTGGGCTACTTTTAAGCTAGCTTTATGCTTCCACTATTCAGATAATATTTTATAGAAGTCTGGCTTTTAATTATTCTCAAGATATGCCAGAGCATGATGGCAATCTGGTTAATTCTGAAACTATATATCTAAAACTACTTGGGAGAATGCAGCTGACAGATTTTTAAAGTCCTATGTTATTCATTCATGTCATGTATTATAAGAGACTCTTCTGGCCATCCTCAATGTAAAAATAAAATGTAATGTGAACATAGAGATTTCGAAGCAAAAGAAGTGTGTAAGAAAAATTAGGCTAGAGTAGGTGTAAAGTGTGAGATGGGAGAGTCTGGAGGTTTGAAAGAAGTTGAGTAGTTAGGAATACATCTTCGTATATCTTAGAACAAATAAAGTTAATTCTGAGGTGCCCATGCTCCTACTCAAGTAAGAAAAGTCTTAAAAAAAAAAAATAAAAGAAAAAAAGTTTTATGCCATAAAAGACTCCATTTAAAGGATACTTAAACATTTTAAACTATAATCCTACTCATCCTACTTTTCTTTGCACAAATATAAAGTCTTCTTATATTTTTGCTGCCTATCTGTAAATAAGAAGGAAAAAAATCTCCTTTCTTTTTTAAATTAGGTCATTAGAAATTATCTTTTGTGTGCAGTAGAAGAGGCAGAAGACATACAGGTGAGGAAGACAAATCTACCAGAAACAGAAATGCAACTAAAAAATTATGTGTAGAGGAAGAAATTTAGAAATGTTGGGAAAGTGAAAGAACAGAGGATTTTTTTTCTTCTCTTTGTTAAATAAAAAATCCCAAAACACCTCTAATTAACTGGAAGAGGGATACAGCATCTATAGCCAAAATACCCCAAACTTCAAACCAGAAAATTACTGTGCTGTAACAGTGAGCAATTCACTTTGACACTCTGAGTTTTCCTGTATGTAATTTGGAGAAAACCATTTATTCACCTTATAAGAGTTGCATAAGGAAAATAAGTAAATGTATATGTGTAGCTTGCTTTTGAATAATGTTTTGATTTTTAAACAGGATTTGTTCATTTTGTCTTATGTATTTTGAAGGTTTTTACTGCCATTCCTGTAAACATGGTTGTGGTGTCAGACATTCTGATCCAAAACCCTCCCACAGGAACTTTTAAATGAGATTTAAATTAACCAAGGGGATCAAACATTGTCCTCTGAATGTAATAATCTCTGCCTTGTAGAATTATGTAAAAGTAATTAAAAAGCTGAATAAAGGGATCCCACATCATGTTTCCCTGTTCATTCTTGCATGTAACATTTCATGCAAATCAGATTTTGTTGTTTAACTTAAAAATTACTGGGCCAGATTCTCAGCTGAACTGAAATCAATGGAGTGGAGCTGATTTACACAAGCTGTGGGTCTGAGCAATGACATTTATTTAACTTATTAAAGCTTAAAAAGCAAGTAAGCAAACAAACAAACAAACCAGAACAACAAAAACCAGAAAGAAAGCTTTCTTTCTATATTTTTTTTTCTTTTTGCCCTTAAGTGTAAGATAGTGCTGTGGTTCATGGTAAGCAACAATAAACTGATGAGATCCATGCAAGATCACAAAGGAACAGAATCTGAATTTAGGCACAGCTGCGGGTGAAGAGTGTGCCTACCCTCACCACAACCACTGGAGATGACTCGTGTTCTCAGACTCAATTCCTTCTCTGTTTCCCTTTACATCCAAGGAGTTATTACTGGGGAGGCTCAAGGCTGCATACCTATGCTCCCGCTGTGAGTTGGCTCAGTTGTTTTGGCTAGGAAAAAGGAGAAGTGAATCACTGCTGTGATTGCTCTTCCATTTCACATAAAGCAACCTGGCCTCACACAAGACCTCTCAGGTTCATTAGGAAAAGAGCAATATAGATAATTATGTAATCTATGTGCTTTGGAGGTGCAGCAGCAGAAAATGAGTAAGGCATAGTAACATCCTGGACTTCAACATGTTTTCATCATATATCACTGATTGAGAACCAGGACCAGAAACAGTACATAAAAATCAGTTGGGAAAGGACAATTTGATCCTGACTTTTCTTCAGCTTCTATGGGTCATCTTGTTTTCAGATTCTACTGAAATGAAGGATCATTTTCATAGACATTTTGGAGGGAAACAGCAAAATAAGAAAAGTCTTAAATCATGTTCCTAGAATTTTGATTCCATTTCCAATTTTTCTCTCATAGTTACTGTGTCTGTAATTATTATAATTCAATGGCAAAACCAGTGAGATCCATATTGGGTGGGTTAGAGATAGTGGAAAATCACACTGTTTTCTGGAAATAATTAATACATTAATCATTGGATTAATTGGATTAATACATTAATCATTGGTATTTTTACCTCCGTTAACTTACTCATCTCCAGTGGGATATCATAAATATCAAAAATCACTTTTAATAGAATGTTTGTCATCCAATCATCCATTACTTTTTCTTTTTTTTTTTTCCTGAAAGGAAAAGGGATGTCTTTTTCTACATTAGTCTATGTTGCAGCAGTTAATAGCTTGACACAAGCCCAACAGTTGGTGCGAGCAAATTTTATTATGTGAAACATCATGTAAATATTGTTTTTGCTTTGCTTCTGCAAAAAGGTTACATAACAATAACATCATTAAATTTCAGTGAGAAGCTTGTACATTTGTTCATCAAATGGCAGTGAAATGCAGGGGTGACTTCAAATTCATTAACTGGAGAATGGAATGTATAAAGTTTACTTACAAACTACTCACTGTTTTTTGTATCCAATTAAAAGGAGCACTTACAAAAGCAGATCTTTCTTGCTTTTGAGCAGAGAAGCTGAATGAAATATATATAAGATGCAGAGATAGGATTAATAAATTCTAATCCATGTTTTCTTGAAACAAATTGGAAAAGATTAAATAGGTATCTGTCAAGACGTCATCTGAAAAATATATCTTTGAAGATTCTAGGTCTCGTGTGTTCCACTTACTCTGTCATAATGAAATTAAGACAAATAGAAAATCTGTTGTTCCAAATTAGTCAACATGATTAGTCAACAACAATCCACATGACTGCTCAACAAAATCTTAGCCTTTCTTCATTTTACTGGAGTGGTAAAACTTTGCTGGAAAGGGAGTTTCACCAGACAAGGAAATCAATATATTTGGGTATGAACCTTCACATAAATCTGTTGGAATAGAGAACAATTTGCATCTAGAGAGCCCATTGAGTGCCACGGAATTTACAGAGCTAAATAAAATGTCTCTGGAATGTATTTGTAAACAAATCTATTTTTCACGACCTGTATGTCAAGTAGAAGTTTTCATGTAATTATACTGACTGCAACCTCATTTCCCTCAAATATAATTTTTATTGTGCTGGATCATGAACAGGACAGATACAGAACCCATAACCAATCCTTTCTGGACCGTGTCTGGACTGGGAGATCCGCAAGTTTGTCTGAGATCACGATGTGGGTTCTGGCCATGTCTGTTGCAAGAAAAAACCTGAATATACAAGGCCTTGGTATGTTCTAAGTAGGTCCTCAGAGAAAAACAGTCTGATCCATCCAGGAAAGTTTTCATGATTGTTCCTGTAATGTGGAGATCAATCAAAATCTCGACTCCACCAGACAGGCATAGAATAAATAGTTTTAATTGTTCAGATTTGTTGTGGTACTAACTTAGGTAACAGTAACTTCTTCATGTATCTAAGTTAGGTTCAGAAATAGAGATAACAGTAAAAGCTTTCTCTCAATTTCACGTTTTCTCTGTACTTAAACTTACCATGAGGTTTTTATATTCAGAAGAGTGTGTATGTGTTTGTGGGTTTGTGGGTGTACATGTGCATGCATGGGGATAGAGAAAAAGATGCTGCAATACACATTTTTAGAAACAGAAATAGAGAGAAATATTTGCTAGTAAAAGATACAAATAATTTTTATCCAGTTGTTAAAATTGCTTATGTATGGGCTGTTGTTACTCTGGCTTCATTATCTAGATCCATGTTAACAAGCTGAACAGGGCAGAGAGTAGTGCAGTGCTGCTCAATCATGCATATAGATTTCTAAAAGGCCTTGTAAAGATTCATCTTTACATATTTGTGAAACCATGCACTCTTCTAATGGTGCTCATCTCTGCTTTAGACAAAAACAGCAGAAAGAATATATATTTTCAAGATTCTTTATTGTCTTGTTTGTTTTCTAAAGCATTTTTCCATACAGCCATCACACTTAAAAAATAGTAATTTACTGTATTCATATCACCTTCTAGAGGTGTCAGATATAAGCATTACAGATACTTTTGCACCCCAGGTCAAATTGAGAATGAGAGTTTTGGATCATCTTAGCTAATATTTGCATACCTGGCCAGCTCTACTGTCAGTGAAAAGAAGAACAATCAAAACCTGAATTTCACAAACAGCAAACAGCTTACTTTGGGACTCTAACTTAAATACCACATTTGTTCTTTCCATTAACTCCAAAGTCAGTAGATAAACCAAGCTGAAAGACTTTTTTTCCTGGAAATCTATCATCACGATGTTTAACTGGAATATCTCTGGAAGACTAAATACCACCTATGACACTTTTTTTCCTGCATAAGGACTTTTTGAGTTTTGTTTAAACTTATCCTCATAGACAAAGCACCAATATGCACAAGAAATAACAGTACATTTATTTTTTTTATTTTTGGTAAATAAAAGTTTTATTCAATACAGAATAATTTGCATTTAACTAGACATGTTTAAAAATATAGAAATGCCACCAACATCTCTCTTCTTATTTTTGATGTAAAATCTTCTTTTTAGGAGAATCATATGGTTCTTATGCCCTATTTTTTAGAGTACACAATCCTATTTGCTACTAAAAAATTGGTAACTTAAAAAGAAGCTGAATGGTTGACACAGCTTTTAAATCATGTCTACAGTGTACGTTAAACAGCCAAAAGATATAAAGTAAGAATTTAATTGACCAATACTTGGGTAGTGTGTGACATTATGTAGCTGTTTTAGCTGGCTTTGTAACATCACACAAATCTATAACTTCATACTTCATGAGTCAGAATCAATAAACCTGCCATTACAGACTCCAAAATCAATCTTGCCTTACATGCTTCCCCGCCTTTACTTCTTCCTATTTTCCTTCTACTTCCCAGCAAAACAAAACAAACTGCTCTGAGAATTTATAATCTTTTGAACTAAGTAAAACAGATGAATAAGGAACATGGATTCTATGGGAAAAATCACTTACCATTCTCTTCAGGGTTCAGTGCACCCAAGCTGGTATTCCAATGTAGCTGTAGTCCCTTGCTCTTCTCCCATTATTTTAGATTATTGTGACTTAAGTTTAACATAATCAGCCTCAGGCAAATGAAGATCTTCAGTGAAATTGAGAAGCAAAACCCTAATTTATCCTTTAATGTCTGCAGTTCCTCTGTTCTTCTTTCTGAAAACTCGTTTTACAATCCTGATCTCCAAATTGTGATTGTATCTTTTCCATCCTACTGTGCTTTTTACCTCCTCAGCTGAGGACACCAACATTGCAGGTGCTAAAGTTCTGTACTTTACCACACATTCAGATATGTTAAAGCTTCTGCCATAAAAACATCATGGATGTCCCAGAAATTTCATAAGCTTAGTCATTGAAAAAGCAATGTATCACACACGTGTCATTCTAAAAATTTTACTACAGCAGTTGTGTCACAAGAACAATTTATATAATGACTCTTTCACCTTTTAATATATGCTAGATAATTTGAAATCCTTGTCCTGTCAAGCAGCAGGAACAAGATCTTTTAGATAACCTACAGAGAAAGAAGATGTTCATGGAAGGAGTGTCCCTGCTTTCTGAAAGTCCAAGAAATCGCTTACCTTCATTTTAAGGTTAATATTAGTTATCAAAGAAAAAGGGAAAGAAAATTACTGTGAATATCATTAACATTTGAATGACCAAAAGAATTGCACAAGCAACCCCTAAATTTCTTCTGTAGGGGGTTTTGTTGTTTATTCAGTAAAAATGTATTTATTTTGACGATAAAAACTTGTCTTGATATTTAAATGTCTGGAGGACTCATCTCCAAAGAAGCAAATGAATCATATATGAAAACATTTCAACAGGTTTAAGTATGGCAAAAAGAAAATAACCTGCTTGAACAGGCTAGGCCAAAATCTCAAAAGCAGACAAGAAGTAATATGATCTTTGATTTGGTTAATTATTTTTCACTAAAGCAAGTCTGCTAACAGATCTACAATTTTATCTTGCAAAATGAATATACAAATACTATGTTTGGTACATCATATACTCCTGGCAGTAATTGAACTCCAACAATCTGAATACTAATCTCTTCTGAGCACAGATTTCCTGCATTTTCCTCATTATTTATTTATATTTCCAAATAGCCCAGACTCTGCTCAGGATGTGGTTTAATAACCCTGGCTCACACTGTTGAGCTATCAGTGCTCTTGTAGAGAGAAGCTTTTGGCATGAATTTTGCTGTGTCAACCCACTGGAGCACTTAACAATGGTTGGTAAATGAGAAGTTTGAGACGGGAACAACAGTTAGCAGGTGTCATGCATTTGCTTGCAGAGCTGCAATTGTTTCATTGAATATGTAGTGTGGCAAAGATATTGGCTTGAAATGGCAGAGAAGAATGAAAAAAAAAAAAAAAAGAAAATGTATAGCACAATTCTTTTCCCTGGTATTTGTTTCATAGGTTCTGGCATTCTGGCACAATTTTTGCCCATTTATAGGAGGGGCAGTGCAGTTCCTCCACACAAGATACCATGTCATCCTTAATTAGCTTCTCTGGTCTTTCTGAAAAGGGGATGTGGATTATTTCCAAGATTAATAACTGTGCGTCTGTTAGTATAACCGTGAGGCAGATTTCTGATCAATAGACCTACACATATATCTGAAGAGATCAGTGGTACTGAATGAATCTAATAATGTAATTACAAAAATTAGGCAATTGTAAAAGTCATCTGTGTCTTTATTTTGATGCTATTTGATTCTGCTATGATATTTTAAATGATCAAAGTATCTCCCTTCCCTTCCCTTCCCTTCCCTTCCCTTCCCTTCCCATCCCTTCCCTTGTCAAATAACCCTATGGATGACCCTAGTCAAATTACAGAAACAATCCCTAATTAATTGCAATGGAACATGGAGGAGAATTTTGACCAACCATTTCTCAGTAGACCAAAAAAAAATAAATTCTCCTTTAACTTCTTCAGAAGCTGTTTAAATTACAGTACTTTTTGGTACAGACCAAGTTTATTCTATTTTTGGCTGTGTCATTAAATACTGGTAATAAAAACACAGACAGGGAAGAAAGAGTGCAAAAGTGTTTCTACATTTTAACAGCAGTATATGCACCAACACTAACTTTAAAAACTGACCAGAACTGACAAAACTGACCTATATTTGATACTCTTATATCTATGTAGATAAAATTGTCACTGAAGTACATAGCCTCAGAAAAAATTGCAGAGAGCTTCACAGCCAACTCACACCATCTAATATGAATCATTCCTTTCCTGAAGAGGAGAGGAAAGTGCTGTCAATAGAATGAGGTTTTGTCCTGATTCTATAGGAAATAACTACTTGTTTCATTTGGAAAAGAAAATAAAGAAGCTTGTAGATTTAAGTATTTATTCTTCACACCAATGTACAAACCATCATCATATATTATCACCAGACTTCAAAAATTTTAGATTATTTTCCACTCTGTTAGGAATCTGAAAACAACTCTCCAACCTTACATACATGTAGAGAAAGCAATGAACCAATATGGGCAACCAATAGGTATTTAGTTTCTGCAACTTTCAGGTTTTGGGAAAAAATATTATCATGACCTACTTTTGCACAGAGGTAATAATATTTTTCAGTCAATGAATGCAAGATAAACTGCATATGGATATGAATTCTGATGTTTCTTATGAGTTATTTTGGCCATGAAAAAGGGTAAGTTTAGGCTTAAACAAATGTGCTATGTCACTAACTGACTTATCTGCTTGCAAAAAACAGAAGTTATTCAAAGGAGGTAAGGTCTACCTGGGTATTCTGAAGCTGTCATCACTAATTAAAGCTCGAGATATTTGTCATATTACAAAAAAAACAAACAAACAAACAAAAAAAAAACCAGACAGAAAACCAATAAGAAAAGAGCCAATGTGATAACTAAAGTTGAATTATTAGGGAGTTGTTTGGGTTTTTCCACAGTACTACACAGGGAGGCTTCACAGTGAGCTCTAATCTTTATAATCTTTTCACAACATGAGAAAACCTTTGTTTTTATGCCAACTCTACTGATACATTGTGCCTTGATAAAGCCATAACTACTTTAAGTAACAGCAAGCATTTGGCCTCTGCCCATTGGTTTTTTGACCCTTTGTGGTGGCCTGCTTTTAACTTATAACCACGGTTCTTCAAAGCAGCATATCTGTTCTCCTGTGTTTGGGGAAGAATCTTGATGAGAATGAAGTTTCATCATTTCTCCCTGAGGATCTGGCTTCTTTTCCAAAATGTAAACTATAACACTTCACATGCTGTCCCTGGCAGGACCTTTTCTAAGCAAACTGTGAAGATTTGCAATATGAAAACTATTTCGTACCTATTGAAATTGCAGTGGGGAAAACATGAACATTTTTTCAGTTGTCACAGAAATCATACAGAGACATTCTCTTTGCCAGTGGTAGATTCAGATTTGTAAGCAGGAGAGCAACTGCTGCTGACTTTTTCTAGTCTGCTCTGCAACTAAAGGTCAGCAGGGGTTTATATGCTGCACTCTAGAGTTGACATCTACCAAGGTAACTATAGTGTCTTATTTTTTTTACTTAATACCTACAACTTGTAATTTCCTTCTTCTTTTTCTTT
>VYXF01008081.1:0-93642 GCA_013397295.1 Polioptila caerulea | reverse complement strand
TCTCCAAAACAGCATTCCTGAAAGTTGTTATCAATAGAGGAATGATCTCTCTTTCTGATTTTTATCTGGGAGGAGATAATTTTTTTGCTCTTTCCCCCACATCATTTTGTCAATGAGCCATTAAAACGACATGCAAGAGCTTGACGTTAGAGTGCTCTAAATTATGTATTTCTAGTGGAGCACAGCTGCCTGGGAGATATGAACTTGATTTCACATCCAAATCTCATATTCCTGCACATTTAAACAGAAAACCCATGAATAGTAACTGGTAATTAATAACCCTCTCCAAATAGTCATCTCCCTCAGTCCCTGAGAGTGATACTGCTTCCCTCCTTGGCACAATAGAAAACGCAAGGAAACAGCAATAGAGCTGTGGATGGCACGATTTTTGGTGTCATGTTCCTTAAAGCAAGTTACTGTTTCAAGTTCAAGAAATAGCTCTAATCATAAAATGAGTTAATATGCCCATACTCTCACCTTGTTAGGACCCCCACTGAGTCTGAAGAATGATTACAGAACTTCTGAAGAATGATTACAGAACTTGACATAATTTTCCCCAAGGAAGCAGCTTTTATGGACCATATACAAGAAGATGAGACCAGGCCTTGATTTCATTTATCTGTCAGTTCTTAAGTTACAGTATTGCTTTTAACTCAATGGCTGTGGTATTCTACAGACATGTAATTAGGTTATCATGGGAGAAACTGTATTCCAGAATTCAAAATAGGCCTGGAATAGACCCAATACTCCCTGTCCCTCTGGAATGGAAAGATCAAAATTGAAAATATGTCCATGTCTGTCCTGCTTTTCTGAAGACAGAAAAAATCCAAATGAAAGCTTGAACTGATATTTCTAGTTCACTAGCAATTTGTTACATTAAATAATTATTCTTTGTAAATAGATATAAGCATATTTTCATATTGAAACCTGATTATTACTTTTGTTTTAAGGAAAAGAAAACCTTTTTTTTTTTACATAGAGAGGTTGTTATATATATTAGTTTTTTATATATAAATATTTATTCTTGTGAATACAGATCACAGGATGCTGGTTTATGTTATTGTCAGGCTCATTCTTACTGCATTGTTCCCTAATATCCAAATTTTGAATAAATTTTTCTGCTGAACAGTTTAAGCTATATACTACTGAGTTTTTATATGTATACAACATTCTGCCACTGCACATGGCATTGCAGATTTTGGAATTTAATGAATATCATGAAATTACAGGAAACATTAAATGAAAAACTAGTCTTTTCAGAATGGTATCATGCCCACAGTATTTTATATCTTTAGGAGGGAAATGGTGATTTGCATATGAAAATACATAATGATGTAATATTTTTAAGAATTGTGACTGTGAAAAAAACATGAATAAAACAGATATTACTAAATTTAGCAACAAAACATAGATTTTTGGCAAAAACTGAAGCAAAGAAAGGAAGTGTATGCTTAAGAATATTTATCACTTCTGTCTTATTTTTCATTACAAGGTCTCAAAGAGCTTTATAAACATCAATTAGATCACACTTGTCTCCTAATCTACTTCAAATGAGTAAACTGAAGTTCAGGGAGATTAAAGGGCTTCTCTATTATAAAACAGTAAATCAGTGAAAGAGCTGCAAAAAGAATTTAAGGCTTGGATGAGAAGACCGTATTATGTAAAATTTTCAAAATTCAATAAAAAATGTCTTAAATATCATGGAGATTGTTTCTTATAGAGATATAATTGGATCTAATCTAGTGAAAACTACATTTATATTCTAGTGGAAACAAAATTTAGCTTTGTGATGGAAGTATTCAAATCACATTTGGGACTGTTTTCCAGTAATAACATGCATGTTTGTGGGTGAAAATAGATTCTTGAAAAATGTTTGCACATCAAAGGATGAGTGAGAATTTATGGTTTTATATACCAGTATATATACTGGTATATATAATATACATATTATGTATACCAATATGCTTATTTTTATATATAAATATAGCCAATAAAATCATGTTATGGAAGCTGCAAATGCAGGAGGAACAGTGGGAGTGAATAAGTTACCAGACCACGATAATTTTCATGCAAAACTACACAAAATAAAACCAACAAACTTAATCCAGTTCCAATAATAACCATGAACACAGAGACAGAAACCAATGTTACGTTATTATGTAACATATTTCAGGTTTCAGACACATGAGCATTTGTTTTGGAATATCTATGATTTCTTTTTTAGAATGAGCATTATTTCTGCAAGTAATGGCAAGTAATGGCCGAAGTTAAGACAATTAGATCCATTTGGGATATTTATTGTTTTCCATACTGACAATAGTAGGATCCACTAAAACCTTTGGTGAACTTAAAACAAAGGTTTCAGAGCTTCAAAAGGTTTATGATGTTTTTGTTCTTGGAGATTTATTTGACTATATTATATCTGGCACTAGCTGGTGAGCAACTATCAACATAACAGAGTGGTGACTGCATGACGCTGTCTCTGTTCTCACTGTGAGCTGGGCAAAGATTCCTATTTTATATATCCTTAACAATTTGTTCTAGTGGTGGAAAAAAAAATCCTCTGAACTTGTCACATACTGGCAACAACAGAAGTAGTATTCATCCAGGAATGTTTCTGTCTTGTTAGTTTTGGAAAGTTATCAGTGAAGCTGGATGTGTAAAGCACTCGTCTGGGTGACTGTGTGGGTTTATCACATCAAGGCCTCCCAGAGCCAGCTCAGCACCCAAGTGTCACTGGCCTTAGCTGCAGATACAGGGAAAGGATTTTGGTGTGTTATATTGCAATCTCCCTTACACCTTGTCATTTCTATCTTTCACACATTTTGCTTGTTTCATAGCCCAGTAAAATTCCAACATCCCAGGCAACTGCCGGCTGCAGCTGCATTGAGGCTGGCACCTTCTCTCTGATCCCACTGCAGTCACTGAAAAGTTTCTCACTGATTTCATCAAGAACTGGACTAAGAGTTTTGTGTGGAAAAAAGCTCCTTTGAGACTATAGTCTGTTATACTCCAAGTAAATTCCTCTGCCATACTCTTGGCCAGATAGCAAGCTTAAAATCAAATTCCTTCTTGCCAAACCCAAACGGCTGAACACAGGCAATTTCTGATCCACCTGCAAAACTCAACAGAAGTCAGTAAAATTGCATTATTAGTAGAGGAGAACTAACAGATGTGTTGTTTTCATTTTGTTTTTCTTTGTGGTTGGCTGCAAGCCTTTGCCTATTTAATCAATATCACTATAAGTTATTTGACAATATCCAGAGTAAATATTTGTTTTATTCAGGGTTCTAGGATGACCCTTTTTCTACATGAGACAGAAAATATATTTATATACACACATATATTACACTTCTGTGGCCGTTCATGCATTTGCAAAGAACAGGGAGGTAACTTCATGAAAAAGTATTGGAAATTCTAATTCTAAAATTTGCTACTTCTTTCGTTCATGTGGGTATAGTCTCATCTAACCCTAAACCAGCTGCAAGTTTAGCTACGTCACTTCGAGTTTATCTATAGCCAGGAGAAAGAAAAGCAATGAATCTAATTCTAAAACAAGCAAGTCAGATAAGAGGGATGACTCACTTTGTAATGAACCTTGTCTCTCTGCATTAATTTTAGTATCTAAATAATTAACATATATTCTCTGTCTCAATATTAATGTTTTCTTTATAAGTTAAATAGGACCTATTTTAAAGACAAACTTTAATCAATCAGTGAATGCATAAATTTATGCATATGACTGAAATGAACATAACATGAAATACGTAATGCAAAACCACATTCATAGATGTACAAATTCACATAAATTCACACATGCATAGATTTATACACATATTGCTACCACAACTCTTTCCTCTGTATACATGTGATCAGGTTCCTTAGATGTCTTTCTAAAGCCAGTCATTCAGTTTCCTTAAATATCACTACATAACTTAGTCACATCTCCCTGTGGCCTCCAAGGTATTTCATTAAGAAGATTATATCAATAATTAAGAAAAAGTGTGGCCAATCTGAACCTGTTTCTTTTTTTATTTGATCTTTCTTAAAAAAAAACCAAAACAACCCAAACCACCACATTTAATGCATTTTTTTGCCTGTCACTGCATGGTATTAAAAATAAAATCTTAGAAAGATTTCCTTTCAAATATCTATTATAAAGTACATTTAAAAATAATTAGTTGCTTTTTTTAATAGTGATTTTAATAGCTAAAATGTCATTTTGATGACACCTCTGTTTTAAAACAGCCATAATACGGGTTTAAAATTCTTCTTTTGTTGAAAAAATTTTCATGAGAGTGGAAGAAACAGCTTATAAGTAGGATGATAGAGAGGGTCAGGAAATGAACTGTAAAATTAAAGTTATCTTTATTTTCAAATTGATGTTAATTTTGCACCAGAAAAATATGATTAATTTGAAAATTATTTTATTCAGCTATATATTTGAGTTAGATTTGAATCTGACAAACCAAAGAGATGATGAGACACTACAGTTAAAATCTCTTAAAAATGTATTTCAACTCAAAATCTTGCATCCTTTTTGGCTTGCATTTCTCCTCCAGATAAATGCTAACCTTCTAAGAGATTGTTATCATTATCAGTAATTGTTAACAATAATATTGTTAATACTAATTAAGAAAAATGCTGCTACACAAAGAGAAAAAATAGGCATAGCTAAAAATACAGAGGAGGTGCTTGTTAGGAAACTGATCAAACAAGCTTAATTATGACCCCCAGATAAAGGGACTGCCATTAAGCCATTAAATTATCACAGATAAGACAGACGCTCAGGCACTGTCTGATGATAAATCACAGCTAAAAACAGCAAGGAAATCAGAGCTTGAACTGCTAATCCTTCTGAGGTTTGTGATGAGCACCAGTTCTCCTACTGTTTTGCATCTATTTATATTGCACTTCGAACCCCCAAATGGCCCCTGCTTATCTGCAGCTCTAGATAATTTATGCCTATTGTTGTGTCACCTCACAGCAGAGGCTGTTATCGGGAAAGAGGAGTTTAGGAAATCTGATCCCTTGAAATGCTAATCCTCTGGAGATTTTTGCACATAAACGAGTTTTCTGTCATGATTTACTTTTGTTTATTAGTAGCAGAGATTAGCACTTCAGGCTTGCCATTTCAGACGACTTCTTAGTTTGGGAATAAAGTGATCACTTAATGTGCAGGATTTTCACATATGAAGTTGTTCTGAGTCTGATGCCTTAGGTTTTAGCTTTTATATTTTAGATCCTGTGCTGTTTTAGTGGGTAGCTTTAGGTTTCATTTTAAGTGTTACTGAGTTCTCTTCACAGAATAGATAGACAAAACAATTCCTTCTCTAGCTTGATATCAAGGACAACTTTCAGGCCTAAGAACAAAAACAGTGGTGAAGTGTGAAGAAAGAAACAGAACTTATAAAAGTGTGAAACCTCGTGATTTGGAATCCATTTTGTGACCATTTTAGAGTGCATCTTGAGTGTAGACCAGCTGGACTCTTGTGTAGACCAAGTGTACCCATTGAGACCTTTAATAAATATTTACTTTTCCCTCTTGCTCTGTCTAGTCTCTGTTCCAAGTCAGCCTCCAGAAGGCAAAACCTAGCAGTCAAAGGCAATATATTAATTTTTCTTTATATATCATCTCTTAAAAAGATTTGCAAATATTTTTTAGCACATCAAAGGCTGATCTTAAATGCCTCATTCCTTAGACCATAATCCAGAAAAGCACCTGCCTACAATTCTGAGCAATTTTAATGATGTGAGTCATCATATAGTAACTTGGGTGGGATATTCTTGTCCTTATATTCTAGATGTACTTAAGCACTTTGCTGGATCATATCACAGAGATGAGATGCCCTCTGGTTTCATCCAGCTGTGAAGGGTGCACTCTATGCTGAAATGGTTAATGATGAGAAAGGATATGTGAGTAGGAATTTTATTTAAATGCTTTTCCCCTATCTTAATGCTTTTGAACTGCTAAGAAATCTTATCTTTCAGTATTTGATGAAGTTATTTCCTAAATTAATAACTTCCAAAACCATCAAATCCAAACATGCCTATTAGCGTAGGATAATGAAAGCTTGAACGGCAGGCGTACAGTGCTGCTGAAAATACATGGACCAAACACAGATGCTAAGAGTTTTCAATTTCCTTTTTTGCTGTTGCACTTAGGTTCAATAGTCAGACTGGGTGAGATCACACCAAGTGACATGACTGATTACCAATTAGCCAAGCACACTGATGGTAGCTGTTGGTGGCAGCTACTGAGATACAGTACTATGTGTCAAAGAGATAAGGAGATGCAGGAAATTAGGCTGACCTTGAGATTTCATTACATTTAACATCACCTAATGGCACTTGATATTTTTAAATCCTGGTTATATTCACCTCACCAGCTCCATTTGGTCTGGTAATCATAAAAAAATAAAAGTTTAGAACTTGTGTATTTTTTTTTTTTTCCAGGAGAATATTTCACTGTAAAATGCTTATGAGAACAGTCTGGAGGGAAAGAGTGACAAAACTAGTGCCTGTTATTTCCAAGAGTAACAGAAGGAGTATTTAATTACTCTAAAGCACACATTGTATAATTTTGAGGTTATTTCTTAGGTCCCTTGTGGAATGCAGTTAGTCAGCAGTTCTGTTAACCTTCTCCAAAAGCACAGAAATGAAGAGGTGGAAAATAAAGCCATCACTAACATAAAAGCAAAGGATGGACATAAAAACGCAAGTAAGAATGAGATTACATTCCTCAGTGTTTCTTTTTGTTGGATTTCATAAAATTACGTCTTTATACACAGGAAGGTTTCTGTAAAATTTTGATTGAGATATTGCACAAAGGCAAAGGTTTGCTTAAATTATTTTATTCTTAACATATCTCTAGTTCCTGAGAAAAGAAGCAAAGATAAGACCTTTGGGAAAGCACCTCTACATCTATTTGTATATGTGTGCTTGAATATGTCTGTGCACCCATGGGTAGATAGATAAAATTTCTGGTAAACTTAGAGACAGACCTTTTAAGCTTTTACCCAAGAGTATTGCCTAGTTGTACATAAGGAATTATCCACAGCTCTGGTGATAATTAGAATGTGATTACACAAATATCCAACTCCTTAATTTCCTATTCACCATCAAAATGAATGTGCAGTTTTCATAACTGTACAGATAAAATATAGTTCTGAATGGACTAATATGACAATTTGAACATTTTTATTTGGCTGACATGAATAATATCAATTTGTTTAACTAGCTTTAAACTTAATTTGAATCATCTACAAAAGCCCGCACTCATCTTTTTCAGTGAGCCTTGCCTACTTTCTCTGTGAGTTAGAAGCTAAAGCTATTAGATGTGTTTCAAAGTGCATTAGAAAACATTAAAGCATGAAGTTTTCAGAAGGAATGTGCTCCATATATTTTTACCTAATAATTGGCAAATTCTTGAAAATATAAATAATAAGAAATTTATAATAAGAAAACTGTATATCTTGAGCTGCCTAAAGAAATTTCTGCTGGCTCTAGTAAACAAGACCTACTACAGAAGAGTTTGAAATATTCTTGTCCAAATTGGTATTAATTATGGTTGACAACAATGCATTTTCTTTTAAGTATCACTTAGCTGAAATATTTAATGAAGCATATAAGCAACTCCTTGTATTTATTAGAAAAGCTGCCTCCAAACTGACCATCTCAATTTGTTTTCCTTGATACTTCAGCTTTGATTAGAATTGCTGTCCATTGGTTAAAAGTTCATTTGTAATATTAACTTTGAGAGACTTCCTTGGCTATTCACGTACACCAATGCACGCAGCATGAGCAACCAACAGGAGCTGGAAATCAGGGTGTAGCAGGAAAACTATGACCTAATTGCATCACAGAAATATAGTGGGAAGACTCAAACAACTGGAATGCTGCAATGGATGGCAACAAACTCTCCAGAAGGGGTAGACAAGAATGGGAGTGTTTTGATCACCTAGAATGTAATGATGGTGATTGATGTTAGGGTTGGGTGTTTATGAGTAAAGATAGAAAGAAAGGCTAACAAGGAA
Source organism: Polioptila caerulea (assembly GCA_013397295.1). Lineage (NCBI taxonomy): Eukaryota > Metazoa > Chordata > Aves > Passeriformes > Certhiidae > Polioptila > Polioptila caerulea. Next base: position 85,606 of record VYXF01008081.1, on the reverse strand, counting down.
TATGTCATGTCTCTTAGAAGCCACCCAGCCAGGATGAAGAAGTGGATGAAATATTCTACAAGCAGCTCACAGAAGTCTCACATTCACTGGCTTTTGTTGTTTTGAAGGACTTCAACTTACCACATGTCTGCTGGAGATACAACACAAGAGAGAAGGTGATCTGGGAGGTTACTGGAATGTGAGGAAGATACTTTCCTGACACAACTTCTGAAGAACCCAAAAAGGGTCCTGTTGGACCTGCTGTTTGTGAACAGAGTAAGATATTGGAATGATGTGATGGTCAGAGGGCTTCTTGGGCACAGCCATCATGAAATAATAGAGTTTGCAATTCTTGGAGAAGTGAGGAGAGGGATCAGCACAGCTTGGCCTTCTGGAGGGCAGACTGTGGCCTTCTTAGGAGCCTAGCTGACAAAGTCCCTTGGGAGGCAGTCCTGAAGGAGAAAGGAATCCAGGATGGCTGGATGTACTTTAAGAGGGAAATCTTAAAAGTACAGGAGGAGGATGCTGCCACCTGCCATAAGTTTCAAAGGTGAGGAAGAAGACCACCCTGGCTTAGCAGGGAGTTTTGAATTGAAGTCAGGGGTGAAAGAGAGTTTATGACCTTTAGAAGCAGGGGCAGGCCATTCAAGAAGACTATAAGGATGTAATGACATTATGCACAAGGAAAACTTGAAGGGCTGAAGGCCAGTTAGAACTGAATCTGGCTACTGCCATAAAAGATAAAATAAAATGTCTCTATAAACAAATCAGCAACATAAAGGAGGGTGTGGAGAATTTTCATCCTTTAATGGATGCAAGGGGAATATAGCAACAAAGGATGAAGAAAAGTCAGAGGTAGTGCCTCAGTCTTTTATAATAATAGTAATTGTTAAGATGGTGGGGGGTAACTCACTCTCTGAGCAGAAAAAAAGTGGTAGGGAGCAGAATGAAGCCCCCATAATACATGGGGAAATTTTCAGTGACCTGCTACACCACTTGATTGAACATGGGTGTTACAGGACCTGGATGGGATCCACCTGAGGGTACAGAGAGAGCTGCTAGAAGAGTTCATTAAGCCATTTTCCATCATCTTTCAACAGTCCTGGCTCACCAGGGGAGCCCCAAATTACTAGAGATTAGCAAATGGGACACTCATCTACAAGAAGGGCTGACCTCAGTGCTAGGAAAGGTCTTGGAGCAGATCAACTTGAGTAAGATCACATGGCAAGACAACCAATGCATCAGGCCCAGCCAGCAGGGGTTTAGGAAAGGCAGGCCTAGCTTGACCAAGCTGATTGCCTTCTATGACAGGGTGACCAGTTTAGTGGGTGAGGGAAAGGCTGTGGATGGTATTTACTGGGACTTTAGCAAAGCCTTTGACACAATTTCCCACAGGTTTCTCTAGGGGCGACTGTCTGCTCATGGTGTGGATAGTGTTTGCAGGGTCAAAATTTCCTGGATGGCTGGCCCAGAAAGCGATGGTGAATGGAGTTCAATTCCATTGACAGACAGTTAGTAGTGGCATTCCCTGGGGCTCAGTGCTGGGGCCAGTTCTATTTAATCTTTATCAGTGATCTCAATGAGAAAATTGAGTGCACTATCAGTCACTTTGAAAATCACACAAAGTTGGGCAGAACTCTTGATCTGCTGGAGGCTCTTCAGAGGGTTCTGGACAGAGTGGATCAATTGGTCATGGCCAACTGTATGAGGTTCAACAAGGCAAAGTATTGGGCCCTGCACTTCAGTCACAACAAACCCATGCAGCACTACAGGCTGGGGCAGTGTCAGGCAAAGTGCTCAGTGGAAAAGGACGGGAGGGTGTTGGTCAACAGCCAACATGATCAACAGCTGATCATGAGCCAGACCTGTGCCCAGGTGACCAAGAAGGCCACTGGCACCCTGGCTTTATCAAAAGTAGTGTGGCCAGCAGTGATGGTCCCCCTGCACCTGTCACTTGTGAGGCAACACCTTGAATACTGTGTCCTCACCACAAGTACATTGAGGAACTGAAGGGGATCCAGAGAAAGGCAACAAAGCGGGTCGAGGGTCGAGAGAACAATTCTAATGAGGAGCGTCTGAGGGAGCTGGGACTGTTTAGCCTGGGGACAAGGAAGCTCAGGTGGACCTTGTTGCTCTCTAGAACTACCTGAAAAAAGGTTGTAGTGACAGGAGGCTCTTCTCCTGGGTAACAAGTGGTTGGACAAGATGAAATAGCTTCTAGTTGTGCCAGAGGAGGTTTAGTTTGGGCACTGGGAAAAAATTTCTTCATGGAAAAGCATTTGAAAAGGCTTCCTCAGGGAAGTGGTAGAATCATCATCCCTAAATATTAAAAATTGTGCTGATATCTGCTTAAAGACATAATCTAATGGTGGACTTGGCAGTACTAGACTCAATCTAACCCTTTTCCAAACAGAATGCTTCTCATTCTATGATTCTTTTCTGTTAAAGTGCAAGCATATGTGTAAATATTTATAAGACAGAGAGAACTTGAGTATAAAATAAACCAAGGCCTTAAAATGTCAAAGAAAACTCCCTAACTAAAGCTTTTCCTTTTTTTTTTTAAATTGCCTTTTTTATATTTCTTTAGTTTGTAATAAAGTGAGAATTTTGGTATTTCAGAGGTTCGGAAATCAGTACTTTCAAGACAGTTAGAGTCCCATAAATGGCTTGAGATCCCATACTTTTGGAAACCTTAGAGCAAAGGTATGTTACAGGAAATGTTTTTTTTTAAGAGAACTAGAAGGGATTTTTTTTCTTCTCTGAAGATCAGTCAGTCATTAATCACTTCCTAAATGTGGGTTTTGGAATAGAAAAAAGATTGAAACAGGTCTTTCAATAATTTTAGAGTAGTTTGCAGTCAAAACACAACCAAAAAGATATTTTTCATGGGTAAGCCTGTGACCAAGAACCAATGAAGTCTTTAATCAGGTACTACATAGAAAGAAAAGAGCTAGAAAAAGGATGGTGACATGGGCTGTGAACAAGGAAGGGGAATTTTTCCAGGATCCAGCGTGAACACACAATGTCAGAACTCGCACAAAGTTATCACTTAGATGTTTTTGGGCAAGTTTACAAAGAGAGCCTTCCACGAGTTCCTTCATGTCTCTAAGTGTATGAGGCCTAGAAAGAGCTTTACTGTTATTTTGTGTCAGTGCATTAAAATCCAGTTTCTTTGCCATTTTGGCTTTTTATACAAAAAGCATTGTGCCTGTCCAGTACACACCAAGAAGGACAGGCTAACCTGGAATTTGTTATGATTTTTTTCCTTAATACCAAGTTTTTGTTCATTGTCTTTTATTTTATTGCTACCTGACATTCCTACTCAATTAATATCAATCAATTAAAGAGTAGAACCCTAACATAATTAACCCTAATTAACGTAAATATCAGCAAAACAAAAAATGCTGAAGCACTGGAGAGACTGTGTCGACATATAAATCTAACAAACTGAGAAAGTAAGAAAATAATTACAAATGTGTGAACTAGCCTGTATTAATATAGATACATAGATATAGATGATAGAAGCCTGTATTAACATCAATACATAGATATAGATCTCAGGGATAAAGATCGCATGCATTCAGAGCTTGTTTTCTTTTTTTAAAAATCACAGGGCAGATTGATTTGGTAGTTTGCAGAGTCTCTTAATTCTTGGCTTATTAGTTCTCAGAGTTCTACTGATTCAAAGAAAGATTTACAGGCACCTAAGATGTAAAAGAACAGAAGAAAATTCATCATCCCAAACCTCCTCTGGAAGCTGGTTCACTTTTGTCACTGGCCAGATTAGTATAGTTATATGTTTTCATAGAATTACAATTTATAACTACTGAAAAATAAGCACAGGACATAGCTGTGGTGAAGAATTTTTTGGGATTTTTTGTTTGGTTTTTTTTTTGTTTTTTAATAGTGGCAAATGGAGATGTTTCTAAAACATAAATGAATGAATGAATGAATAAATAGATAAATAAATAAATATTCTGTCAGTTCTTTCTCTCAAATGTTCAGCATACAACTCAGCTTGAGAAATACTAAATGTCAGTCATGGTTCACTTACGTTGCTCACTCCTTTTTCCCACTATGTTAGATTTTTGGAATGCTATGAATACTTATAGCTCATAGGGTCTACTCACCTGTCTACATTTACATACTGTCAGTATTCACATGGTGACATGTGTCATGGCACAACACTTGTGCAGACCGAGCGTAGGTTTTGGAGAATTGCAAGAATGCCATTTGAGTGAAGGTAAGTAATGGGTTATATAGAGTGAGTCCTTTCTACACAAGCAAGTTTAACAGGTCTGCAAAGCTGGGATTCAAATTCTTGTCACTGCTTTCACTGGGGTTGTAATTAGACCCCAGATCAGACTTGCACTAAACCAGAAGTGGCTAAACACAGCTTTGAGTGCTCATGCTGTCAAGGCAGTTCCCCAAAGTGCACTCAGTTGTTGCCTAACCCTGAAAGTTCAACATTCACTGGGCTAGAGAGAAAGAAGGATTGTGACCTCAGCTTTGGAGTTTGGTTCTAGAGTTCACTGCAGGAAATAGTGGGTTTAACAAGAGAAACAGCTGCTGTGGGAGAGATGCTGAATGTCTTACCTCACAGAACTTTACAGTCCAATGAGTTGAAAAATATACCAATATCAGTACACCACTCCTTGGTTTAATTTACCCCATCTGGATGTTTCTACTGTTCACTCAGACTGTTCCCTGCTTGGTATGTGAAAGAGTTGGTGGAGGTTGTTGCTTAGCACCCAGGTTTTCCCTTTTAGTGTAGAGGGTTTTAACTAATCTAGGTTTACAGCTTCTGCAAGGATACAGGACATCTAAGAGGCTAAAGGCATCCCTAGATGCAGTTTATAGATCTAACCCTTAGCAATTCTTCACTCTGAAGGTTGTATAACCACTCTGTCAGAACCAGAAGGCAATAAGAAGGTCTAAAATCTACTTTTAAGGTTTCCAGTTAATAAAACATAAACTACAATAGTTTGAAGTTCTCCCTCCCCCTACCCTAAAAACATAGAAGTGGATTATAGCAATTGGGCACTTAAGTGTATGCAGAGATTCCTGGACTGAAGCATGAAATAAAACAAAGGATTTAAGCAAAAGTATTTTTATTAGTAGTAAAGGGAAATATGATATCTAAGAACTGTCAGATGAGAAAGTTTGATACAAAATGTTTTTTATAAGTTAAATAAGTAAGGAACTGTCCGGAAAGAATTGCAAAATGATTTCACAATTTTCAATGCCCTTGGCTATGAAGAACTGATGAAATCTGATAAAACAGAAAGAACTGAACAAGGGGGTAGATAAGTCTAAGTATATACACACAGGCAGGGACTACAAATTAACTATTGCTTGAGAAGAAAAAAAAAAGGAATTAACATCAGACATCTCTCTGAAAACATCAAGTCAAGCACCCAGTATCAAGTAAAAATATGAAACAGGATATTTGGATGATTAAGAAAGAAACTGTAAACAAAATAGAAAACATATATATATATATGTATATATATCACTGTATAAATACACTGTATCGCTATATCACTGTATAAATACATCATACACTCTTATGTTGAATAATTCATGCAGCCCTGGTCATTCTACTTCAGGAGAAAGAAGGGCAAGACAGAGAGAAGATTGACAGAAGAAGGAAGTAAATTCACAGAATATAAGACAAATTCAGACTACTCATCATAGTGCACCACTCTGATTTGGGAAGCATTTGAACTGTACATATTGGATATAGAGCCCTGAAGATGTCTGGAAGTCAACAGCTGAAGATGTCCCTAATCTGTAGGGATCAATAGAGGCCTTATAATAGGACTGTGCCCCTACCAAGGCACACAGCCAGGTACACATGGCCACTTGGCTATGTGGGCTTGGGGATGGTGCAGCTATTCTTTCTCTATGCACAACCAAGCGTCTTCTTAAAAAAGCTGACTGAAAATATCAGGGAAGAATTGTGAGGAGAAGTATAGGCAAGGTTAGAAATTAATATATAGGCAAAATAACCATGCTGTGCTTCAGTCTCAGGATACATTATAATAGTTTGGGGTTTTTCAATCTTTTTCCTGTAACACCTTGTGGCTACTGAGGTAGCTGGTATTAAATCCCTTCGCAAATCATGCATCCTGTTCAGTGTCTGAACCCAGAAGGTAGGTCAAACTGCATTTCCCAGAAGTTATGCCACATTTCCCAGTGAAAATATATAAATATATATTTTTTTTTTTTTGTAGCAGAAGGTGGTAAGGTGCCACATAGCTGAATCCTCTTTGAGCACCAAAAGGTAAGTGTGGATAACCTCCATATCTGCTATCATGCCAGAAGCAGTGACAAAAATTATGCAAAATCTGGAGCTTGGCTAAATAAAATTAGTAAAAGAATTACCTGTGTTTTGATATTGCTTTATGTTGTGTCTCTTATTGCAAAAAGTTGTATGCAACTGAGTTAATGGAGTACTTTCAAATATGTAAAAATGATATGTAAAAAATCTCCATTATGGGGTGATACTATGACACTACTTTGCAATCCCATTTTATAATGATAGGTGGATAGTTATAAAACTTTGAGCTACATTTAATTGAAGAATATTTTAGGTAGGGAAGATTTTGGTAAATTGACACCATGACTGTAGGACTTAAATCCAGTATTATTTCAATAGCAGTGGAGAGAAATTACTGAGGTGGGAATCATTCTTCAAGCACTGCTGAGCAGTGAGTTTACTCTCTATACCTCCTATGTTATTTAGTAGCCAAAGTTTTTACGTTGACAGAGAAGGTCTTGTAAACTTCATCGCTAAAATGGTACCCTGAGATGACAAAAGCTTAATTAACTTAAGCAAAGTTCAAATTGAAGAAAATGAAAAGATAGTGCTTGGCCATTGCTGGCATTTGAGAACCCAGTAAGCCACCATTTACCAAAATCTTCAAGCAAATGATGGACAAATCCAACCAGTTAAGGGTTTTTGGTAATATTTCAGCTATGACTTTCAGTTGCCTCCTCCTCACTCAGACAAATTGTTTGAGTCTTATCCAGAGTCACCAAGATATTCTTAAATGAGGCCATTGTCTCCACGAGACAATACTTAAATCATTCCACTGTTGGAAGAAACTAAAAATGGGCATCATATTGATAAGGTGTCACAACAACCAACTTGATATCACTCTGGTGTACATTCAAGATGAATGAGTCGTGAAAAGCTGTGTTACCCTGAAGGAGAAGGAAAATTTATCCAGTTCTGTCTCCTAAAACTTACAAAAAAAATATAATGCTCGAGTACTTATAATAGCCTAAACATCAATATTTTGCAGTCAGAAGTACCAAGTGAAAAGTGTCTATAAATGCCAAGGTAATAGAATACTTCATTAACAGCAGTAGTCTCTCAACTGTCATACCAGTACATCTGCTAAGCTATAACTATATTCAGAAACAGTTTCACTGGAGATGGAAAGATCTGAGCCTTTCCAGCATGCTTTCTGATAAACCTTTCCAGGCGAAATGGAAGAGCTTTGAGGAGGATTTAAGTGGAGACAGTCTGCAGCAAAAAAGCAACTTCCTGTAAGTAGATCCAGTAAGAAATTCTTAAAGTAGTTGGCAAAATGCCTTTTCTCAGGGAGACATAGAAACTGGTTTTGCTCTTTGCAGACTAATCATTAGACACGTCTGATCACAGAAGCAGAGGAGAAGGAAGTGAGGAAGAGATTAGACTGGCCACTTTTCAGCTTTCTTACTCCTGAAGAATTCTTACCTTGGAAATCAGGGTATTTTAAGATGTCTGACAGACCAAACTTGGCAATTTTCTTGTTTCCTTCTAAATATACCAATTTTCTAAAAAAAAACCCCAAAACCAAAACCCTAGGAAATCCAGTCCTACATAACCGAAATAATTCCCAATTTTATCAGAAATTTCATGAAAAGTTATAAAATGTTTTTTTTTTTTCACAATGAAAAAAATCCTCTTATATTTTTCTGTAATACTGAAATGATTCTTTTCAGCATTAAAAAAAAACCTGTTAAAATATTCTTCTTTCCTGTTTCCATTTCACTGTGAGTTGTATAATTTCTGCTTCTTTCTGGTCTAGAATGAAAGGACATTTTAAAATGTCCCAGATTGGCTGGAGCATTATAATTTTGTTGAGTATTTCTCAACAAGGCCTATTTGCAAGCAGAGGCAAAGATTCATATAGATTCATCTCAGGAGTATGACTAACAGAATGCTCTCTGCCTCTTGCTAACCACGAGCAGTATCAGTAGGAGTATCATCCCAGCTTAAACTTCTTCCCCAGCAGGATCTTTGGAAAAGTTCGTTTAGCTGCTTCTCCTTCTCCTTTGCTCTTCTATATACATATTTTATGTATAAGAGGGGAGCTAGAGAGAAGATGGGGAAGCAGGGTTATGTTAGCGTGAGGAGCTTCCAGGGCAGGCTTCCAGGGCAGCTTTGCTGGCTCTTCTCTCCCTAGCAGCATCACCATGTCCTGCTTCGCCATCCTCCTGAAATCATCATGCTCTTCAGATGTGGTCTTTCATTCTTGTCATTAGTCATAATCCTCAGTTTGTCAGATGTGTGTTCTGGCCTCTCCCATACACCTCTGTTTACTCTTCCTCCTGTTGCCAGTCTGTTCCTCCCTTCTTCTCCATTCCTTTCCATGCTTCTTTTCTACATTTCCATTCTCTAATCCCAACTACAGTCTTTATGGGCTTTAAAAAAATGCCTCATAGCGTTCACTGTGCCTCCAAACCAATCTCATGATCTTATGGTTATAACTCTTGTTTTGCTTCCCCTTTCTGCTTCCTTTGTTTCCTGCCATTATGCCATTTCTATTCAGGCTGTCATCTCTTCTGGAAAGGGTTTTTTCTTGTTCTCTGTTTTGCAAAGCACCTGGCATGTTTTTGATTCTGTCAAACAAATAATAACAACAGATATGAAATTTGCAGTGCAGCAGAATCCTGATATCAGGAAGTAATAGAGGCAAATTACACTATTATTTTCATTGCCATGTATACACCACTATTTGACAAAAATTCTCATTGACTGGCTAGGTAAACATTGATAAACTCAAAAATTCCCAAACAAACACCTCTAACATGAAGGGAAATGTAGTTGTGTTTCACGTTGGATCTCAATGAGCCACAGGGTTATACTTGACAATTTCAGTTTTGGAAACAAAGGAAATAAATGAATGAGGTGCAGGTTTTCAGATGGGGATTAGGGTATAAAATTAAGCACTGGGAGAAGATGCAAATAGCTGTTTAAAACAGAGAAGCAGGACAAGGGTGGAATGGGTGTGTTCAATTTAACTCTGCTTAATTAAAAAAGCATACAAAAGATAGATATATTCTAGCATGTAAGCTAATGAAAGTAGACTTTCCCTTAGCCCATTATCTAAGTATGGCTGAAGAATCTTATAAAACATTATAACTGACTCATATCAGTCATTATATGATATTAGGCACCTAAAGACAATGTTTATGTTACTTGGGCTGCTATCAAAACCCCAACAAAACAAAACAAGAGTTTAAAAAAGAAAAGGAAATAATAGGATGTGGATTTTCTGTACATTTAGTGACAGACTAGTCATATGAAATCTTTAAACAATATAGCTTTAACACAAAGGGATGTTGGCCAGGACTGAATGGAAATTATTTTACATATGGCCAAAAATCTCTTAACTAAATTATTTGAAAATTCCTGGGAGAAAAGTGATTTGTTATAGACATTGAGACAAGTCAATGTAACACTAATACTAAAGAAAAATAAACCAGCAGAGGAATGTCCCCCTGCTATACCAACCAATATTCTTATAGCTGATTCCAAAGTAGTATCTGTCATTCCAGCACATGGATTAAATTATTTAACAGTGTGAATCAAAGGGAAGAGACTCATTCAAGAGAAGAGCAATATTAACACATCATTGCATGCCATACATCTCTGTCACCAAACTGGAAAAAATGGGAGCAGATGTTTTATGATAAACTAAGAGGATTTGATATTATTAATAGCCATAATATCTGAGGCTTAACAAACAAAAAGAAGAGCTAGAGAAAGCAATTTGATGGAGGGACAGAAAGTTTTCTTCTGTCTCTAGTAAAGTGTCCTAGGGACTAATTTTACTTGAAGGGAAGGTACTAACTAAGCTAAATTTCATTTCTATTAGGTTTTTTTTGCACCTGTCCTTTGAAGTCCTAGTAATGCATGGAATGCATGAGAAAAGAATTCATCAAAAAGGCACTCTGAGGAGAAATCTTTTCAAAAAGGAAGAACTTTTTTACTCTGATAGGTCCTTTTAGTATCTTGAAGACAAGCCTTTGATTTAGTAAAAATGATTGACATGTGGATTTATTCAAAGCTAAAGGTAAATGGTAGTAAAAAATGGCACTTTGATACATAGGTATTTAAAACCTCAAGTTATATTTGTATTGGCTCTCTCTTTCTCATATTTTTTGGTTAGCACCAGAACAAAGATCTCCAGATCAAGAGATTAATGAGATAGGGTACAGGGCTGCCCTGGCCTCTGGTGCAGTTTTACTCTGGGCTGCCACTGCCCAAGTACCAGTTTCACCAGAGTAGAGTACAGGTGCCAGCTAGCAAGTATGAAACTTCAACAAATGGGAGATGAGGATATCTGTGTAACATATGGCAAATCAAAGAGATAATTTCCTTGCATCTTTGTGACCCAGTTACTCATTATCATAATGGTTCATTTCTAGCTGTTGTGCTGTCTCATATCATTCCAGATTTGAAGCAGATAATCTATCTCCCTGGAAAGAGATGGAAACTCAAAATGGTTTGGAGAAACTGAAGTCCAGTCAAAAACAGTAGATAAAGCCTTATATATCCAGTCTCTGGTACATGCCAAGGCCATATCTGAAATCAGTAAGGTGTGAAAACGTGCAAAAGTTACTACTCACACTGTAACTTCCACATAAAGGAAACCCCATGAGAGCTAGCTCTCTGAGTGTCCTTGGTAAGCCAGCATATATCTCAACAGTGATTCAGGATGTGTCACGGATTCACAGCCCCTAACTTTCTCCAAAATTAGATCCCTTAATTCATCCTTTCGACAGGAGAGTCATGTAAAGAAGGATCAAAGAGATCACATGAACTTTATCTAGTAGTTGAGCAGTGTCAGAATGATATGGCAAAGTATGGTGCCTGCAGACTTAGATAATAGCTCTTCTGGAAAAAGAAGGCCACTCAATGTCTTCCAAGAAAAATCTCCATTTTACTCAGAACAACAGTCTCCTCATTCCCGCCAAAGTGTCATAAACAAGATTTTCAGAGGAAGAAGAAGGGGATTTCTGAAAAGGAAAGGTGCATCAGGAAGGGAGGAGATTGTACAGTGCAGGAAGTAACTTCAGAGGTAATTTAGGACTAGGCTTACCCTAACCAACATTTTCCCAGGCAAGCAGCTGCAGCTCAAAGTGTCTGGAAACATATGAATACCAATATACGAGTCTGTCCCACACAGAGGCTGAAAATATCATGTTGGCCTTTTTGTAATACCTCCCCACAGCCCAGTACTGTAGAGTCAGTCCTTCTACCCCAGAGATAAGTAACATTTCCACAAACTCCAGAAAAGTAGGCCATTCATCAAATCACAGAAAAATAAGGTGAGCCTTTTCCATAAGCATGCCAGACAGGTATTACATGTCCATCCATCAGCATCCTGAACCATGTATAGCCATGATTCAGTTATCAATAAGCATGAGGGGAGTCAGTCTGTTGTCTTGATCTGGAATTTATGCTAAAAAAGGAGAGAGAGTGAGCCCAGTAACAGCTGGATGTCATCTCTGTGAGATATCTCTCCACTTGCAGCAAACGGCTTCTACCAATTTACATCATATTCACCTGCTTATTAATGCTCACTTACTGACTTTAGCTAACAAGGACCTCTTTAAATTAAAAAAAATAGCAACAAAACAATAGAACTTATAGTCTAAGCACTGCCAAATATATTGTTTTGCAAAAGTATGCTGCAATGGTTCAATGGCACATTTGCACATACATAAGTTTTTGCTAAGATATCTGGCTTCTGTTTCTGTGATAGCCAAAGCGAAGGTCTCTTAACTTAAACCTGAAAATTCAACCTTAAATATCATGCAACCACTTCTGAAAGGATTATGAAATATATATATATATATATAATCCTAAATTTAAATAACTTGACAGCATCTGATGTTTAAAAAAAAAAAAAAAAAAGATAAATTCAGCTTTGCACAATCCTATTACAAATATACAAGTGTAAAAATGGTATTAGCTACTTTAAAGGCTTACTTTATACAGATTTTCCTTCCCTTTTCAATAATTATTAAGATACTTTTGTATACTGAAAGCAGGTAATATTTCTAAGGCATATCTTCTTGCTTTTTCAGCAAATAATTGAGAAGCAGATGACACAGGTCAAGCATTAATTTTCATACAATTTTCAAAAATCCAGCTATATTAATGTGGTAAAATCCATAAGAAGTGTTAATAACAGTACAAATGAATGTGAAGAGACTTTCCCCTCATTCATTATGAGGAGTGTAAAATCACAAAAGGTAACTCTTTTCTCCTGCTTCCCTTATATAATTCCTTCACCAGGTGTTTTTTTTTTTTCTTTTTCTGCCATTCAGCTCCCCCGTAGATTGCACTGCCAACAGGAAGATTTTGACATTATTTTAAATACATTCCATGAGCTTGTAACACTGGTGTTAAGTGGGCAGTCCATGAAAGCCTGACATTCTGCTCTTCCATATTCAACAACTCCCTTCACTGTAAGCACACTTCTTTATCTTGTTTGTTTTGATTTGTTTTGACCAACACTAATGACTTCTCCGCTTCTGACTCATAGTTTGTTGGTTGTAGATAGACATTGCTTTTGTTGTCACTGGGATAGTGAATATTTCTTCCTCACGATCATCTTCGACTTACCCTGCAGGGAAGCATGGGCACTGCTTGGTAAGTATTAATGGCTGGGGAGAAATTGAAGTAGAGCATAGTGCTGCAAATAGCTTCCTACCTCATGGTAGGGAAAATATCCCTCAAAGGCAGCTCTGCACAAGGGAACAAACATGGACAGCTGCAGAGGGAATTTGGTGTTGGGATACTCAAGTAACTACTGCAAAGAAGGTACTGTCTGGGAGTCACCCTGCAGTTAGGAAAGCAGTTTCACGGGATAGGAGGCAGCTTGTGGCTGAGACTTGCAACAAATGGCACACAGCCTAATTGGGATGCAAGTAGAAGGTATAAAAGAAGATATGACTCTTGCACAAATTTAGGTAATGTAGGCATTGAGACAATTATTTCTCTTGAAAAGAGCACTACAAAGAAATGCCTGAAAGCTATTTTTTTTCCTTCCCTGCCCCCATTCCTGCTATTGGCAGTAGTGAACTGAAGTGTAGGGAAGCTGTGCAGTAAAGAGGAGCCTTTCCCTCCACAACAACAATAATGAATCATTTTTCCACAGCGCTAAGTGGTTAAGGCTCAATAATATTAAAGGAGAATCCTCATTAAGAATAATTCTCAGTGCCTTGCAATTTCTTCAGGTAGGCATATTGGCCTGGATTTGAATCTAACCCAGTCTTTTTCTCCAGCAGCCCATGAGGGTACAAATATTGTCTACTGGCAAAGGAGACACTGCTATTTTGTATAGATTAATATAAGGGATGACTTACAGGCTACTCCAGTAAACAAACCAGGAGAGAGACCTGGAATGAAATGGCCTGAGGGCAAGAGCTCTGCAACTCTTTCACTTTCTGAACAAAATTCTAATTACCCAATCACTTAAAAAAATGCTATTTTTGAATGGCCTTCAGGAGATATCTGTGTGATTTTACTAAGTTTCTTCCAGGCAAATCATATTTCTCATGCAATGCACTATGTGAAAATTCAGGGGAATAACACATTTAATTTATGACTATGACTGAAAAGAACATGCTGGAGAGGACAAATCTGAGATTCCTCAACCTTCTTGCTGTTAAGCTACACATGAATTTTTAGCATAGGCTGTTTGTCCCTGAGAAACGGAAATGAAAACATTTTACAGCAGACATGTTAAAAATGGACATGCAGCCCTTCTGGAAGCCAGTGGAAGTTGGCATAGTAACACAGGTTGAACAGCCAAGAAATTTCCTGAATAATGTTTCTACTGACATGAAATGAGAGGGATCAATGTGGATACATTCTGTCTGTCTATCTATCTATCTTATCTATCTATTATTCAGTCTAGCCTCTTGCAAGCCAAGTTTGAACATTCGAGTAAAAACAAAGGATGATTTTTCTTAATGAGACAGTATCTTTGGATCAGGAGGTTTGTTCCTTAATGTAAATTCATGTTTTTCTTCAAAATTCTAAGGAAGTAATCACAGAATCACAGAATGGGTCAGGTTGAAAGGGACATCTGGTCCAGCCTCACTGCTCAAGCATGGTCATCCTAGAGCACACAGAACAGGATTGCGTCTGGATGGTTCTTGAATATCCCCAGTGAGGGAGACTCTACATCTCTGGGCAATATAATCACAAGATAATTTCTATTGCATTTGATCAATTCTACATAATTCTCTCATAATTCCTTCTGTTTTGTTTTGGCACAAAAGAGGAAGGTTTTTGTTATAGACTTGGGGCTATAATGTCTCCAGTTTATAAATGACATACTCAGAGCCATGGAACTCTAACATCAGTGGCACACATAAGTCTTTGGGCATAGTTATGGCTCAAAATGTTTCTCAGTGTTAACGATGTCACAATTGATAAGATGACTTCTAAATCATAGATTTTAATTATTAATTATTATTAGCAGCAGAGTTCTACCGTTGGTTATTGGTTCAATTAAATGCAGAAGCCTTGGTCCATGGATGAATAGATTTTCTATTCCTGATTTAGCTCTTCTGGCACCAAGCATTATATCTTGTTTTGTCCAAAATTCATTTGGCTGGCTACACAAGTTTCGCCTGGCTGTATCACATCTTTTTTCATAGTCTATCAAGACATCAGTTATTTTTTAACTTGTGGTTCTTTTTTGGTCACTCTAATTAGACATTAATTTTACCCAATTTGTATGGTATAAGTGCTAAAATCTGCTATCATTATACAAGACTCAAAGAGAACTACTCTAAAGACATCTGAGAGTAAATATCATCATAGTTCATGTCTTATTTTCAGGCTTTTATTGTAAAATTCTCCTTTCATGTCTCGATTTCAAGTCTGCTTGAATGAGTTGTGTATTACCAGTTGCTTTCCCATCTGTCTCAATTTAGTCTCTTTGACAAATTCCAATCTGGCCCGAGGTAAAATCAGAGTACTGAAACCACTCCACATTACATTATTAGGTATATTTTATTACCAGTGTCTCTTTACTTAGAAAATCTTTACACTCCTTAACTCCCCTGCCAGCAATGTCTTGTGGAGTCCTACAACTTAGACTCAGACACTGTGAATGACTTCACGGCTCTCTTTCCACTCCCTCCCATCTTCTGACTTCTCACCACGTACCAAAGCGAGGGTTTTCATCCATAATTTCTAACCTTTCATAATCTTGTTGGATGCAACCTACAGGTGTACACATCACTCCTTTCACTTTCAAACTCCCTAACCCTCACCCACCCTGAAAGCGCTCTGAGAATTTAATGGATCATATAGACATGCTAATTTTATCCCTTAGCCTGTCCCAACAGATTTGGCTCTAAATGCATGTGTCAATTATTGTAACTCAAAAGTCTCAAAAAACCAAATCCAGAGGAAACACTCTCACAAAAGTAGCTTGCATTCTGCCACTACTCATTCATTAGGATATTGCTGATTTTATGCCTATGGTTTAATGCTTTGTATTTTTCAAATCCCTATATGGAATGTGTAACAAAAATGGGGAGCCCTGTTATACTTTGAGTTTCACAGGCCATTTATTGGATGAGGTTTTTCTTTATTTTTTTTTTTTTTCCCCTAAACTGTTGTATTCCCTCCCCAATCCATTTTTGCAGGAACTTTAATTGCAAAACTGCCTGCATCCAAGTAATTGTTTGCACAATGCAAACAATGAAGATCTCTGTTTAAAAGTAATTGTTGGCGACATTTGAAACCCTTCAGGGAATACAAGAAAAAAAATATAGGCTGCAGCCCAGGATTTCTTGTTTTACTAGAAATTTGTTTTAGACTAAGACCTTCAAGTAGTATCACAAATCTCAAATCTACCATATGCAGGTCCATTACAAGTTAGTGGGGAAACAAAATCATCTGTTTCCATATATAGGTAAATTGATCAGAAGTACAATCCTAACAGGTCTTGAAGATGGAGAAAACCTGTTGTGATAGTTGCTCAGCAAATCATAGCACCAACTCTCTGAATACCTCTGCAGCACCTGCTGCCAGAATAGCTCTTGGGCAAGAATTTGTATTGTACTTTGACAAACAGCATTTTGTTATTCTGTATGGGATCTGTTCTCTTCCATGAGAACCTCAAATGTCCCTTGTTTAAAATAAAACAAATAAGAGAAACAGCTCAACCAACAAACAAAACCCACCAAAGACCAAATGCGTATCATGAGCACATCAGTTTTAAACCACATGCACAGAGGCAATGAATTAAGAATCTTTCAGCTCTAACATGTCACAAACATATTTTAAAAGGTGAAATAACCATTTTTTGTCTGAGTTGCCCTTCACTGCTTTCACACAGCCAGTGGACTGCTTCATGCCTTTACTGGGCAACAGAATGTTGGCTGAACCTGCCCTTGTGGCAGAGTGTCTCTGGATCTCCTGACATTATGGCTGTAGTGACATGATCACCCTCCCAGCAGTAACCCAAAAGTCATGGAATTTAAATAGTTCTCCAAATTGCTATGTATGAATTACTTAGAAAGTTAAGGACAAATTATTATTTTTTTTATTTCAACTACTAACCAATAAATGTAAAAAAATACCAACAAGAAAACAAAAATAAACCCCGTTCATCCCCCACATTAAAGCAATAGTTTTTGCAACATTCAAAACAGTGGAAACTATTCATTGTATATTACTATTAGTGGAGAAAAGCAAATTTAATTTAAAATCACTTTTTCAAACTCCCTCAGTGGATGCCAAGCTTAAACAAATATTAAAAAACCTCATTTTAAATTGAAAATAATACAGACAGAGCTCAATTATTGAGATATTAAGGGCAACATTCAATTTGAGATACATTTAAGCATCTTTGCCTCCTGGAGATTTTACATGACAAGGCTTTAGATAAACATGGTTTTGCAAACAGCAACTATCATATCTGATCACATAACCTCTGGACTAAAGCAGTATGTCAGCAAATATTTCTGATTATTTAAAATATTAAATAACTGTAATTTACTAGGCAGGTCTTCCTCAGAACAATCACAAAAATTTTCAAGAATTGATATCCACATACAAAAAGCATTTAGATGTCCTGTTACAAGTCTCTGAATAATAATAATAATAAAAAAATCACCTCTCTCTGTACTAAAGCCCAGTTTAAATACATTCTGGGATACACCAGTGGTGGAGAAGCTGCCTTTCTATGACACTCAGCTTACAAGGAAAACTGTAGTAGCCAAGGACAGATAGGGTAGGAATCACTTCACCTAACTTTAGCTATATAGATATTAGATGCCTAATTTAAGCTAATCATTTGGCTTCCCTCTACATTTAATGGAGATCAGCATTCCCAGAGGGAGATTCATCCTGCTTTTTTTTAGGCATCTCTCTTCTAGATGCTCGCAGATGAATAAAGTCAAGAAAGATCAGTCTCACTGACAGCCTGATAATCTGTCATTAGCAATGCACAATGTCTAAATTTTTTGAAATAAAGCCAGAATTGAATTTTTTTTTCATCATTTAGCCTTTCATTCTCCCTGTGACCCAACATTTTCTTCAGTTCCTCCCATGAACATCAACTTTCTCTGGCACTTTATTTTTCTTACCCTGGACTGTGTTTTCTGAAACCTGGGGAACTGCAACCAATGTCGATATTTTGCTGCTCTACCAGTTACAAATCCATTTACGTGCATGTGCTCTAAATTGCAGTAATGATCTGAACATGTAGATAAGTTATCTGATTGATTGCGGTTGATCGCGATTGTGCTTTCTGGGTCTACTCTACCACTTTCAAATGTGTAAAAATCTGTGGCAACATTAAGGCAGTCAAGGTATATAGATGAATGCTAAAATATATTTACTATTCAAAGAAGATGGCTTAAACCAAACTAGGAAAATTAAGGAAGAAATACCATTAGGGCCCTCACTTGTATGTGCGTGAGCCCAAGTCACCACACGTGCTTTGAGGCCTCTGGCTTCAGAATATTGAACAAGTCCTAAAGGTGAAGCCTGGCCTCAATACTTTTGCATTTAGGGTTTGTAGGTTCTCAGCAATACCAGCATTGCTGCATCGCACCTTTGATGACCAAGCCCTTAGAAACAGTAGCCAAGATTTATAAGGAAGCAGTCTTAACTTAAAGACTCCAAAATTCTTAGCTGGGTGCCTAAAGCTGCAACAAGACTGACAAGCACCCTACCCAGCTGCCCACAGATGCTCACCCCAGTAGTGAGGCACTTATAACACAAAATGGATGTTTATTTATTGTGTGTTTATTAATTGTGTTTTAATGGCTACTTGAAGTGCCTTGGCCGAGTGCTTGCGTGCACTAATTCCAATATTGGGCATGCAGTCTACTCTGCGCTTTACTCCTATGGATTTTTTTAGAAAATTAGTTTTAATAGTTAAAAAACCAGCTTGAGCTGCATACGTGAAAATAACTCCGTTACTACTGAATGACAATCTAATACGAAATAAGAATAGTCACCTTTTTTCTTACTCTGCCCAAATCCAGGCAATAAATTAGGCTTCTCAGCATGACTGTAAAGTGCTGTGAATTGTATAAACAATCATATATGGACACTGAAAAATAACCCTTATGCACATTGCATTATAGTTCCAAAAATATATTTACAGTCTATTACAAAGATTACAAATGGAAGTGTCTATGTATCGGGATTATGCTAGTTAAAAGCTTTTTACAGATTTTCTTCAACAAAGGTGGGAGGGGACAAAAAATTAGTATAACCAAACTGATTTTTCTAGTGAAACAAATAAATAAAATGACAAATATAACACTGTACAGTGATCTAAAAAAGGGGAGAGAAAAGGAGGGGGGAAAATGATGCATTTAAGTTTTTGATAACTATCTTTGGTCCTAAATGTGGGAAAACACATTATGTAGCACTGAATATACATGTTTGTTTGTGATGCTCTGCAAGTAAAATAGAAAAATATAGTGCATTTTCAATGTATTCAGAGCTCACTACACATAAATGTGTGTACAAAACAAGACAGTATAAATAAAATTTACAAGTTTTACAAAGGAACATTTACAAGGTTTTTCTTATGTTTTTATTTTTTTTTTTTTGTGTGGATGCCCACATTATCAAACCAGACCAATTTATGACTGATCCCTGGGATCTTTCTCTATCAAAATCAATAGAAGCAGCCCAATTCTCTTTGGAAGTACAGCATTTCATTGCTGGGGTAGTTCACAATTTTCAGATTTTTTTTTTAAAGCATTTCTCTCTGGTTCACATACATTCTTGCAATATCTGTAAAGACATTATTGCTTATGGTAATTAAATATTTTAATGAAACTATAAGTAAATGGTGTAAAAAAGTATTCCATTGAGCAACTACCTTTGCATCCGTTCCTGATGAATGACTGTTGCATCTGTGTGACCACGCACACGCATGCTCGTTCAGAGCAGCAAAAGCTTGTAAAAAAATTGAAAATTTTGAACTGCCCCTTGTCTCATGCTCCACAGTTCTCATATAAAAGCTATGTCCTTATTCTGACAGCTGGACTGCATACGGCTTAAACTCATAGAAAATATACACCAGCTATTTCTCTTAGATTTGCTAATGCAGAGTATTGAAAAAAAAAAGTGATGTGCTCAGATTAAATGGTTTAGGTAACACTGGAGAACTGCACCCGTACTCTGAGACACTCCTACAATCACTTGTCTATTCAATGCTGTGTCTCAGCAGGTTTACAGTTGTAGATCTACATCTTAGAATATATCTCAGTTTAACTCTAGTCCATTAAAATCATCTTGCAAACAATTTGCTAAAAGTGCCTAGAACTACTTAGGGGTCATTATTGCTTTTCTTTTTCTTTACTTTTTTTTTCTCTTTTATTTTCTTTTAAAAGATAGCATATGTATAACCTTAAAAAATTCTTTAAAAAATATCAGAGCTCTTGGCAACTTGCATTTTCCTGACTCCCTGCCAATTAGCTAGCCATGTCAGTACGGTGTTGATTTAACAAAAGGAAATGTCACGAAGGGATACCAAAGTTCGGATAGATATACATTGCTTGGTCATGCTTCTTAAATCTCTAGGAACTCAAATAATCCTTCAGAGGTACCCAGTGTAGTAATGTGTCATTGAATTAGCACTAAAAAGGTCCAAAGATATAAACATCATACTAAAAGAAAGTCTTTATGAAGAATAAACACAAATGATTAAAAAAAGATTCAGAAATCACAGATTTAAGGAAAATATTTTGTTGAATTCAACAATAATATCATGATTTTATCTGACAAATATATTCTTTTTTAAATTTTTATGTACATTTAAAAAGTCTATTAGATAAAAAGGAGGTTAGAGAGCTCAAGGTGTTTGTATATTTATTCAGGTAGTACTTTGTTTATTGTCACTGCTGTTTTCCTTGCCACCACTGGTGGATCCTAATTCCCTTTTCATAAATTCTGGTGGCACTTAGGAGTTCAAGTCTGTAGGTGCTTCTTGTAGCTCTTCTATTCACTGCAGGAAGGACCCAGGAAATCAAGTGTCTTCTAGCAGCACTTCATATATACTGAAGGCCAGTGCTGTTCTCTCAGTCTGTCACCTCCCTCATAAGGGAGAAATGTCTATCACACTTGGATGCCAGTGCCGTGTAAATGTAGCATTTGTGCTCTCATAGTCTGAATGCTGCTCATGATTTTCTTTTGATGACCAACCAACGTGATCCCTAAACTCATCACATCCCTGGGGAAGATAAATGCGTACATTGTTAATTTTTCAACTTAGACTGCTATTGTATGGTATTCAACTGTGAGTCAAAACTATGCAGTGGTTTGGACTACAGGGTTCTGACATCAAAGCTACGTCGTAACCTCAGCTCAGTACTGGGAAATTCATATTGGCACTGTTCAACCTCTCAGCAACAAGTGCAATTACATGACAAGTGTCATTTAATTACACTGTGTGGGTCTCCATATCTGAGAAGGAGGTCAGTATATTTTGCATTGCGATAATCTTTTAGTGTGGCTTTTAATGACACCCAAGGACAAAGATGCTTCTCTTGTAAAATACTTCAGGTATTTTATACATAAAGGAATGTATAAACACAAGGTTTTGGGGATTCTAGTCTGTTTCCTAAAGAGATGCCTAGATGTCTTTGTATATTGACACATATCCATCATGCAAATGAATGAGGAGCAGCAGTTTCAATTCCACCCCTACTAATGCTAGAAGCTTGTGGATGCTGGTGACAGTTCCCAAGCTGTAGGCTGAGACCTCTAGTGACACCAGGCAGATAAGAATAGGATTGAAATCTTGAGAATATTGGGTTAGAAACTTGTTTAGAAACCCACCACTCTCTAAGAGGAATTACATGTGTTTGGCAACCACCAGGACAAGAAAGTTGTTTGCAGGATGCCAAGAAGACCTGTTTTAAGATGAAAGTACTGATACAGGCCATGTTTGCCTTCAGAAAATTGTTTTGCTTCTACAGACTTATCCTGATGAAAAGTCCTGTCTTGCAGGACACAGACAGCTCCCAGCCAATCTGAAGAAAATTCCACATATTCCCAGAACACATTGGGAAAAAGGCATCAATTAGGTGGCGGAGACAAAGTGGTTATTTTCCTATACATACATACTTTGGAAGGGGTCACATTCTCCCTCAAATTCTAGTCCCTTGGTGTTATTTCAATTGGTCTGAAAAGCAGGGAGAAAAGTGATGCCACGCAGAGGTAGCAGGGTATTTCCCCTTTTATGAGATGCTCTTATACAACATCATCAGCTCCTAAAATGGTTGGTTTGACCCCAAGTACCATGTTTGTACTCAGGGTGAAGTTTTGAAGTTGAACATTGTGTATTATTGTACCTAGAAATTCCCTAAATGCAAGTTAAACATGCCCAGTACTAACTTACTCAATAGTCATCCTGGCAACTGATTCAAGAGAGTTGTAGCCTGCTGCTGTGAAATTATCCTTATATCTTTCCATCTTAATAGCTTGTAACCATTCGCCTACGGAGCAGAAAGTGGTAAAATCGGGAGTGTTCTGGTCCAGAAGAGGGCTAATTGGTCTATGGAGAAGGAAAAAGGAAAGTAAGTTGTTTCCAAAGAGAGTAAAACATCAGGGAGTATTTAGCAAGGTGAGAGTCAAATAAGTTTTGGGTATTAAAAATGTCGGGAGTAGAAAGTAATAGGCCTTTATACACAGTTTAGATTATTCTGTGAATAGCTCTTGACTGCTCTGTAGGTCACAATATGTACTTCCTAAGCTTATTCACATAAAAGATGAAAGGTCAGAGCGAGCAAAATCAGCCTAATGGACTACTGTTAGCAACAGAAAATCAACGTCATTACCTAGCATGACAGCAGCTGTCTCTGTGCTGCTAAGTAAAATAAAGATGATATTCTTTTATGCATCTTAGAAAATATAGTAGTAGCTATTCCCATTTTTCAATTGGATGGGACAAAACAATGACAAGGGAAGAGCAGAGACACAAAATCTTAAGGTCACACAGCAAATCAGTCAGTAGAAGAATCAGGAACAGAACACAGGCCAGTTGATTCCTTAGTACAGTGGTCTAGCTAGCAGATCAAAAGATTGCCATGATTAAATAATTCACCTGAAATTTATGAAGAAGCCATTAAAACTATATCATGAAATACAATGAGATGCAATCACTGAAAGGAGTTAAAGCCAGAAAATGAAAGATAAAAATCTAGAGTGTAGCATGTCAAGGTACATTGGCCAAGCAAGGGTATTGTTAATTACTATTTCTACTGTAGCAGTTCCTAGGGCAAGGGATGCATCATATAAAACTACAATAGACAATGATCCTTGCCCTCCAGACTTTATGATTTTAAGAAACAGAAAACATAGACTAGTGGTGAGAGTGTGGGAAGAGGGATGAGCAAGCAGTGGTTTACTGAGAAATGTGTTAGTTCCACGATATTTACTTTTTTTGGTTTTTTTTTTTTTTTTTTTTTTTTTTNTTTTTTTTTTTTCCTAAGAAAGTCCTTTTTTGGCTTTGTTTAGTATGGTAAAAAAGAAGGGCAAATGAGGGAAGAGAAGAGCAGGGAACAGAAAGAAGGAGGAACTGAAAGACAGATGAAGTAAGTGTGAACTGGAACCAGCCACCAAGCAGAACCTCCAGAGCCCAGCCATGTGCACCGCCATAAGAACACACACTAAATCTTTTCTTACCTGCTACAGGTTCCCAGTGGAGTTTTCAAGCTGTTTGGATTTCTAATCATTTTGTCCAGAATGCCAACTATCTGCTCAAACTTTGGCCTTTCACCGCGTTCCTTCTGCCAACAATCCAGCATCAGCTGGTGCAGTCCTGCTGGGCAATCCATGGGTGCTGGCAAACGATAGCCTTCTTCAATTGCTTTTATAACCTAGTAGCCAACATAGTTAATCATTTTTCATCAACAGTAATTTAAAGAATATGTATTGCTACCCATTCAAATATCTAAGAATAAAATAAAATAAATAAAATAAAATAATAAAATAATCAATAAACTAAAATTTGCCATTGGTGTTGAAAAAATATGAGTCTGTTGTTTTGACACTAGCCTTCAGGTTTTCAAAAAATTTCCCCAGCTTTATCTTTGGGCTTATTAAGCATATTGTTCTATATGTGCAGAACATAGCTATATTACCTAGACAAGTGAGTAGCAGGGAACAACAATTAAATTCACCAAGGGAGCAACAGATAGATTGATAAATGGAGTTATTTCAGAAAGCATTATTACTAGCCTCAAGGTTTTTATGAAAGAGTGTATGGTAGAAGCAACTGACTTTTAAATGGATGGATATCTGTGCATGCACATATAAAATACAAGAAGCCTGAAGGTATTATAAAATGATCCAAGAAAAATGTTTAGCAGATAGAAATTGTTAGGGGAAAAAGTTGTATTCTATGTCTAGCCATGTTATATTAATGATAAAGCAGCAGAACTGTGCCATGTGAGAGATGAAGACCTGGGTAAATGCTATTTTAATATATCACAGAAAGTTAGATTTAATAAGAGATGCTGCTAGATGATGATATGATCAAAGGACAGCATAAATGTCTGAACCAAGAACTACACCCACCCGTTGACTTCCTTAGCCAAGTCCATTTGGATTTAAGTAAAAAATAAAAATGGATAAAGTAAAATCACAGCAAACTGCTGTAAACCTTGAGGGCAGAATAAAAAAAGCACATCAGGAAGCAAGGCAGATAAGAAAAGCTAGCGAAAAAGGGCTAAAACACTGTTCATGGGGGATTTCAAGTATACTGACATTGACTGACACAGCAGCATTAGAATTGCTAAGGAAAGGTGCTTGTTCCTGAAGGGGAGTGCATAGGACTGTCTTCTCCCTCATTTTGTATAGAAAGCAAGATAAGAAGCCGTTCTAGATGTATTTCTGCAAAGTAGATCTGGTATGATAAACAAAGTTGGTGAATATCCAGGTTTTAGTAAAAATAATAACCTCAGAAAGAAAATATTCTGTAGGTTGTGTGAGAAAATGCAAAAGTAGTGGACTGCAAACTAGACAAAACTGCAGACAATACAGAACGACCTTCAAAAAGCTGGCTGAAATCCAGCCAGGTTTTGTATCAAAACCTTTTGCATAAAAGAAATTTTGTGAAAAGAGAAGGCATAGCCCAGTGGTAGGGCACTGACTGCAGTTTTGTGTCACAGAATGTCCTTCTGACCTCAGGGAAGTTGCCTCATCTCCCTAGGCCTCAGCTTTCTCTCTGAACATTTAGAATGACAGTACTGTCCTACAGCTCAAAAATGACTGAGATATATTCAATTCCTGCAGAAACATCCACACCTTGAAGAATGAGTGCAGTGACCTTTTACAAACGTTGAAGTTGTCTGTCAGAGAGGGTGTGGAAAGAGGTTTTCTGCAGAAGAACAGGGAAATTGGAAGAACAGAGCTATTTGGTAAAGAAAACGATAAAAGTAAAATGTAAGATCCTTTAGAGCTATATTAAGAGGAAAAAGCAAAGAACAGCTCCTTATGCTTAGAAGTAGTAGTGGAATGAAGGTGAAAAATAATCTACTACAGGGTGTACAGGACAAATGCTGTGTTGTGAAAAGTAATGCAGAGATTTCTGACCCTCTAAATGGCAAAAGGTATTAAACACTTTGAGCATGCAATGTATAATTTATCACAAATGAAGGAGTTTCTTAGGAGGTCAGAAGACAGAGATCACCAATGAGGAATGAAAAAGCAGGTCCCAGCAACAACAGTGTAACAACCAAAATATCTAATACCCTTAGAACTGGCAAACACCTACTAACATTACATCCAAGGATATAAGGGAGAGTGAAAACATGAATGAAGGGATCAGAATAGGAGTTTTCCCTGTTCACTATGAACTGCAGAGAAACCTGAAGAGAACTGGGAATCAAGATGATGATATTGTATTTGGAAGTCTTTGGTGATAGTTCAGAATCAGCTTCTCTGATGTGTATTCTGAGCAAGAAGAGTGAAACTGAGAAATATAAAATAATGAATCAGCTAGAGATGGATGGAATTGTTGTGAATATCCAAAATATTGAAAAAACATTCTAAAATATTGATAAGTAAAATGAAGCGTCCACTCCGCTAAGAGAAGAGGAGGTAGGGTTCAAAACATCAGTACTCAAAGAAAATGAAATAGATGCAGGATTTTTTTTTCCAATAAGCAAATCTACAAAGAGAAAACAGCTGGAGTTTTTACTAATAGAATTGATTTATATTATCTATACTTGCCATAATTTGTTTTTGATATTCTGCTTCTGCTGCGAAAAGAATAAAAGGGAATAATGTTAAGACTATGCTTTTATCATAACCAGGCTATCTGAGGATATAAAGCAGGCTAGAAGAGGACTGAACCTGTTTACTTTATATACTGGATGTCAACAAGCAAGTATTAATGTTGGACAACATTAATAATGGATAATGTAATGTTGTAACTCTGTCTATGGTCATATAATAATAATAATACAAATTCATGATTATAATAATGGTAAGAGATCCAGAAGTATAGCCTTGACCTTTTTTGAGGAAGGAATCGGCACCAGGGTGAGAAACAAAATGAGAGCAACATCAGCAGTTTAACAGGGGAATAGAGTTTGAGGGCTACTGTTACCGGCAAGGATGAAGTTGAGGTGAGCCCACTGCTCAGGGAAGTAGGGACAACTCTGTCTATAATCTGCGCTCAGCCTGCTGTGCCTCTGCAGGGAGCTTGCAGGATGAGTGTTCTTTTGGGCACCCTAACTCCAGGTCATTGCCAGAAGGAAGGTTTTGCTTGAAAAGAGTTCACAATGTATGTATATTCCATCAGTCTAAAGCAATCACTTAAAGCAGGAAGGGTAGAATTAAAGAAATGCTATGTAAAGATTCCAGTCAGGGAGGCCTATTATTTAGGAGATCTGGTCTGCTCTATGACTACACCCAGATCCACTTTTAGGCAAAACAATACACTTAAAATATATAAACTGAGTGCAAAATTGGAAGAATAAATTTAGAATTTTTCATTCCCGTTAAATACTTCAACTGGTGGCTTTGAAGGAGAATAAATAACAGATCATTAGGTGATTCTAAATTTTTGCATCATAGATTATCCATGGGATTGGTAGGATGTGTATACAGTATGGGAGAACAAGCCTGAAGATCAGAACATACAAGAATATTTGGAATTATTTTACCAAGTAATTGATGCATGTTTTAACTATGTGCTATTGAAGATTATCATGAAAGATAATAAAAAGGGATAAAACTGTAAGAAGTGGCAATTAGCAATTTTTTAAAAGAGGCTCACTCATGCTTTACATGTGATTTTCAAGAAGAAATACTTTTCAAAATCTTATATGAAGCATAAAGATATCAAAATTTCTCCTCTATTTAAAAGTTTTTCCTTACTGTTCCCTGAAAGATAGGTAAGGATGCCTTTGAGGCATCTTATATTCCTGTCAGACTTCTTTTATGTTTGAATCTAGTACAGAAGGAAGGTGTCAAAAGAAATGAAACTCTACTGGGTGTCTGGGGAATGTAAATATTTCTCTTTCTCTGCCCCAAGGACTTGTTTGCCCATATTTTGACAGTCCATGAAATCTTTGACACTGAGACCTGTCAAATATTAACAACTTTGCACTGTGCCAAACTGACTCATCATCTACACTTTTATCTTTTTTTTTCAACTTTGATGTTGATCATTCAATCAAAAATTAAAATAACAATTAAAAAACCCACTCAAGCCTCCACCTGAAGAACTTTAAATGAGACTCTTTCTGACATCTTTCACACCTGTATGGCTTTTTCCTGTGTAATTTCTACATTAATAGATACTCCTGTCAGAAGTCAAGATTAACACCCATCTGTTCTATTACTGCTGACCTGTTGCTCTGGATCATATTTTATGCAAACAAGGGTACTATTAAATCAGCATAATTAACTTGAAAAAGCCAAAGTAGGTCATTAACTGCCACTCAGACTTTTAACAACTTTTTTCAAATGATTAATCATTGCTCTAAGGTCAGAATCCTCAGAATTATTTTTTATTGGAAAAAAATTAATTCTTTCCATGCTTAAGCATAGTTAAGTGAAGAGCCCATATTACTATTTTTGATATTCCAGTTTTAATTGATACTTAGGACAGAAACCTACATTATCCATGTGGCAAAAAAAAGATTTTGATTTTGATAAAAAGCAAAAGCTCCGTAACTCTTTCATTTTGTGACAACCACACAGTACTTTGATAAGTCTCATTTCTAAACCAACATTTTATGCATTTATAGTGAAACACATATGTACGTGTTTTTAATATGTAATCTTTGTTTTACTAACACACATGCACGCTCACAAACAGACAAACCTACATCTTGATTGGACATGTCCCAGTAAGGCCTTTCTCCATAAGACATTACTTCCCACATTACTATTCCGTAACTCCACACATCACTGGCTGATGTAAATTTGCGGTACTGAATGGCCTCTGGAGCTGTCCATCTCACTGGAATTTTTCCACCCTATGAAAATAAAAATTAAAAAGGAAGAAAGTTTTCTTTTTCACCCACAGAATTTTAATATCATTCGTAGAATGCATTTAGAACTACTTCCATCAACATCAAGGGCAGCACTTACATGTTCTGCTATGATTGACTGATTGCAGAATTTTCAAAGGTATTTAAGGAAGTTTAGTATCTTAAAACACTTGGAACATAGATACTTAGATGCTTGTATAAGCTTAGTTGGATGAATTTCTCTGGAAGTGCTTAGGCCTCCACTGATTTTAAAGGGTTTCTTTGATGTCTGATTTACACTACCCATTCAACTTCTGGCTGGCTGAAGCTAGGTAAGGGGAATCCCAACCTGCACATATAAATCTCATTGACTCGTCAGGTGGCTCCTCTGAAATCTTGGTGTGAGGTTTTTAAACCAGAATCCCACTTAGAGCCCACCGGCAGGAGTGACAGCCATGAACACTGGTGTTGTTTCCTGGATCCCTTTGCCTGTTGGAGCAGATTCCAGGGGCCCCTCCTTCCCTCAGCATGGGAAAATAGGTACAGGGAGGCCTCATGGGTGGGAAAACAGAGCTGGCTCAACAAAAGAATAAAGAGCATAGTGTGCCTGATGAATGCATA
Source organism: Polioptila caerulea (assembly GCA_013397295.1). Taxonomy (NCBI): domain Eukaryota; kingdom Metazoa; phylum Chordata; class Aves; order Passeriformes; family Certhiidae; genus Polioptila; species Polioptila caerulea. Next base: position 56,734 of record VYXF01008081.1, on the reverse strand, counting down.
TTTAAGAAAAGCGTCCCACCCAAAAGCAAGGGAAAATATAGGAGTTGAGCTTTGTCACAGACTAGCCTCGAGCTAGTCAACCCTTTGGTGAGATAAAATCTAGCCTGAAAAATAGTAATAGCCTACAAATATTTTAATTGACTCATAATAAATTAGATGTTTAAAATTTTTGTGGGTAAGACTTCCTTATTTGTTCAATCAGAAAATTATAGGGAATGGAATAATGAAAATACTGTACAAAATTTTTAGAACTTTGTCAAATAAAAATGTGTGTTCTTACAAAAATATTGTCTCCTGATTAGAGACAGATTTCTGCAGAGACTCTCCCTTTTGACTTATTAAAACTCCCCCATCAATTAATGTATTTCTCTTATCTATACTCTCTAGAAGATACATTTCTCCTAAATAACTATATCTCAAAACCATTAAAATCCATTGATTTATCTTACGGTTGTAGTGTAGACAGCCTCTGGATCATCTTCTATAACTCTGGAAAGGCCAAAGTCTGATACTTTACAAACAAGGTTGCTGTTGACAAGAATATTTCGTGCTGCAAGATCCCTGTGCACATATCCCATATCGGCCAAATATCTCATTCCAGCAGCAATTCCTCTCAACATTCCCACTAGCTGAATGACAGTAAATTGCCCATCATGTTTCTAGAGGGAAGAAAGGAGCAGCAATTCTTGTTAGTATAGCTGAGAATGAAATAAGAATTAGTTTTACGACTTCAGCTTTCCACTTATTTACTCCTTCTGTGGCAAAGAAACTCACTTCAAACACACTTTCTTCAGAGATAAAGCAGTGCATCCAGTTAAGAAATATGTGAGTAATTAATGTACTGATAGTAACAAAACTTGCTAACCACTGTATATTTCTCACTAACTCATGGCAAGTCACTTCTAAGAGAGATTATCTAATGAAGATTTCCTAACATTCTTATAGCTTGCGTCTATACTTTTTCATCTCTCAGAATAATTATTTGTATCAAGAAAATAAGAACTATCTCCTTTTTGTAACCCTAGATACTGCTAACTTGCATTCACAGCTTGGAGTTTATTAAAAAAACAACTGTTCTCTATAGAATGCTTACATACCATCTCGCACTGACATGCATACCTGGTAAGAAGTCAGAACTGGTGAGTTCTCACTTAAAAAACACTAAATTGTTCTGAATTAGCATTTTTTTTTTTTCTTTGTTGATCTTACATAGAATCATAATTCATTTAGGGATTCTTTTATGCTGATTTCCATCATGCTGACACACTAAAATTCTATTCTCAAAAAGCAGAAGATTGGGCCTCAGGTATCAGTGGTTTTAATTTCAACTGGTAGCTAAAATAAAACGCACTATGTCTACCCACACTAAATCACATAAATTTCGAGAATGCCCCCACATGATCCTGTCTGATCCTCTCATTTCTGATCTAATTTTGTTGAAATAACATAGAGAACCTGCTAGGATTTGTCAAAACTCAATTTCAACCTGAAAAAAAAAAAATTATATTGAATTAAATATAATAAACATAATACAAATAAAGTATAAATATAATTAATATTTCATTATATTTAATTATAGATGTATATATCCATATATATATATGCACAGGTATAAGACATACTTTTAAAATTGCCAATATATATTATATGTCACTTTAAATACATTTCTATATATTTTCATTTCAGTACTCACCCTAAGAAATGCATCTAAGGCCCCATTCTCCATGTATTCTATTACAATCATGACTGGTTTCCCTGAAAGAAACGAAGACAGATATTTGAGAACTGTAAAACAAATGGAGTGCCTTTTTTTGATAAAACACACGCTATTCCTTTGAAGGACTGAATCATTTGGACATTAAACATTTCTGAGCCCTCTAGCACTGTTACAGAGCTCTAATTTCTTAAATATCTGCATGGAAAATGGTCATGATTCATAAAATAGAACCATACAAATCAAAAAGTCAGTGTGTTCTCCTAACTCCTGCTGTGTGAACAGGACTCTGGAATAATGACACTTTAGATAATATGAAAGGACATAAGAAACCTTATCTCTCTGCATGGTCTTTGAGGCTAAATGAAACTAGAAAAATAATATGTTTCAAAGTACTTCATCTTTTAATCATGCGTGCATCTAAATTTTTTTTCTCAGGTTGTAGCATAAAGTAAGTATTGTTTTAGTTAGTTACGCATCAGGAGAAAATCCATTAGGAGTGTGCAGTCTGTTTATAATTTGAATCTTTGGCCATGAATAAGGCAGAGTAATTTCTACCATCATGTTTTTATTTGACTGACAGACCGAGCTGCTGCTTACCTCTGGTAACTACTCCTTCTAGGTGAACCACGTTGGGATGGTCAAACTGTCCCATGATGCTTGCTTCACACAGGAAATCTCTCCTCTGCTTTTCAGTGTAGCCAACTTTCAGAGTTTTTATGGCTACTGCAACGTCTCTCTTGCCTGGAAGCTTTAGACGCCCACTGCACACTTCACCAAACTCTCCTAAAATGAAGTAGATCAATGCTGAATTACTCTCAATACCAGTATTTTTTTTAGGCCTTGATTCAAATAGCCACCTTAAGTGTATGTTTAAATTTAAAGCGTTCATATTTGAAAGGGATTACTTTGGCAAGTGCCTTAAATGAATTGCTGACCCTTATGGAATAAACACTTCAGTTAAGCCAAATGACAGGACTGTTATTTGAATATTTTAAAACACTTGTTAGAAATTTCTTGCATTTTTTAAAAAACAGAAAATAAAAAATGAAGTGGCTTTCATAAGAAAACACTATTATTGAAATAGTAATACCATCCCTAAGTAAAAATGTCACTCTGCTCTACATGGTTTCCTTGCCATCTTTAGCTGCAATGAGCTTTTTTCTTTCAAAAGGCAGCTCTTGCAGAGCTGCTTTTAATTTAGCATCCTTATGGTGTTAAATGAAGCACTACATTATTACCTTCAAGCAGGATAATTTACTTTACAGATTATGAAATTAAAGGTGTGACTTCTAACAATTTTGTTATATTAAACAAACACAATCAAATGCTGCAAGTTTGTAAAAGGTTTTAAACTAACAGACAATTTGAATGTGAAAAAGCCTGGGATAAAAAAGACCAAACAGCCAGCAAGAATACAAAAAAAAGTCCCAACAACCAAATCTGGAAGAGAAGTAACTGGATTTCATCAGACAGGAGAGGATGGAAGCATGTGAAATGTGGAGCTGAATGGCAATATATCTACCTCACTATTAACGAGATTATGAAAGATTTAAGAATCGTCCCTTGCCTCACAGCTGTGTCAGCAGAGAGCAAAAGTGAGATCTCCAATTCTGCAGACAGGAAGAAAAATCTCCTAGTATACACAGAAGGAGCGGGTAGTAACATATGTAACTGAATAAAAGGCAACATCTCTTTAGAAAGAAAGATTAACCCCAAAAATATTTTATAATCTGGTACTTCACAAATTCATCTGGAGTTTTAGAGATATGGTTCCAAGTCCCTCCTCCAAATCAAATGAAGTCAGAAATTTATCTCCTGCATACCTGTGGAGTATTAACATTAAGCTGTTACATATACAGGAGTATGCAGAGTATACACCTACATCTAAGACATGTTTTAGGACGAGTGCTGAAAAAAATGACTGAGCTAGATAAGACCTACACAGAGAGTTTGATTAGAGAATCCTTTTGGGAGAAACCTTGTGGTATCAGGACTTAAGTGGACGTGCACACTGGCAAGGTGTCTGGCTGCCAGTAGAGAGAAGTATGCTCGGAAGTTGGGCTGAATGCGTGAAGAGATGGATGTTGGGGTGTTTGATAGATGATGGGCTGCAAAATGTCTTATGTAGGACACCGTCAGTATTTGAACACTTCTGTTCTCCTATCAGCCCCAAATCGAGCTTTGGGAGAGAAAAAAGGAGTACCTAGGTCTTGGCTTCACAGTTCACAGAAGGGTAGAATTTTGACCATTTTAACTGACTTGTCGAGCAAATCTCCACTCCGTATTGCTCTTTCCATGAACCTTATAGGAGATGACTGCATATAGAATGAGATTCCTGTCCCTCACATTCTATGTTAGCTGAACCAAGGCTAGCTCATATCAACTCCATATACCTCAGTTAATACCGTGCTGTACTTAAGCTAACTGACCACACAAGTGTTCCTGCCTGCAAATTATCCTCAGCCATCCTTGGGCACTGAGCAAGGAATGCCACGAAGTATAGCTGTTACATACAACAACTAGCTGCTCATGCCCCTAGTTTGGTGCCTTAACCTCCCTCCTGCACTTCATTAGCAACATGGATGACTATTAATGAATTCACCACTCACCTCACTCACAGCTCCTAGCTGCAAGAACTTTCTAAAGAATAACAATTTTCTCTAGCAGTAGTTTCCAAAATTTTTTCATTCCATGCTGAAAACAAGATATGAGTATAGGAGTGTGTCTGTGTGTGTGATATTTCAGAGCCAGGTAATTAGGATACTTGGCACAGGAGACACTAAGGCTTAACTCCTTTCCAGCTCTCTGTGATCTGATTTTGATTGATTTCCAAAGGCAGATCACACACACTTGGGCAAACCAGAAACTCCAACTTGTATATTATGCATTTCAGGCCAGGATGCTAGCCAATGAACTACTTTTATTCCCAAGAAAATAGTATATTCAGCTGAAATGATGCCCCAAAATAAACCAGAAAATACGACAAGAAGAAAGGGAATACTGCACAGCTGCGCAGCCACTAGCTCAGCATGTCAACAAAGCAGAGGCTAAAACAAAGGATGTGTGGCATGAACAACTTAACATAGTGGACACCATATTCTGTATCTGACAGGTGGCCACAGCGGGATGGTAATGAAAATTTTGGCGTGGACAGCACATATCCCTCATGCAAATTGAGCACAAGCATACTTGCACCCTGTTTGTGTCTGAGAGACATGGCACTACTCAATAGTTGATGTGGCCAGCACTGCTGATGCATATTGAGATTGCTAAGTGGCTTTTCTGGTGCTGTCACTAGCAGAAATTCCATATTCTTCCTTGATGTATGATTTTCAACTGCTGCTTTGGGTCTGTTTGCTTCTGCTGTTCCTGGACTGCATTTCATTTCACTCCTGTTTGCTGTTTACATCAACAGGTTAAAGCCATAGCTAAACAAAATACACAATATGCTTTCACCACTGCGCTCCTAATTAACTTTCCTCAGATTGACTACTGACACATGTTAGTTGTTTTTGCTATCAATTATACTCATTAAAATCAAGAATAAATTCATCTGCAGTCAAGAAAAATTAACATTCTGGAATTTGTCATGACAGTGAAAATGCATTTTAAATTGTACTCTCTGCAGCTCAAGTGTTTTCAGCATTTTTCTCAGAAGGCATTAGCAAAATCCAACTGAATATCTCTTTGTGCTCTGAACTGTTGCTATGCTGGAAGCTTTTTAACTCAAAGCAAAAGATGAAGCTCAGCAATTTTTCTATGCTAATCTTGCATATTTCATATTTATTAGAAGAGATGCTGCCATTCTGGCATCACAAAAATTACTAGTTAGCAAGGGCTGGATTCTTATGCTCTTACTCATTGAAGGAATAATTTGCTCAGGAGTGTGGTTAATTTCAATGGTACTACTCCTTGATTAAGACATGATTCAACACGACTGAAATTACTTTTAAAAAGCACTGTGAATTCTAAGTGTAAAGATTTTTTTACAGGTAAAACAACTTATTCTAGAGATATTTCTTTTTCTGTTTTTAAATAATACCACAACATGCAACTTACAGTACCAAACTACAGGGTGATTTAAAAAGTATTCTACTAATACTTATATAAAACAACAGGAAAGCAAAAGAACATTTCCTCCAGGAATCCAAAGTATTTGATATTTTTCTTACTCATGGAAACTAAATTTCTTTACATGGAGTAGTGCAATAAAAATGTCACGTATCTTATTAATGCAAACAAATGAAACTGCCTTTTTAGAACATGAACACTGTGGCTTAAGTAGGTGGTAGACAGTTCAAGAGGAAAAAAAAAACAATGTAGTGCTGGTGCAATTACAATCAGTCATAAGAAGTTAAACAATAACTTTTTGTATTCATAAAATATCAAAAAGAAAAATGGTTGAAGCAAAAACAGCCTTAGGGAAGATTTTGTTATACAGAAACAAGACCTTCCTACTCTCTGTTTAAGATTTTGTGCTGCAGCCAGTTTTCCTTACTCACATGAACAAAGCTGCAGAGGTCAAAAAGCCCCCTTGCAAAAGGCAAGCAAGTAGAATATGCACAGATGCCTAACGCCTTTACTCTGACAGTAAATAATAGGCAGCACAACTGGCCCACTCCCCCCAGTTCCAATTTTAACAGCAGATACTTGATTAAAAACCCATAAGCTTTCAATGTCAAGCAAGACTTTTAATTTACTCATTTATTTGGGATTTTTAGTTGTTGTTAGGCTTTTCCCCTGTTTGTTTTTACATTTTAGAAGCAAGTGCAGCTTCATTGCTCTTAACCACTCTGGCAAATGCAAAAAGTTCTTCTATACCTGAGGTATAATTATTTGCCTGTCATTATGATGTATGAGTTTCGATCCCAGCTAAATGGAACAGTTGAATCAGGAAGCCACGGCAGCCTTACCTGCGCCAATCACACGCTCAATTTTAATACAAGAGGCATCTAGCTCCTTGGCGAATTGATGGACAGCTCTATTTGGGTCCTCGTAGGTTTCAGGGTCAATGTAGGTTTTGGTGCCTGGAAATTTAACTGTAATGATGTAAGAAAGCATGACTGTGATGAAGCAAAAGCACTTATTGTGCAGTCAGCCCAGGAATTTCATTATGCAGAGTGCTCCTTGGAAGAATGAACCTGTTTCCATGCCGCCCGAGCCAGAGCCGCTCTGAGAGGCAACCTTAGTTTAAGGCATCATCTGCAAGCATGGTGACACAAGTATACACAATCCCATCTCTAAAAAATGACTAACATTAGCATCTTCATCTCCTCTTGAACTAAAAGAAATAATAAATATTAAATAGTGCTTAATGGAATAAAATGTAAGTGTTGAGTGGGAGCAAAAACAAAGTGAGGAAAGGGTATAACACCAGCAGAGGAGGTTAAAGTTTCTTTTCTGTCTAAGGACATCTTATCCTCTTCACCCAGGCTGTGTAAACAGCATTTCTTTATGTTACTTCTCTCCTCTAGTGGGATTTGAAAGGCTCCTCCACCCCATTAAATTTGTTTAATCTACTGAATATAATATTGTTTGTAGACTGTGGCAATAGTCAAACTATTCACAGCACTCAGAAATTACGTCCTTAGGTGTATTTCTTGTATTATAATATGAACATGAGAAACACCTGTAGCCAACTTGTAAAGGCACAGGAAGGGAAAGTGGCCTCTGTGGCACAATTATCTCCCCTCTCAAGCACCTGAGTGAATAATACACAGCAACTTGTTTTTTGCTCATTCTTTCTCCACGCTTAGTGCAGCATAGTGCTCTGGCCAGCATGCAGTTCTTTCCCTTAGTTTGCTGATGATTCAGGTAAATTATGTTTTGCTATTCTGGTCAAAGTACAAACTCCTGATGATAGTAGAGCAACCCTGGAAATCTATTAACCAAGCAATTTTTTCTGAAATAAATTTACTCACAAGGATTATACTCTTGAGCTTTAATTAAATCAGTGAATTAAAACTCAATATGAAAATCAAAAAAACATTTCTCTGTTAATTGATATACTCATATACAAGAACAGGATCAAAAATCAATACAAAACATAAAAATTTTCAGTTGCTTTCTATTCTTTTAATCTAACATAAAATAGATTAAATTTGAAAATATATTGAAAAATAGTTTAGTAATCATGTGTATTTATGTTTTAGATGGTATTAATGACTTGAATCAACAAACTATAAGAAAAAAAAGAAAAAACAACAAACAAACCTGGAGAAATTGTTTCAGCAATATAATGAATTTACAGCCAGGAAAAGTATTTGAAATATTGCCCAGATGTTGTTATCTGTCACATAATGTATTTAAATGGATGTTCTTTTCATTGCATTGAAAATTTGTATGTTGAAATCTTTTTTAATTAAAATATTTATTTCTTAAAACCAAAAGATACTGGACAAAATGAGAATTAAGCAGTAGTTTGACCTCTGGTAGTAGAGCTTTAAGGCAAGGAGATGGAGAAGGAGACATCCTCTTGTGCTTGTGATAAAGGGCCTGGACTGGAAGTAACCTTGTGAATCTCAAGTGGGCCTCTGATGGTTCTTTGTTCAAGCTGTCATAAAACATTTTGACAGGCCAAGGCTATCCTGGCATAGCAACGTGAAATAATGCTGGCCTGCATTTGCAGACATTGTTAGATGAAAAAGGGAGGAGGAAACCAAATATAAATCTGAATTGCTTGACTAAACTCCTCCATTGTACTTGTATCTTCAAGTGAAGCACTTGAGGTCAAAGAGAGATGAAGGGAACTGAACTGAAATATATGATGGTCCATTAAATGCACTGCTTTAAAATCTGCTTTAAAAAATGTTTGCTTGTAAGTTTTTGTTCTAAGTAAGTGCTTGTTGTAAGTTACATTTTTGAAAATCCAGTCTGGTACCTCAGCACAGAATGCTCTCTAGCTATTATAGAACAAAAGGCCACCAAATTGGTGTTCACGGCCCTGTGACCAAGCTGGTGACCACAGCACTGGGTTCCATCTCACTCTGTACATGGCTATCAAAAGAAATTAAATGTTACACCTACCATCAACAGATGAATGAAAACTAGTTTGGCAAGAAGTGACATATATCTGGTGCCATGATCTAAGAAAGACTGTGCATGCTCAATAATCAGGCTAATTTGCTAGATAAACAGATTTCTTGAAAGTAAAATTAGGGAAAGGAGCACTTAAAAAATCACACCATTTCTGGATCAACTATCAATTATTAAGTAGCAGCTTTCAAATTCATTAACTTACACTTTTTCTGAAATAAAAAAAAAAGGTCACCAATAATGGAGATAAGAAATTATTTAGTTAGCATATCCTTTTTTGTTTATATACTAACATACAAGAATACATAGTTGATCTTTTCCTTCAGGGACATAACAGGGATTTTAAAAGTAAAAGCAGTAGCTTTCCTGGAGATGTGAAAAGCTTATAATGCATTATGAGAGGCAGATTTCAAATCCATCACTCCCAGAAGAGTAGCATTTAAGTAAAATGAGATTTCTGACAAATTCTTTAAAATCAGCTGCACTGCAAAGTGCACGATACTTAATTCTTATCTCATTATTATTTCCCACCTTTCTGGCACAGTTTAGGAATTGATTGGCTAAATCTCCAATGATGTCACGACTTAGTTTGACACTTGCTGCATTTATACCATTTAGATAGCCAAACTTAGGAAATATAATCAATTTCCACATGATTTTTTTAAGAAAGAAAGGTAAAACAGAACCTTGATCTGATTTTGAGTGGAGCTTTGGCTAGAACTATTCATTTAAAGAGAAATGCATTGAGAAAATGCTTAGAAGTAATGACTAGTGGCTACTTTATTTTCCATGTGACATTACTTTTAGATAATAGCTCATGATTTTAACGTATCTAAAACAAGCCCTATTGCTTTCATAAAAAGCCATAATAATCTGATGGATTTAATCGACAACTGCAATTATTGGTAGACGAAAAAGGTTAAATACTGCATAGCATGACTAAATAACATGTACTAATAGGACAGTGACCAGGTGTGGGAGAAGACTGGAAAAACTGGCATTGTTCTGCATCAGAACTTATGATCAGTTTAGTTCTGTGTTTTTTTTCAACTATGGTTGCTCAAAATAATTTTGCAACCTAGTTAAATACACTTCCTGAGTTAATTACTAATTCTAAAACTGATTAAAACAATCCTCTCCCACTACATTTTCAATTGTCATTAACCCAAGAAAGATGCATTTTATTGAGTTTTCCCAGGGTTCTGGGAAATGGTAGAAGAAATGGTTTAAGTTGAAATGGTAGAAAAATTTAATACATTTTATTAAAAGAGGCTTTAGGTACTATTCTTAGCTAGGCAAGTGATCCTAGATGACACAACATTAATGAAGTAGCTGACCTTTCTTTTCATATTAAATATTCTATTTTTAAGGACATTATGTTTTGTAAATATTGATGGTGCTACTGTATTCGCAGTAGCAGAACACAGCTTTTGAGCAGAACAGCTTCATTTTACGGTGATACAGTGACTCACACTTTTTAAATCTGAAGTTTGCCTGAGGTGAAGATCAAAAATTCACTTAGGCAAAGGTCTCTTGAATATTGCACCTCAGAGGGATGATTAGGACAACAGGAAACATGTACTCAAAGCAACCAAAAGAAAACAAAAAATGCAGAATGAAAATAACAGTATTTCATAGACATGTATAGAAATAAAACCATCTGTGTGAGCAATGTTGACTTTAATCTACATTCTTTTTGTGTAGGTCACATTTTTACAGTGTTTAACTTCCCACTTCCAATTGACACAGCATTTTTTAATTTCCTATGGCATTATCTTTCATGGAATCTTGGTTTAGTATTGTCTACACTACTGCAATTGGGAATTTTTGAAAGGGGGAAAAAAAAGCAAAACACTTACAATGAAAGTAAAGTTCTTCATCTCCTTCTTGATCCGCTTTGCTATAGCCACAATGCCTGAAAAAAAAAGAATTTTTTACCAGTTTTACTAGTAAACAATGATTTACTTCTCACATATAAAGTCCTGACAAAATCAGTTCTGCAGGCTGGGATTTTCAGACATTGAGCATCTAACTGCTGTAGGCCCTTTGAAACTTTCACCTATAATTCTATTGACAGCAGAGTTTTAAATAAATCATGAACAGTTGCAATCAAAAGGCTTTTGTATCAAATACCAGTCAGGACAGGTCCTACAGAAAAAAAATCTAGTTCTGGTGAAAGGCTTCTACAGATAAAACAGAGGATTAAAGAACTTGAAAGCAGAACACAGTTTTACATGAGGTTATTCTTAAACTTACTGCTGTGTCTCTTTTTCTTGAATGTAAAGTCATTTAAAGGCTGATCAGATAAAGTGTCAGACTTCTCCATGTGAGAAAATTGAACAGAAAGACAGACTTTGAGGAGTACAGGTAAAGAACCTGCTAGGGGGTTCCTTTTACAGCACATCTACGTAGGACAAAAAGAACATCTTGATTCAAGTATCTTGCGAAAGAGGACAAACCATATAATTGATAACTGTATTTAAATCGAAACTGCCCTTACTAAGAATTATTTCTCTTTCAGTTTTGTAAATTACTATCCCAGGTTTGACTGTGTCTCAAGAGTTCACAAGAGGGGTGTCAGATGTGCTTATGTCCATCAAAGATGCAATACCTTCGTCCGATAATGAATCCAAACACCATGAAGACCAGGATGATAGTTCCTGCCACAGCAACCACAGCTATGATAATAACAGGATTCTGTTCACTGGAAACAGCTGTAGCTACAAACAGAGCACAGAGCTGAGATTAGTTAAAAATTAATCCCTACTAAGGGACCTGAAAAATTTAAGTCAATCATCATGAATTGTAGACTGTCTACTGCTGTAGACTGCCTTTGTCTGAAACAATCACATTGGTAAAGTTAGTCTAAAGAAGGGCCTCTACTGGAAATTCAACTAAATGCTGCATGTAATGATTGTCTACATTGAATAAAAAGAAGCCAAGCTGGAATTTCTTTGGCCAAAGTGGTACAGCCATTAGCTGAAAGCCAGCACCATGAGCACCAGTCAATTCTATTCCCTACAACTGCTTTACCTGTTTTGCCTCCCTCTTAAAAGGGGAGTCCTGGATATGCCTGTAAGGAGGGACTGTAGGAGAGTAATCCCTAACTCTGCTCCTAGCCTCCCCTCTAAAACTCATTGATATGACTTTGAGGGTTTCCAAGGAAATAGTGTCTTTAAGAAAAATGTCTGAGCTGAAACACTATTAACACAGATTTCCTAGGTAGCATATTTCAATCTCTTACTGCTATTAATCATTGTAAATGGCTATTATTACTTACCATTTGTTTCTGTTAGCAACAAAAAGGTGCTTTCACATTAATACAAAATGAAATTCTCCATGCTTCAGAGAATTTACATGCTAAAATATCCACACATTATTGCTCTTTTTATTCAGATATGCCAATTCTATTAATATATGCAAATGTATACATGTCACATTAATGTAAACTGAGGATGTAAATACTTAGCCTGAGAAACCTTGAGGCTTGTTAAAAACATTGCTTGCCTGACATCTAATAAGGGTGGCCATGTACTCAGACAGTTTAAATAAGCACAGCTCTCCTGAGCTCTGTGGAGATGCGCTGGTTTGTAATAGTGAGGATCTGAACTGGGAGATGAATAGAGGATGAGACATGAGAGACTGTGTAAGTGAGAGTCAGCTGAAATCACAGAATCACAAAATCATTTAGGTTTTAAAAGACCTCCAAAATCATCAAGTCCAACCTTTGACTGAACACCACCATATCAACTAACAGTAGTAAATGCCACTTATGTTGGCACTTGAACACTTCCCTGGGTGACTCATTCCAATGTCCAGCCACCTGTTCAGTGACAAAATTCTTCCTGATATCCCCTGGTGCATCTTGACGCTTTGTCTTCTTGTCCTGTCACTAGTTGCCTGTGAGAAGAGACTGACCCCCATGGTACAACAAGGTCCATTCAGATACGTTTAGAGAGTGGCTCCTCCCTGAGTGTCCATTTTTAGAGGCACCTCCATTTCTCCAGGCTAAACAGCCCCAGCTCCCTCAGCTTCTCCTCAACAGACTTGTGCTGCTGCAAATTCTCTTTTGCTGGACATGCTCCAGCAACTCGAAGTCCTTTTCAAAGTGAGAGGCCCAGAAGTGGATACAGGACTCATGGTACGGCCTCACCAGTGCCAAATACAGAGGGATGGTCACTATCCTAATCCCTCTGGTCACAGTATTCCTGAAACACACCAGGATGCCATTGGCCTTCTTGGCCAACTGGGGACACACTGGTTCATGTTCAGCCAGCTATTGATCAGCGTCCCCAGGTCCTTTTTCACTGGGCCACTTTCCAGCTACTCCTCCCCTGGCCTGTAGTGCATGAGGTTGTTGTGACCAAAGAGCAGGACTCAAAACTTTGCCTTACAAACCTCATACAGTTGTCTTTGGCCCATCAATTCAGACTGTCCAGATCTCTCTACAGAATTATCCTGTCCTCCAGCAGATCAACAATCCAGTCCAACTTAGTGTCATTGGAGAGCTTACTGAGGGAATCCAAATAATCAATTATAATATTAAACAGGACTAACCTCATTACTGAGTTACAGTAATGACCATACACCAGCTGTATGTAGTACCATTCACTCTGGGCCTGGCCATCCAGCCACTTTTTAACCAGCAAATAGGGTCCCTGTCTAAGCCATGGGCTGCCAGTCTCTCCAGGAGAATGCTGTGGGAGTTAGTATTGAAGGCTTTACTGAAGTCCAGGTGGACTATATCCCCTAAGCAGGTAACTAGGTAATAAAAGGAGATCAGGTTGATCAAGCAGGACTCGTGTTTCCTGAGCTCAAGTTGGCTGTACCTGATCCATTTGTTGTTCTGTGCCATGTGATCACACTCAAGATGATCTGATCCATGACCTTCCCTGGCACCAAGCTCAGGCTGACCTTAGCCTGTCGTTCTCCAGACCCTCCTTCCAACCCTTCTCGTAGATGGGTGTCACATTGATCAATCTCCAGTTGTCTAGGACCTCAGCCTTTTCCTCATCCTTGGTTTCACACCTCCACATCAAGAAAAGGATGGATATTTTCCCTGACCCCCTTTTTGTTGTTAATTTATTTATAAAAACACTTATTATCTTTCACAACAGTGGCCAGATTGAGTTCTAGCTGAGCTTTCACCTTCCTAGTTTTTTCTCTACATGACCTAATAACATCCTTATATGTTTCCTGAGTTGTCTCTCCTTTCTTCCAAAGGTCATAAACCATTTTTTCCCTGAGTTCCAGTGAAAGCTCCCTATTCAGCCATGCCAGTTTTTTTCCCCCACTGGCTCACCTTTCAGCACACAGGGGCGGCCTGTTTCTATGCCTATAAGATTTCCTTCCCTCTCCTCCTGTTTGTTACCCATACTGTGTGCATTGGTATAGATGCACTTCAGCTGGGCTGATTTCACCCCCAACACTGGCATGCCACCCCTGGACTCATCTCTAGCGAGCCTGGTCTTACCCTCTTCCCCTTTCAAACCTAGTTTAAAGCCCTGTCAATCAGCCCTGCAACTCAAAGGTTAGAATCCTTTTCCCCTTTTTAGATAGATGAACCCCATCTGTCTCCAGCAGGGCTGGGCCATGTAAACCAGCCCATAGCTGAAATGCAGCCAACAGATGAAAGAGTAGGGGAAAAAGGGAAACCAAACTGATAGCTGATTAACTAAATTAATGGTATGATAATATGGTTTACTGCTGGTACTGGTAACTAAACAGGAATGCCTACTCCAAGATTTATGAACTCTGCAGAATTGGGCTCCTGTTACAGACTTCAGAGGTTCCCATAGAAACAAATAACCCAGACTCTTCTTGGAAGAAGTGAGCCAATCAACATAATTTATTTTTTCACTGACACTGACCCATACCAACTGTTTCCCCCCAAAATAACAAACCCCTTGTTATACTACACAGATTTAGAATACTCTGCACAGAAGGGAAATCACACACATGCATACACACACTCCTCTAGTTTTATTTCCTGAAGAAACTTGTAATTTTTCTATATTGTCTCTAATGCACATGAGGAAGATCACACTACTCCTATAACTCTTTAACTAAAAAAGAATGTAGTAAGTGACTATAACTTTCTGAGATACATAGGTCAGTAGGATACTACTGTAGACTTGCCTATATTCCTCTAGTGCAACTTTTAAGAAATCAGTGGTGACTATCTTGTGTAAGAACATGTCATAGAACTCAGTTCCTGCAGCTTATTTAGGCCATCAAAACAGACAATCTCAAGGAATGTCAAATTTCTGTAAAATACAGCATTTCCTTAAACTGTTCCCACCTCTCTTTGAACTTCACTGCAAACCTCACTTGGAAATGAAGAAGAGGCAGCATCCTGTCATAATGGACAGGGTGTGAAGATTCATCCATCCAAAAAAGTTTGGAAAAATCCCCAGCCCAGCCTGTCACCTAGTCCAGCAGCCAAGACAAGTGCATAGAGGCTGACATATGTGAGTGGGTTTCTCATGTAATTGCCTCACAGATTTCGGGTACTGGCAGATTCTGGAAGCAAGCAGATGATGTTTTTTGGGCTCTGGAAAATGTTGGGGACATGGTACACTGGCCAACTGGTAAGACAGGTGGGATGCAATGTATGATTTATTTTTGTATCTTTAAAAAAAGAGGGGAGGGGGCTGCTTGTGGGCATTGTCTGGTATAAATTCAGTGCCAGCAGTGTAAGACATCTGCTTCTGTTCAGGTACTCTGCTGCTTCTCCTATGTGATGAACTTAGTCTACTGCTGTAAGGGTGAATCAGAATACAGCTTCTGGAATGATTCCTGTGGCTTGGCAGAAACAAGATGCTAGAGTGTTCTTAGAGGAATGATTTTGGGATGCAGAAGGTCTTTCCAGGGGGTGAATGCATGGCTAACTCTCACTGGCGATGCCACAACAATGATGACAGGGAATCAGACCAGGACAGGAAAGTCCTTACCTCTGCTTAAACTGTGCTCAGGCTCAGGGAGCAACTGTGTGACACAGGGAGTTGGTACTTGGGCATTCAGCACCGAATCTGAGCTATGAGATGCACACATCCAATGCACAATGCTTAATTCAAAGGAAGTAAATTTAAACCAGTTTTTAAATACATGGTTGTAGGGATGGGGAATGAATATCTGAACACCCTAGAGGATTTGAAAAAGGATATCAGCTGAAAATGCTGTGCTGCTGCTCCAACAACCTTTTCTCATGCAAGCAACTTCAAATGTATGATTTCTGGAAAAGAATTCTTGGCAAAGTTCATCCTGAAAGCTTCAATGATAACTATATCCATGTATACCAAATACTACTTTCTTAAGTATTGTGCTTTATGCCTTCTATAAAAATTTGTAGCATTGGTATTTCAGACTTTGGAGATCAATTTCACATATGCATAATGCTTCAATCCTGTTTGATTGATTCACGGAAAAAGGAAAAAGCAAAGACCTCATCCCAGGTTTTGTCAAGTGTTTCTACTTTAACAGTGAGAGCTCTAAAAAGTCAAAGATTTGACTTGATGACCTCAGAGGTCTTTTCCAACCTAATTGATTCTCTGATTCTGTAAGTGAAAAAATCTACTTCCATTACAAAAAGCAGAGGATCATCTTTAGGTCCACTGGCTGCAAACCACTTAACTGCAAACCACTTTAACTTTTAAATACTTCAGTGAACCAAGAGATAGACTTGATACTTAAGTGATATTTTATACATGTGTGTGTTTTTCCAGAGGGACTTCTGTTTCTAATAACCAGGCAACAAAAAAACCCAACTAGAGCCATTGATTGATCTGTGGCAAATACAGAGTAGAATAGAAATAGCCTGCCTTTATAAAACATATTTACTTCATAATTTTGAAGTTTTTCCATAATTGTCTATGCAATACCCCACATGTATGATATGATCCAATACTATAATGTATAGTATATTTTGTATAATGTATGTATATTTTACATATCAGTTAATATTAATATAATGGATATGGTTCCTCAGATATTGAAAAGTGTATATACATTTTCTATCACAATTCAGAAAACAGCACACAATTCAAAAATCTACTTAATGGACAGCACCAACCAAACACTGCCAACCAGTGGAACTGCCAGGACAAATCCAGGTAGGCAACATGACTAACTGAATGTAGTGGTCATTATATATATTCTTACATAATATATATGTGAGAATTTTTTTCTTAAAATACTTGGACATTTTTAAAAGCTGCATTCAGAAATCCACTGGAATAATGAGAAGCCAAAGCCTCTAAACTGTAGCATAACATGTTTTAGTGTACACTTGCGTGGTACTTCCCTTGAGGTGTATTTCCCAGAATAGACAAATTTGTTAAATATGTAAATTCTGATAAAATTATAAATAAAATATAAAAACCCAAATTTTAGAAGAGTTTAATAGAATTTGCTATATTTTGCCAACATTTTTGTTATTTCTGAAAACTGTATATAAGAAATTTTGGATGCTTATCCTTGCTGGGAATTATATTTTATAATGTTGTCTCAAGATAATGGAAAATATGCTATTTCTATATTTTTCTTTAATGAAAACACAGGACATTTTTCAAGGCACCTCAAAGCATATAGCTGGCCTGTGACAAAAGAAACCTGCTGTGCATCCTGGCCAATAATCTTTGTGGTTTATATGCAGTTTTTCATCATCTGAGTCAGAAAAGGAGTACAGGAGAGTGGTCAGTGATGCATTTATTATAGGATTTCCTAATCTCCCATATGCTGACCAAACTCCAGTCAAAACTGTTTATCTTTGAAATCATCTTTGCTAATCTTAGCAGCTACCAGTCTGCTTACATTTAGTATGTAAAAAAACGCTCAGATAATTAAGGAAATGTTGGGGAAATATTTTGATGTACTAATTTTAAACCACTATGGACAATAAATTATCTAATTAGCAGAAACTTATTATGACAGACTTCTAATTTGTTTTCCAGAAAACTATTCAAAATAAGAAATTACTTCTGGCTGTACCTCAGGTTCCCATTCTGCAAAATGGGGATTCTGCTACTGACTCTTCCTACAGATGGGAAGTATGCTATTAGACACAGAGCTAATAATATTAGTAATAACAGCTTACTGCTGCTATTATGATAATTACTGTTTCAATTATATCTATTAGATATGTGGTATTATTCATTATTTATAGCTTTTATATTCTGTGTGGAACTAAGGTGGAATCAAGACCTGACTACTGTAGATTAAGAATAACCACAAGTTGTTCAGGCAACACCTAGCTGCAATAGGACCCAATGACAGGACACAAAAATGTGTTCCTGCACACAGTCTTAGATGGACTGCTGCATAGGGTGCATGAGGGTATGGCACCCATATCCTTTGAACTCACAGACTATGTATTCCTATATTCCCAGCTCCAAAACTGGCTGACCTGATGTCAAGGTCAACACAAAGCAAATGCTCTAAACCACAGTAACCAAATCTGGGTCTGCAACAGGGTGGTGGAGCTGCCAGGGACACGGTTCCTGTGAAGGGCTCAGGGCTACCAGGTCTCACTGACAGAAGCTGTTTTGTTACGCAGCTTACAATTTATATCAGCCTGAAAGGAACGTAGTGGCTTCGAGATTTCCATTTCTTTACTAAATTAAATTGCCAATGAATTTAAAACATACTGAAGATGGAATTAAAGCTGAAGACACATGCATAAACAAAACTACCAAGTTGTGTTTTTTTTTTTTTTTTCCCAATCAAATGGAAAAAAAATAGCCTGGAGAAGTCTTTGTGGGTTGAAACTTTCTCCTTCTTTCTCGCCTCAGTTACAAAAGAATCTAGTTGAGTTATTCAGCTCACCATTACTCACTTCTTTTGTGTGGAAAAATAAGTAAAAAAAAGGTAAAAATAAGTAAAAAAAAATCTTTATGTCTTAGAAGGACAGCAAAGGAGAAGAACCTACTAGGTAACCAATCTCCTCCAGCCAATTATAGGACTAATTTTCACCTCTATTTTAAAATAAATTATGGAAGCTCATCCTTCAGAAGACAATAACAAAAATCCACCTTCTTGTAGAACTAAATTCTTTTGAATTTTAATTATGTTACTTATGACTCTTTCCTTCCTTGCTTTACTTACTACCTCTACAGAAAGGATTAGTTTCCTGCAAACTTAATTCCTTACCTGTGGCTTCTTCCAGTGTGGCAACATCCAGTCTGGGGCTGTAATTTCCATAACCAGCAGCAGTAAAAGCACGAATCTGGAAAACATATACTGTTCCTGGCTTTAGGTTATTAATAGAAGCTGAAGTGGACTTGGTTTTCACTGTTGAATAGGTCCTCTCCCTTTGATCCTGGAAACAATAAAACAAAAGATTAAATGACATTTACAGATCAGATTTTATAATGATTTCACAACAGCAACTGACAGCCAGCCTGGGTAGTTTATTTCAATTTGTTGAATGCTCTTTTCCCCCAACAACAAAAATAAAGCATACTCTGTGGAATATTACAAAATATTGTCAATGCAATGAAGAGCTCTAAGTGCAACATAAAATTCAAATGGGATGCTCATGTTGTTACTCAGAAAACATCCAAAAAAAACCCCATTGCTTTTTTGGCTCTGATTAAATTTTGTGAAATTTTGATGAGAAATAACTCAACCACAGCTTTCCAGGGGATTCTGTGAGGTCTAAACAGTTCAAGGACAGGGAAATTTTTCTTTCATGGTCAGAACATGACAAACATAGAGCTGTACAACCTGTCTTCAATCTGCATTAATTCAGTCTATATCTCTCAGATTTTTTTTTATTTTATTTGTACGGTACTTCGAAGTTATCATGAATGAAGTCCTAGACATTGGGAAATGAATGGAAAAATTCTGATTGACATCATTACTTTGACATTGTACCCTTCCATCACCTCTAAAAAATACAATCTTGCCAATGTATAATTGGCTGGATTTTGCATAATTTCCGAGGTCCTTAATTCAGTTTTCACTTCAGATTTTTATCTCTGGCTTTTAGTCTTTTCTCAGTTTTAGGCTCTAAGGCATAAAGAGGAACCCAGGGAAAGAAGCTCAGTATGACACTCCACAAATTTGAAGCTGTAAGATTACAAACCCTATGAGTAATAACTCACTTTCAAATAGTACAAAAGCTGTATCACAGATCATTAGAGTATTCAAAAAGCTATACTTATTCATCACATTTACTGACACAGATTATGTTTCAGCATAGATATGTGAAGCCCTGTTGATTTTTGGTGGCAGATGCAACCCTGATTTGAAGGGCAGAAGAGATGAATTAACCAACCATCTGAATGCACCACATGACCAGAGAAGCATGAGCCGTACGCAGCAGTGCTAATGAGACGGATACAGAGGGAAGGAATAAATCTGTAACTCATTTCAATAATACTTCACCAGCTAAAAGTGATGGAGAGCCTTCCCTGTCACAGTCAGTACAGCAACAAAGGCTTTTGCTGAAATGCAGGGTGGATAGAGAGAACATACATGATTTCTTTTCTCAGATTCAGTAAGGGCTTCTCCTGGTTCTTGCCCAGTCTGTTCCTTGAGCAAGCCCACAGTCTTGGCTAGCAACAATTTTCCATATCTCCTCCAAGAGAATTTAAATCGTCTCTAAGTGAGGACCATGCCGGAATGCATGTGAGAAAGAACAGGAATGCTTGAGGGATGAGAAACAAGTGTAGGGAAACCATAAACAGTCAGGTTCAGGACTGTAAGCCACAGTGGAATTTCAGTTTGGGTTTTGATGCATAAACAAGGCTTATTTGAATTGCCAACAGTCCTTGTATTCAAAAATAAATAAATAACAAAAATACAAAAATAACCTACACTAGAAATCTCACAGGATAGGCTTACTTTGGAGATTTCAGGCACCTTCCATTCCAGCCCTAGCCAGAAGTGAGAGGTGAAAAAACACTTATCAGAGTATTTCAGAATGACTAAAACGTTTGATTTAGTTTGGCTCTAAAAGGAGCTGGAAGTTCAAATCCTTTTATTTTTCTTTTCTTCTAAACTAGTGGAACAAAACTTAAACAGCCTCTCTCGTTCTGAGCAAAAAGATTATAAAGTAATTTTAAAGCTGAAATGCATTTTTTTAGAAGGAAAGCAACCATTTCAGTATTTGTGCAAAAATGGCCTCAGTTAAAGTTATATAGTCCAGTCTACCTGTGACCGTTAGAATGAGCATTTTATTCTCTTTTATTAATTTCACTGTTTTAAGTATAATACTTGAAGATGTCCTTCCATTAAAAGAAAACAAAACAACTTTAACACCAGGTTTTCTCTTTACAAACATAGAAAACTGGCAATGAAATTCTGCTGGTTATTTAAAACGAATATATAGGGAAAGTAATAAAAGCCACATTCTAAAAGCTATCATACAAAAAGCTGGGTAGCTTGGTCATTTTCTGTCATTTTACACTATTTATTTAAATTTTTTTTATTTTATTTGAACTGATTCGAAACTGCTCTACATATTAAAAAAATCCAAGGTTTTTTTTTTTTTTTTTTTTTTTTTTTTTTTTTTTTTTTTTTTCAGAAGACAGTTTTGCCTTTGATAAATATGTAATATTTTTAAAATACTTGGACTTTATTTGCATACACACATGCATACACACATGACATATATGCACACACACATGCTGGAGGAACAAAAATTATCTGCTAAAATTAATACAATTTCTTCCAAAGAATTATTTAACTATCTTTACCTATCTGCTAGATTTTGTTATAAGAATCACTAGAGCGAACAACTTAAACTGAAAGCTAGGATCAACAAATAAAAAATTTATTCATTTCCCAAATGATATAAAGATCTTTTGATAAGTTTATTTGTGCAATTCAGCATTGAAAATGAAATGACACTTGATATTACATCCAATCTGGGCTGAATTTACCTAATTCTGTGTTACCTAGTAAGCTGACATGCTCTTTTTGATATAGGGGTACTGTTACCTTGCCTTCAGATATGTCCTCATGAGCGACCACAAAGGAGCTCCTTTATTCCTTTTTTTTTTTTTTTCATTTTAATTGAATTTTTTTTTTTTTTTAACAGAATGTTTTATAAAAATTAGGAGTATGCTATGTTATGCAGTCAATTTCCTAGGGAATCTGGAGGAGCCAAACTTAGTCTGGGTCTCATAACAAACAAAGAGCTGCACAACCTGCCTTCACTCTGCTTTCATCCAGTTTACGGTTGTCAGAATTTTTTTATTCTGCAGTACTTCAAAGTTATAATGAATGAAGCCCTACACATGCTGAAATGAATGGCAAAACTCCGACTGACATCAGTAAGATTGCAATTTCACTCTACCAGAAACAGAGATCACTTTATCTACTATTGAAAAACAGCCTTCAATTCATTATTGTTGAGAGAACAAGTGAAAAAAAAAAATCACAGTCCTTGTCCTTTTTCAAAGGAAAAAATAAGGAATATTTATTTCCTAAAAGTCTAGGAAATATTTTGAAAATTTTCAGACATCAAGTACAAGCTGCCCAGCTAATAAGGAAATACAAAATGCATTTGGGAGTTGTACTGGATACATAATTTCAAGACTAGAATTATGTTGATACAGAAGGAAATGAAACAAGCTTCAAACACAATGTAGAATAGATGTGAAAACAGCAACATAAGGGTAAAAATATCCAAATACAACTTAACAAATTAAAAAAAAATAAAGGAAAGAAAGGCAGATTTAAAGTGCATATTTCATTTTTAGTACACCAAAGTACAATATATGTGACATATGATAGCAATAATAATTGCAGGATTTAGCTAGTTATTAAAAACAAGCAAAATCACTGTCTTTGGAGAGACAGGGTAGTTGATAGCTGATGACTTTAACACTGTTCCACAGCACAGCAAGCCAACATAAAGCAAACAACACATTGCTGCACATTACAGATAATCTTAGCACTTACTTTCTCATAATACTTGATTTCATATTCAGTAATGACTCCATTGGGATGTTCTGGTTCCTGCCAGGAAAGCTCCACACTCCTCTGCAGCACTCTTTCTTTCATTACACCACTAACTTGCGAGGGAGCTGTTTGGACAAGATGTGTCAATAAATAAAAAGCAAATTTGTTCGATGCCTAAAATCAAATGTCATTACTGATCCACCCCATGCTGAGCCACTTTCATTAAGATAAAAGAAAGCACCTTTTCATAGCTCACAATTCAAAGCTAATGAATATTCTAGCAGATCCCTATTACTGTTCATAAACTTAGAACAGAAATCGAACTAAAGTGCAAACAGCAAAAGGTGTCATTGTTCGAGTTAGTGCAAAACTGAGATTGATGGGATAGGAAAAACAATTAAGCAAATTAATTCTGATGATGATAGCAAATTAAATTTTTAGATTGATGTGTAGTAAATTAAGAGTCTAAATATTTATTGCATATGTTTCTGAAATGCACATAAAAAAGAGAAATAATCTTTTAGAAACAAAATCACATTTTAGGCTGATTTGATATGAGTAATTCCAGCTCTGCTTAGAAATAATCACTCACATTATCTGATTACAACATGATGGTGATGAAAACGACTTTGTGAAGAGACTAAGCTCACTCCTTTTCATTAGCTCAAACCTTTCCAGGACATTTTCTCTTTAGAGCTAGGTTTCCATATTTGGTCTTAACATTTTTCAAAGTGCAAGACAGTTTAAAGAGTAGATCTTCAGGAACAAAGGGGACACTGTCTTCCTCTGCCTCACTCTACAGAGGTATAAATAAATGCACACTTTGTGCATGCACATGTACACACACTGAGTTTTCTTATAAATATTGCCACAAACAAGGACCTTTTGAAACTAAAAAAACCCCAAACCCAATATAAAAGCATCACAGAGACATTGACTCTCATATAAAAATGTTTAAGAGAGAATGTAATAAACTGTGAGAGACTGAAAAAATAACTCGCTTTCTCAACTTATTTTTAATGTGAAAGATAGCAGGTATTTTGCTGATGTGCAGCATCAAAGGAGCCCAAACATCCCAGTCTATCTCAAACATACACACTGACCTTAGAAGAAAAGTCCTGTAAAACTATAGCACTTTGAAAAACAACTATGGTATTGGAACCACGCAGAACTTGATCTTGTTCTCATTCAGTTTAATGGAAATCAGTTTTGCTCAGGCAAAACATAAAGAAAGAGAGGACCTGACCCTCAGCCCCCTACAGTTAAAAGCTAAATGTCATTTACAAGGATAAGGACTTGGTCTTGGGGCAGACTCAGACACAGGAAAGGTGTCTGAGATAAATTTATTGGAAATAATATACCAGAAAAAATACTAAAGATATTGAATTAGAGATTAATCTATATATTTTCTAACACAGAATCTAATATTGATTCTTCATGGAAATTTTTGTTTAAAACCCTGAAATTTTAAAATCTTTTAGGTAAAAGACCCACCACCTTACTTCAGAACTGTTTATAAAGCTTTCACTATGTAAAATTATGTAGTCTTCAGATAAAACAAAATTCCTATTCCATGCAACAAGGTGATCTTCACTTTCTCTAGCTTTTTAAAATAACATAAAACATCTAGAATGCACACTGCTGTTATTGTTAAGTATAAAAACATAATGATAAAATTAAAATAACTACAGCACAATCAAGAAAATAATCCTCTAAAAATTTATTGGATTGTTAACTTCTTACTGCAATTTTGAAGTTTCTAGGATTTTTTTGAACTTATGTATGTTCGTATAGGTTTTAAAAATTTGTTTACATTTCATTGGAGGCTCCAAAAATACATGAAAATTAGGGATTGAAGCCATGCATGATAATTTTCATTATTATGCTGTATATAATCAATATAATCAAAGCTGAAGATCTCTTACTCTAGGCTGCCAAACTGATAAAATCATAAAATTGTATCAGACAAACACCCTGGGTTCCTACACAAGGCCAGGATCACTCTCACTCTCCTTGCATTCTCTTTCTAAAAGCTTAGAGTATTTTCACTCTTAAATTAGTTAAATATAATCTTTTTCTTAGCTGGGACTCCAGAATGCAGCAAACTAATTTACTGTCTAGTTTTCTTTGACATGATTAACTAGTTGTCTTCTTTGCCTAAATAAGTACCTCTGCATCCTGAATGAATTTCAGAGAGGTCATTATGTTTCACGTGTAATTTTCTATCTCATCCAGATAAATGTTTCTCAAATTGCTAATCTTGTATTTTTAGATGTCTGAAATTGTTAATGTTGGTACTTATCATTGAAAAATTTTATATTACCTAGGTCACTGGAATTTTTTCTCCATGTTTTCTGCTTTTTGTTTTTGCTTATCACATTTTTTCATTCTGTTGGCAACAGCATTTATTTTTTAAAGCAGTGAAGCAAAATAAACTTTATATCAGTTCACTCTGTGTATGTGCGGAAGGGACAGGAAGAGAGACCAAGAGAGGGGGAAAATTTTGAGGAAATGAAATGCACTGTACAACATTCCTACTTAACACCTGTACAAAGTACATCAAAAACAGGCATATTCCATTCTTAAAGAATTTCCATTCAAACAAAAATCTCAGTGATTTATCAACATTGCAAGACAGCATTCAAATTGGTTTGGTTTGGGGTTTATGTGTGGGGGTTTTGGTGATTTGTTTTTGTTTTGGGTATTTTGCACTGAAAACCAAAAAAAAAAAAATAAATTTGTGCTACCTTTCATTGTTAGAAGAACCAGATGAGGAAGAAGAGAAAGTCCAAACCTACAGTCCAACCTTGCATATGTTGGCAGCTCTGAAGACAATTATGTTGCATATAATTCCCATGCCACACAAGATTCCTAAACAGCAGCATGCTACCTAACCTTATTTTGAGTCCCCATGTTTTTCAGGGGAAGAAGGGAATCATTATATTGACTGAAGATAGAGTGTCCTCCTCTGGCAAGGAACACCAGTTTGTTTTCACTGCACAGAAATCTCCTCATACTAGAACAGCCACATAAGCCAATCCATTGATGTGAGAGGGTAGGCCATCTTTATCCTGCCTTTTGGGCTGCATTTCTTGATCTCTGCTTAATGAGAGTGTACAGGTCAGAAGCATTTTGTTCTTTATTCTAGTATAATATTTTCCTCTCTATTGTCTCTGTGGCTTTCTTACAGATGGTTTTACATTCATGTTTTATTTGTTATGTCTTCCTGACACCTCTTTTTAAACCTTTAACCAACTTCTCATTGCCTATCCATGCTAATTAATTAACAAATTTTTATGGTTTTGAAACAACTGTATTTGAGCAAGCTTGAAAATTAGTTAAAAAACACAATCTATCCTTAAATACAAGATAAATTAGGGAGTTAAATTACAAAAAAAAAAAGAAAAAAACTTTATAAAAACAGGATTAAAAATATTATAAATATTAAAAATATATTTGTTCCCATTTCTAGCTAAACCAATAATGATAATAATAATAATAATAATAAACTACTTGAGCGTGTTTTTCTTCTAGTAATCTGCTTCTTGCCACTGCATCTCTAACAAAGTCTTTCATGGCAAATACACTGTTTACAGCATTTCTAGACAACTATATACCCAGTCCTGAATGACTTGAACATGCATAATCCCTACTGTATTACTTCAGGTTACAAAGAAGGATCACTTGACGGAATCATTATTTCCATAATATATTACACAGGGGGATACAGGCTGTTCAAAACATCATTTGCTATCAACTTTCTTTCTGATATACCTCATCTCTTCTTTTTCTCCTTCCTGCTGACACAACATCCAATGCATCAAACACACACAGCCTCTCAGGGCTAACAGGCAGGTGTACCTACACACGCAGCATAAGAAAGCACTTTGAGAATGACAGGCCCTCAGCACACTCATTCACCTTTTTTAAATGCTTCAAATATACCATTCAGCAAAAGAAAAAATTGATTTTCCCCAGGTTTCAACATCACAGCCACTGAGAAATATAACTGTGCTGGGTTTTACTGATAAAGCCTTCAAGTTATATAGATTTCAAGCTGGTCATCATTTTCAGATCAAGTTATAGAAAAAGTTAAAACCGAGGTGAAAAAAAGAGCAGGATATTCCAAGGATATATTCTGTTCCAGAGGGAATATTGTATCTGGCAGACTGATGTGTTCCATCCATACTGCTAAGCCAAGCATATGGTACATTATTAATATGTGCAAATATTAAGGTATAGAAAACCGTAGCAATTGTTTTGGAAAGTGCTACTTTTAGTCCAGAGTCTTTTGAAAATTTTATCATATAATACTGCTCATGCATTTAATCTCTACCCTCAGCTATTCTCCAGTTCTCAAGACTAACATTTTCCTTGATCCATAGTGTGCTTTCCAGAAGGCAAAGAGAGTTGTATCAGAACATATCACCATCAAAAAACCAAACCAAAACAAAAAAAAAAACCCCAAACAAATAAAACCCAAAACCAATCAAACAAAAATGTCAAGTAAAAACAGAAAAACCCCTATAAAAACGGAAAAATTAAAATATGTGAAGTTGGACTTTAACATATAAGAGGAATTAGGCATAATGTATCAATTGCTAGCACAAAATCAGCTGTAAACATATTTTTACTGAAAAAAGATAAGTCAGCAAAAGGAACATACCTATCAATTTCTCAGTGATCTCCTAAAGTCCTGAATATTGGATGTGTCTCAATTCCATCACCAGCATCAGTCACAGAGACTTTTAATTTGATACTTTAAAAAAAGTGTCTCTAGAAGCAGCATCCCTTGTATTTAGTAGTTCATGTATATGAAACAAAATACTTAAAATTCTTTGAAATAAGGGTTTGCAATCCTGCAGTCACACTTCATACAGAAAATTTCATAAAGGAACAGGAGTACATGCTCCTTGTCCAGGACTAAACCCTGTATTAACAAATGCTACCAAATCTATGTTTGCAACTCCAGTTTCATGACCTGTCATACAAATTCTAAAGAATGAATGGGCTAACAAAGTTCCTTAACCTTTTTTTTATTATTCTCCTTATCTTACAACAACAATAATGTGCTGAAGTCAATCTGAACTTCCCCTTGTACTTGCTGAAGTCAAACAACAACACTGGCACTTTGGTAGAACCCTTACAGCAATTCCTAAAGGACAAAAACCTTGACTTTTGACATCTTTTATTTTCATATCATGAAGATATGCAAGAATCATTCAAAACCACCAGCTTTTCCTACAGCAGCAATGAGATCAATTTTACATCCCTGTAAAACTGTAACTTAGGGCCCAATATAAGTTTAACATGACATAAACCATTTTTCTGCAGGAGTGTTCTACAGCAGTTGACAGGTGTTTTGAGTATTGAGCCTGAAGGGGACATTGGTAACAGATGCAAAACATAGAAAAACGGGGATATGGGCATCCCAATGGTTATAATCGACCCTGTTATTTCTTTCTAACGTATCTTTGCTGTGTCCTTTTTCAGCAGAGAAAAAGGACAGAGTTGTTTTGCCTCTACATCTATTTAAAATGTAATTTGGCATTTTACCAATAACAAATGTAAAATGAACCTGTGTCTACATATATATATATATATGCATATGAAAATAGTAGCAGAAAATTATCTTGTTGTTTGCTCTTAAGTGGGTGATCAGGAAGAGAATACAAAACTCCCCATACTCCATTACAGTCCTGCACCCAGGTTACCCAAAGGGCACCCTTCTGCACCGTCTTTTCCACTGATTTGCTCCTGACAGAAAGAGTGAAAGTGAAGTCATAACCTGGCCTCCAACCATGTTCTGGTTTGCTCTCAGGGGAAACAGGCACCAGAATTGCCAAAATTACTTAATAATAGTGGAAGGCAAACAGATTATACACCTTGAAGAATTGCAGCTGCCGCTGTCAGCGATCTGGGGGTCAGCATGTGGCACCACACTGGTTTTTGTGCTGGTCTGAAACAGGATACCTCAGGAAACATGCCCTCCCTTGCTTCAGGACACATGCCCTTGCTTACTTCTAAGGAGCTGTCTGATGTAAAAAGAGCCTTGACCAGATTTGCTGATACTAGGCAAATTTTAACACTTTACTGTACAGCTATTCCTCTTACTTACATATTCTGTTTCTTAGAAAGATATAAAAGCTTTTTTTTGCGAGAAAGAAAAAATAAATTGTTTATTGTATTAATTATTCAAATTATTAAAAATTTCACAGCACTGTAATACAGTACTCACTTGAGTGCTAAGAAAGCCATGGTAGAAAACTGCCATAGCTTGTTCTTGAAATGCTTGGGAAAAAAATACTTACATTTTGCTTAATTTTTACAGTAATATGCACAATAATATTCATGTTATTCTATATTATGATTCATGCAAAAAGATAACAGAAAAGATCATGATAGCTCTTAAATTGAAAATTATTAACTATATTGATAGAAATTCACAAGATTTTCTGTTTTGTTAGTGTATTTCTCTCCCCTCAGTTAAGCCTCCACATGACAAAGCAGCCCATGATAAAAGGTTATTGAGTACCACTGTATTATGCCATTAGTACCCATTGCTTTGGATCAATGGCAGAGAAATTCCCCACTGTGTTTACAAGCTGTAGCGTTCAAAAAAAGACCCAAATAAATCAGATATTTTACACTAACAATATCCTACAGAGAAACCATTTTAACTTCCTCGCTGACACACTTTACTTTCCAGCTCATAAATATAACACAATGTGCTTACAGTGCTGGGTAAGCCATCAGCAGAGGCACACACAGTTGCTCTGAGCCACTTGGGGATGTCAAGAGTACATGGGAACAGGCAAGGTAGTCAAGTAATACTTGACTGCATTACTCCATCACGTGTTTTGCCATTACTTTTATGGCTGAGAAACTCTCAAAATACAGAGAGGAACAGAAGCAGTAGTTTCCCAAACACGATACTGTTGAATATCAATTAAAAAATAGAAGCATAAAATATGCTGAGTTGGAAGGGATCCATGAGGAAAATACTAATAAATACATTCTGATCTCCCCTAAGATCACTAGCAAATTTTTAAGAAAGCTTCTGCTCATATAGTATTATTACCTAATATGTAGTGATTTACTAATTGTCCTTATCTTTTAAACATCTGATGGATTTAAAGTACATGATGGTTTGGTAATTCCTTCATCAAACTCAAAATTTAGCAGCTGGATCAGTTCTGTATGCTGTCTATTCTAGCAAAATTCTGACTAGGGAAACCAATAGAAAGAAAGAAAAAGAATCTACCAGAAAGAAATGACATAGTTTAGAAAGATTGAGCTGACAGCTTGTCTATCATGTTTGATTTTTTTTCTGGTCACAGTCTACATCTAGACCCATTCTATGAACTCCCCTGTTTCTTCTGCCTGACATTTGGTACAAATATTACTGTTATGTCTGCATCTCATTTCTTTGAAAACTGGCAACTTGGGCATCAATCAGTGCAGAACGGATGCTGAGTTGCGTAACAAGTGACAACGTTGTCTCCCAAGATATCCACAACTCTTGTTTTGCGAATAAGTTTTGACATGTCAGGCACAAACCTGATTCTTACAAATGTGTTGGAGTAACAAACTAGCCTTACAAATAACAGAGAGGGGCTTTTGTTCTCCTGAAGTATTTGTTTTCCTTTGCAGAAGAAATATTTCTATGTTAATTAGCTTTTTCTTTTGCCCTGTGATATTTTGTGATTCATCTTTCATAACTTTTTCTATTTTTTTTCTTTTTTTTTTTTTAGAGAAACATCTGCCACCAGCCTTGCAGTAAATCCTTGGCACACAGATATTATTCTTCATTAAAGAAAACAAAACACCACAAAACTCTCCAAAGCTGAGGATACTCTTTTCCCTGGTGGGATACTCAGACATATAATGTTCTCCTTCTGTCTCCAGTCATCTCTGCTGGCAAGTGTCAATTACAGACACAGGTTTTAGGGAACAGAAGGATAAAAACAATTTACAAATACTTTTCTCTGGAAGCAGACAGGTGTAATGACTGAGACTGTTTGCTGTAATTGAATTTCATGCTGTCATCTATTCAGTCACAAATAGATGTCAGCTTCAAGGATGCTACACATGGGAAAAAAAAACCCAAAACAACAAAATCCCCTTAATACATTCTTATTGGTACTGTACAGCTAAGTTTGCCACTCTAGTTTGACTTCAGCAAAAGATTTTTTTTCTTTTAGAGAAGTGTATGTGGTGATTCACAATAGTGGCTTTGAAGGCTTATGGAATAGATTATGTTTATTTAGTGTAAGATGTCCAAGAAACAACTGAGTGAATTCCAGCTCCATAACAAAGCATTTTGTTTCAGACATAGCCATCCAAAATCTGGAAACAAAGTGCCATGCCAAAAAAATTAAAAACAGTTATCAAATATTAACAGAAAAGCATATAAATATTCTATAAAGATGTCAGCACAAAACAATAATTATGTGCCAGAGGTTTGATCAAACTTACGCTTCCAAGCATACAATTGTTCTGTGGGGGAAAAAAGTATTACTCTACTAACATTCCTCAAATGTGTAACAACTTCTGTTACAGCCTTCCAAATTCCTGTAAAATGCATCATAATGGCACTGCTAACAATGGACATATTTCTGAAAGCAGCATGGGTAGTATTCACAGGGAATACAGGAAGAACTCCATGCAAACAGTTTGCATTTTCTCTTATTTTATGAGCTGTTTTTCTCCCAAAGAGCAATAAATCTCTAGAACTTAAGAAGATGGATAAATATCCGTCTGGGAATCTCTGCTACAGTGATAAATATCAGAAGCAGTAAGGCTGAAGTTATTGACTACACACAGGAGGGAAAGTCGTGTCCATGAGGAGAAGGTCAGGCACAGCAGACAGCCTACGATTCCCTAGGTCAGGACTTGTGGAGGAAGCAGTTTCACTGGCCAGAGTGAGGTCACTGCTGTGAAGAACTGCCACTGACATAAACACAATATTCAAAATTTCTCCTGATCTATAAAAATTCATGTACATTCTCTCAGCTGAGAAAAAAATCCATTTGATACAACGTTGATTGTCCCAAATGAAGTAACTTTGGACATCTGCACCAGCTGTTCGAAAAATACTCTTGTGCAAAAGCAGAAGGAAAACCCCTTATCTTTGGAGGAATGTATTTTACAAAGTAAAGTTATGGGATTGATTTGACAATACAACAAAAATTAACATCTCACTATTCAACAGTAAAAACTATTTTAGACATAATGCTCATATTTACTTAAAAATAAAGCTAATAAATTTTGTATGAAAATAACTTTAATATTCTTTTTCTTTTTTTTCTTTTTACAACAAAAATATTAAAACTTGTAGTACATTTATAGGGCTTATGCTACTATATATAATAAAAAGTATGATTTTTAAAACATATATCCCTACCATCTATTACACAAAGAGTAAACTCTGTACATAATTTCAAAAAGATCTTAAATATTCTTGCCTTTGAGTAGACATTAGTTCCAAAAACTCCTTACTGCTAAAAGCAACTTTGTATTTGGAGGATTTTTTTTTGTGTGTGCTATTTGAGAATATGCTGTGGTTTAATGCTTCTCCAGGTTCTGCTCACCAGAAAACTTTACTCAAAGACTTGTCTGATGCACAAATGTATTAAGCTGGAAACACATCAATCATTCAATGAAAGCATTTACTACATGGCTTTAAAAGCTGTACAGAATCATCTTTTAATTTTTTTTTTTTACGGGCTTTCTAGTGGCTTCACTTCCCTGAATACTATGAGACTAAAGGAAAGCTATCCAAAGGTTAACTTCTTGGAGATTTAGATTATGAAAATGTCAACTGCACAAATTATAAACCCATTTAGCTTTCTGATTAGTCCCACTTTTAGCATACCATTTAGGGCTCAATTCTGACCTCTCATCAATTATATTTTAGTTTAGCTGCATTGATTTTATCTAAGTTATCCTTGCTTTATACCAATGGAAACAAGATCAGAATCAGGTCCTAAGGGTAAAGTAATTAAAAATGTAATTACCATAACTGATTATGCAACATAGCTACATCATTAATTTGCTATAATTTTTTATATATTTTTTAAGCAAAAGATTACAATTACTTTGCGAATTTCACAGAGATTGGTCTTTACTTTTTTTATTTCAGAAGTAATTTTAGATGAGATACAGAAAATCTAACTTAGGCACCTGGGTGCACCTCCCCTTCAGGTGACTACAGCACACATAAATTAAGTGCTTAAGTTAATCCAAACAGTTTTGCTCTCTGTGACAGAGAGGTAAGTTTACTGGAAAGATCCAAAAAGAGAGCCTGCCTGTTAAAATTGAGATTCATGAACTTTAAAACATCACTTTAAGATCTTTGGAAAACTTTCTTCACTAAGTATATGGTGAATTTAGGCACTGATTTTAGAAGAAACACATAACCTAGTAAAGCAAAAATTTAGGTGAGGTAGACCTCATCTTTCTCACACATTATCTACAATTTCTTCCTTCCTCCTAAATTTTCCTTTTCATTCAAGGAGGTATTCCATTATTCTTAAAGCTCTTGAAGGTAATCAGCCAGGAGTTTGCTGTGACTTACCTCTCATGCAAATCTTGTAGGATCTAGGCTTCTACATACAATAGTATAAGTCTAATTCCTGGTGAGCCTAGAGGTATTTTAGCAAACTGCTACTTAAATACTGTGACTACTTATGAAATTCCAGTTTCACACCTGCAGAGAATCAATTTAATGATGAAAATATTCCTATGTAGTATTGAAGTCTGAACTATTACTTTACAAGGAAAAAAAAACCCCACAAAACAACAAGACCAGACCAGCTTCTGGGCTGGATTTTATTTCAATTTTTAATGGTGTGAATAAGTAGTGACTGCACTGATTCCTTTCATCCTGAATGTTGAACTTCAATCAATATCCAGGATGAAGGAGATAAAAATGGAGCTCTTTGCAGTAACATAAAACCATGCCACAATACGTCAGAAAGGCTAAACTTTAAAAAAAAACCCAACCCTAACCAAACCAAGCTGATTCTGTTTTATTGCTAATTTACTCAATATATTTGAAAATACGCAAAATTGCTGAAGTATCTTGAATCGTTTATTATGGTTCTATTTATCTTAAGTAATAAACTTTAGATCTGATTCTCCATTCCCTCACTCATAGTAAGGGTATTGGGAGAGAGTAGGGTTGGTCTGTCTTTCAGACAGCATCCAACGTAAGCTGTTCTGCTAAATGAAAGTATGGAAAATGGTCTACATATCTAACAAGTCCTTCCAGATTGTAAAGCAGACAGCAAATAGGCCATAAAACTGGAATGTCACAAAAGCAATTAACTTGAGTCTTAACAGCAGCACAATCCCATGTTTTAATAAAAATTACTGTTTTCCTACACAGACTGCACAGATCATTTTTCAATTACTACTTTCCTATGAGAGCCTCCAGGTCTTCAGTAGAAATTATTTCTACCTACACATATGAATAGCACAAAAGTTGCACTTGCCACCAACAGCAAGAGACTCAAATTTCATGATTCCAAGACCCATCACTAGCACAGACACTGAACTGACATGAGTGAGCACAGTGTACAATATGGGTCATATTTAGATCAGTCAAACAATACAATATAACTTAGACCAACAGTGTATTAAATAACAGAATGTGCAAGGTTGCACAATATGTAAGCAGAAATAGGACTACATCCTCTGAACAAGAGCCTAATTTCTTATTCATTTGAAAAAGCTCTAGTGTAATTATTTATACTCATGAAAGCATTATAACACACATATTAAGACGGATATAAATCAGAATCATAAACACCTATAGCTGGTTTCCTTAATGAATATGGTCTCAGCACTGCTTACTGTATGAAATGAAAAAAATAAATTATTAGTACTGGAATTTCCCATGATAATAAATATACCAAATGTTCATTACTCTCCCTTATATGTCCAAGTAAAAACCCTGACTTAAAAAATAGCTGTGCTAAACCACTTAGAATGTGCTCTTATGATCGTTCAATGATAAAAGCAGTCAATCTGCTCATTACCTAGCTATGAGTTTTTGAAGATCTTTATGTGAGCGCTGCTAGAAAAGGGGAAATAGTAGGGATTACTTAATTTACAGATTCCTTCACTAATCAAAGCTGCACTGCACACATTCTCAGGCATAATAAAAACAGCAAAAAAAAAAAAAATCCTCCTTTTTTCTGTCTAGCCAACAGTGGTTGAATTAGTCATAAAAAAAGGCCCGCAATGATATGCCCAAGTTTTATTTTAAATCTCTATTTGAAAGCTTTTTTCTTTTTTTAACCTTGTAATTTCTCTAATCCAAACTAAAGGTTTATAAAATACACATATGAAGTCAGATAATATAGAGACTCATGGAACTTTTTTTTGCAACATCTGTATCCACAGGAATGAATCAGATCTTTATACATGCTGTATGTGTGCAGATTAGATGAATAACTATCTTCAAAAGGACATGACTGCAAACTTGTTTTAAAAGTGGAGCACACAAGTCACTTATCTTTATTAAAAGAACTATTACTACATATATTACAGTCCTTTAAGTAATTTACAATTCACCATTAAATATAATTCTCCTTATCTGGACTCAAATTTCACACCTCAGTGTGAACCCCTGCATAGGCTGATCCCATCTCATTTTTCACTAGACATATTAAAATACAAGTCCACCATCATTAAGGTCCTTTGAGTCAGTGGAGAAAGAGATCCTGCTGGTAATTCAGATCTCAGGTAAGCAAGACTTGGGTGTGCCTTTAAGCTAGAACCTACATCACTTGTCTGGTAGGACTGTTTTCTAATTCTACATCTTTCATAAGGTTTGGGTTTTTTTATGATTTCATTATCATTATTAAATTTTAAATCATTCATCTAATATTTGTTCTCTCTGATAGAAATACAGAGATGCTAATTTCTGGTATTTGTCTCAATTTATTACCCACAGCTGGGAACTAGTCTTCCTAATTTAAACCTCTGAGTCTATTCAGTACATATCAAAAAACTTTCCCAAGAAGAAATCAAGTCAAGGAAAGGGGATGGCTTAAAAGGCCTGCAGAGAAGCATCCTCTCTGGTACAGTTCAGGCACCCAGCTAGGGAGGCTGGACTCCCCTCTGAGGGATGGTGGAATCATCTGCCACTCTTCAAGAGGTAAATGAGGCATATCCTGTAAGGAGTCTGGCTTACTCAGAGTTTAAAATTTGTGTCAATATGCAACACACAGCCAAGTTTGGCAGATAGAGTCTACCACCTACCCACCTTTCTGCTGCAGTCATTAACTTTTCTCCAGAGTGCCTAGAAATCACTCTCACCCCCAAGATACAAACAGACTTTTGAGTTTTTCCAAGTAATTTCCACAAGATTGTATTCGATGAAACACATTAAAAAATACGTAAAAATACACGATAAATTAGAATTGTGACACGCAGATTTATGAAGTTTGGTGTGAACAGCTGGCCAGCTGACCCAGAGAACAACAGCCACATGCATGTGTCTTAAGTGACTCAGCATGGCCTGAAGTTACAGGATCCCCCCTAATTCCGTTTGAACCCTACTGTAAGCCAGGCCACCCAGACATACTCTAGTTCTATGTACTTCTCCCCTTTTCAACTCCATGGCAAACTGCTTGCCAAAAAAATTAAAAGAATAAAATACATCATCAATTTGGTTTTTAAGATACTTAGAATGTATTTTTATATTTACATTTTATTAATATATATATTTAATATTAAGGTAGGTCTCAAACCACCCTACTGCCCCCCACCACCTACCCCCTAAAAAAACAAAGCAGAAAATATATATTTAATATTAAGGTAGGTCTCAAACCATCCTACTGCCCCCCACCACCTCCCCCCTAAAAAACAAAGCAGAAAAGAAATTCCAAATCTGCACTTTTGAAGAAGATGGATTAGATTATTGTGAAATTATCCCGTTTGATCCTTTCCTTTAGTTTTCTGAGCTAGTCCATAGCTCAGAGCATTTGGTTCAAGAAGGAAGAAGGGAATACAGTCCCAAGAAGGGAAAGGGAAAGGGAAAGGGAAAGGGAAAGGGAAAGGGAAAGGGAAAGGGAAAGGTTGTGGGCTTTTTTTATCAGTGCATTCTTTCTGAAAAATTAGATGACTGAATGTCTTTCATTACATTTAACATGAAGAAAGCAAAATCTGGAGAAATTCTGGCCCAGTTCAGACTGTGTAACAGTAGGTGAGGTGCCATGACTGGTCTCAAGTACTTGCTCAGAAGTTCTAGAAGGTCAGGAATGCAAGCAGCTGGCAAGAGTTTAAAGGAAGCTTAACTGTTGTGGGAGAAAGCCATTTTAATGACTTAACAGAGGATTACAGAAGGTTAAGCTGTCTGAATAGATACAAACAATGACAATAAAAACGTTAGACAAAAGAAATTCTCCTTACCTATAGAATATCAATGTTTATCAGAAGAGCTTTATCTTGTTCTTAACAAGTTGAATCATGCAAAAACAAGATCAATAAGGGAGGATGCCTTTAAAGCTCCACTGTTGCATAATGAAAATTACTTTGAAGAGCTGGCTGTGTGTTCATGGAGAGTTAGCAAACTGTCCCTGCAGGCGCTGGTGACATTAGGCAGCTCAAAATACAGTATTTCACTTGAAGCACATCTGACTCATTCTATTGGCATAAACATCACATGTTTAGCATTAACTGCTTTTACAACCGGCTTTATAAATATAGTTTGCTTCCCTTTCCAACGGCTGTCTTCTTTCTTTTGTTGCAAATATTTTTGCTTGTTACTTTTGCCTCTG
This sequence comes from Polioptila caerulea, assembly GCA_013397295.1. Taxonomy (NCBI): domain Eukaryota; kingdom Metazoa; phylum Chordata; class Aves; order Passeriformes; family Certhiidae; genus Polioptila; species Polioptila caerulea. Next base: position 19,282 of record VYXF01008081.1, on the reverse strand, counting down.
ACAGTTTGACAGTTATTACCTTAAGACATTGCAGGTGTTCTTTAGTTCTTTCAAAAGAATCATCTAGGTACCCAAAGCCTTCAGCATATTAACTGGTGACTAATTTTTAATGGTACACCTAAAAGAATAAAGCTTAAAGGCAGAAAATATAAATAAATATAAAAGGATGACAGGAGTACTGTATGTTTTTTAAAATTTCAATGGTACTATTTTTATGGCAAAACGAAGAAGAATCTAACCACTAGCACTTCATAACATGGCACTGTAACACTCAGGCTATAACAAATGGAACATACTACACTCTTAATTAGGCTGTTAATCAGCAGAGTGAAAGCTGTGTCGACACTATTGCCATTTCCTCAAGATACAGATTTCCAGATTGTCACTGGTTATCCAGAGTTTTGCTGGAACGCTGGTTTTGCTTAAACAGCATTCTTTGCCCCAGTCATTCTGGGACTGAAAGTAAATCTCCCTTATTTCCTTTGTTTCCACAGCCAAGTGCCTTTGCCAGGAATCAGGATGCAGGAAGACAATCCAGAGATGTCCTCTAGCCTGTATCAGCTTTTCCTGGACAGAGCCATAGGCTTGTCTGAATAGAAGCTATAGGCAAAACTGTTTCTCCTCCCAGAACGAAGCAGACAAGAGAAGTAAAGTCAACCTTCCTTTTATATACTTGTTATCCTATTATTTCCTTCTTATAAATGTATGATGAGACTGATTTGAATTTTTTTCTACTTTTTTTTCTCTATAGAATTCCTATCTTCCTTCCATGTTCTCATTTTGTTTGCATTGAAATGTAAAACCAAAGTCCTTCTAGTTCTTGACCCAACTACGATTTATGTTGTTTCATGTATTTAAATGCACTCAAAGTTTCCAAATGAAGTTGTGATGTTTTAATAACAAAATGGAGCCTAATGAAGACTTCAAGTGTCTCTACTGTAGAAGAACCAAAGAGAAAAGACAAGCTTCTTAAATATAGCAAAATAGAGATATTGTAAGGAAGGCCATAAGGAAGGCTATATCCAGTCATCAAAAGGATAGGTAAGAGGTGGCACAAATTTACATATAGTTTAGAGCAACCTCAGGAAGTTATACTTCTAGATCTCCTCTAAATTTACTACAGAAACCCTTTATCTAACTGTAATTTAACTCAAACTTACATAACTTAAACTTTTACTTAAAATAGAATGTCTCACTACAGCAGACTGTGATGTTTGCTGTGGTGTTTGCCCATGGCAGATGAAGAGGAGGATTAAAGTTACATATGTAAATCAGGGATGTACTAGTGTTGAGTGGTTTAAGAAACAATTATGTTTAACAGAGATTGTCGAAACTGGGCTCTTTTGTACATCCTACAATGATCTTCAATCCTTTTAATTGAAAATGGTACATTCTCTTCAAAATAATAAACAGGATATGATAACCCTTTCAATCCCTCTTCATTTTGGAACAATGACCTAAGTCTAGTCAGTAGAGAGCATCCATACTACTAGCCTGCATCCCCCAAAGGACTGAAAGGGATGTGATGCAGTGTGTACAACTTGAGAAAGAGGCCCCAAGAGTAAAATGCTGCTAAGGGCTGGAAAAACAAATTATGTCTTTGCATCATTGGAATCATCCAGCTTTGCATTAGATCACAGATATAATTTTAAGAAAAAAAAAGAAAATGATGTGAGCAGAATAAAGTGATCATAATGAAATTAATTTTTGTCTTCTTTCTTCCTGACTCCTTTGTCATGGTTTTCAAATAGTTTTCTTCTAAATAAAATTAACATGTCTTTTTTCAAATTCTCAAAAAATTTGTTTTTTCAAGGTAGCTATTTTGAAATTACCGTCCTAAAAATGGTTTATTCAATGCACTTTATAAAGCTACTTCTCTCTTAGACATATACTTTCATGAACTTAGTGCTTCCATCTTTCTTTCAAACTTTTAAAGTTTATTTTACTACTTGCATTTTTTATAGCTTTGAGGTAAACAAGAATCTCACTTTTAAGCATCAGGATACTGCTCTTTAACTCAAACTCTCTGCACAATGAAGGCTGCACTGTGGTCTTTCAGTCAAGATGTATCACCTGGCACTTTTTTTGTTTAGTTGGTTCATGCATTCTCTGGTCAGCCTGAATCATTGGAGCATCAGCTGTGAATAGAAGCTAATACACCTGCTTTGTTTTCACTGCTCACAAGTTAAGTCTGCTCACCAGAAACAATCAATACTACTAATGACTTGTGCATTAATGACATAAAATAAACCAAAAAAAAGTGTTAAATTGATGACCTGCTAATTATCACATTTTTATTGAGGCTTTGTCTGCATTTTTATAAATGCCGTTGGACTTTTATATTGCCAGGACATTGATTTTTGCCAATTAATGAATCTCTGTATCCTGAAAGGATACTGTTCTTTCTTGTGCTAGATACATATTTCTGATTACAGAGATGTTCTTGGGAAAACACTGTAATTTTTCAATTTAATGTTCTTTTATTTGTGAGAAACAGCAAAATTAATTTGCTAGGATAATTATCATGTTCAAAATAATAAATATCATAAAATAAAAAACCAAACAAAATCCACCAAAGTGATGCTGATAATAATAACTATATTTTTTTTTCCTGACAAAAAAAAAAATCCTGAGTTTTGCAAGATATGTTTTATAGCAACCAGGTGTTAACATAGTAAGTATTTTTTTTATTTTTAATAGTTCTCTCATTTTACTTAAAACATGTATTGTTTATTAGCATTTTCTAAAATATCAGGGAAATACCACTTTTAAAGCATGTTGATTAAAAAGCACAGAAAATGAGGAATTTCATTACCAACAGAAATACAGCTGCCTTAGGTGTTAGAAATTTCCATGTAAAATGAAGAACTAAAGCCCCTTAAGCATCAGCATCTGGCAAGGTGTCTGGATGCCTCATACTCTAATGGTGATTTCAGACCAGAAAACTCAGGTTCACCATCATGCAGCTTTAGGCACTAAGTGGCACATCAAAGTTAAAAGTAAAATCTCCAAGACTCAGAACAAAGTCACCTTCTGATTTAACATCCCTGTGTCTTGCTGTTGGATTCGTGAGAGTCTTAAACAACGCCCCCCCCACCCCAACTTTATCACTAACATACAATCTTCTGAGTAGGTGCTAAACTTGATAAGGATTAAAATTAGGCCTGTGCCCTTATCTAGAATGTGTATGTGACTGAACTTACACAGATATATTGTCCCAGGGGAGTCTGGAAAAACAGTTTTTTTATCAAAAAATTATCTACTGTGCAAATACAATCTCAGTTGGCCAAAGCTTACCCAAAAAGGTCAGCAAAGCTAGCACAAGGGATAAAATACGGCATGACAAAACACTGAACAACAGCCTAACAAAAGGATGTTTCAACTGAGAGTACAAGCCTTTACTACCTTGTTATTTTTTAAGATTTTTTCCTGCTTTATTCTTAACTGTGGAAATGGTGGATCTCTTTCTAAAGCAAGGTGAGAGAAGAATTCTGGGCACTTAGTTTACAGTGAAATTCCTGCTTTAAACACTGCATCTGTTCAAACTTCAGTCTAGTGATTTATGCTAACAAAATGCCGGAAAACAAAATCATGAGCTCACTATATCTCTATTTCAAATAGGGTTTCCCTGTGTATACCTAGGACTTGGCCACAGCTCAAGGAGAAAATGCTCCTTCCACTCAGAGGAAATTGTCTCAGAAATGCCATTCAAACATTTGCTGCTTGTATAACTTTAGATTACACAATGCTGAATATTAAACACTCAGCTTTTACTTATTAATTACACCCATGTATTCTTGCTCTTTCTTTTTACAGGTTAAAGTCAATTTATAGAAAAGTCAGTACAAGTCCTGCATTGCAAAGAAAATTCAGGACATATTTTTGCAACTAGTAATACTGTCTGTGAGACCTACTCTGGAAAAGCATTGGGTGTAAGGAGCTGGAGTATCTCAGGAATGAGTGAGTGCGTGGACGAGATGCCCTGATACTTCTGTATCACAGATGTGTATGAAACACCTTCCCTTAACAACAGTCATTACAACCCTTTTTATTTACCAAAAATGAATTTTGCTTTTAAGATCCGGCCACCTGAGAAGAGGTTTTCAAAGGCAGAAGAAAAAGTGGGTGTCATAATTTTATTTTAAAATGATGGCTTAAGGGATACTTTTTGTGCTCTTCTTAATTTTTTTTTAGTTTTTAAAATACAGACATTTCCATGGGGATATAAGGTTAGGTTTTTAGCTGAAACAGATCAATAGAGTGCCAGAGAATGTTATAATTTAATTTCTATTTATGTATTACATAAGTAAACTGTTTTGGTTTTGTGCATAGTGAACAAAATTAAATTCATTGTTATTCAACCTAACAATTCTGATCAAATTTAAGTTCAAGTATTTTAATATAACACATAAGATTTTTCTTCATTACAACAGGATTTTTTTTGTTTGGCTGATTTGCACTTTGTTTTTTTTTCCTTGTGTGTGTTTCTGTTATTAATAAAGCAATATAGCTTATGCCCATCTAGAAGTAACTTAATGTTTGGTTCATAACACACATCTCTGTTACACATGTGCACATTGAAATATTAGGGTATTAGTGGAAAAGAAAATTCTGCACAAATGTAAGTCACATGGTTCATAATACTAAGACTAAAAAATGAGCACTATAGAATATAATGATACAACAAAGATTATCTATTCTAATTTATAGTATTACCTTGATGTAATATAACTTATAATATATATATAATATATGTAATGAATAATAAATCTTTAGGATACAGGAATGAATAACCTAGTTACAAATACTTCGGCAAAAATATCTATTGATAATTAGATATTAGATCTAGTTAGATATATAATGCTTCATTTACTTATTTATTTGGATTTAGCTCCCCCACCAAAATAACACCAAACACAAAAACAATCAAAAGCACCAATAAGATTCAATATTTTGTAATACCTGAATTCAGCAAAGTTCTCATTGTCAAAAGAATTTTCCCAGTAATTTTTTATATTCTTTTAATATTAAAACAGTTTCTAATATTAGAACTTTCTTTCAAAAAAACCTACAAAAATCAAAAAAGACTAGCATAATTATTAATTTTAAAAAGCACAAAAATATTTTTCTGTGTTTTACTGTGAGTTTGTTTACCTGAAGTCTAATTAAATGCGTATCTCATCAGTCTTTAAGAGAAGTCATATTTCAAATATTCTGGAACGTGAACTTTTCCAAGTCCCGATATTTGTAGACTCTCACTAACTTCTGACTTAATGCAAACTTTCATTAACTTTTGACTTAATTTCCTGATCTAAAGTTCAAAAGCTATGCAAAGTTTTTTTCTGTCATGTCTAATAAAAGAAAAAAGTCCACGTCAGAGCATTAGGAAAGAAGACATGGGAAATGTATGTCAAACCAGCAGATAAAGATGTTCATCTAAAATGGTGGAAAGAAATTTGAAGAATCTGTATTGTTATCTAGACAGAACCATTGTAAATTGGCATAATAAATGAGCATGTCTTAATTACTCAGGAAGTTCCTAAAATTAGAATCATAAAGCTGTCCTTCAGAGTAAGGATTTTTGTCTATTCCACCATGCAGACCGTTGGAAGGAGGTAAACAGGACATTAGCATTTCACCTTGTCCTTGGCATAGCATGCCATTGTTACTTAGAGTAAAAAGCTTTTTCGGTTGAAGAATGCATTTTCAGATGTGGATCTAATGACTAATATAGTCAGCCTGAAGTCTGATGGGAGCCTTTTAATGCTATTCCAAAAGAAATTAAAAACAGTAGGGGAAAAAAAAAAAAACCCAAACAAAAAACAAAACAAAAAAAAACCCCCAAAAAACAAAATAAAACAAACACCCAAAAAACCAAAAAAAACAAACCAACCCTGATAATGACACTGTCATTCAGCTAGTTTGGTAGTAGAGTTTACACAGCTCCACAGGTGAGAGATAATTTTAAGTGTACTTCAAAAATAAGGCAAAAAGTACAGTGATTCCATGAAATTAATAAGACACATTCATAGCAGAAAATAACTGACTTAGGTCTATTTTCCCCTGCCTTATACATAACTCACTGCCATTCTCTTTCTTTATCAGAAATACCTGCATGAAACAAGATAGGGTACCTCTATTTCTATCTTGGTTAGCAGGGCTCAGTCCTGCAGGAAAACCATAAAGTTGATTTGTGACATCACAAATAATGTTCCGTGTAACAGTTCTTATCAGATTTTGGAGTAAAGAGTCTTTGAACAATAAATCAGAAAAAGATGGGTCATCAGCAGAACAAGCTTAAAAATATCTGGAAAAAATATAAAAATGGAGCATCAAATGGGATAAAGAATTATTTAAAGCTAGTTTCAGTAAAGGCCTGTTTTCCCAAAATGTGCACCACATATATGCAATGAGGAATGCATATTCCATTTCTCAGAATATTTATAATGCATTGGCAGATTTCCCTTTCTTATTCCACCATTAATAATCAAAAATGCTAGTGCTATATCCAGACAGCAATAATACCAGTAGGGCATGGTAATGGCAATAGTGAAGGAATAAATCTTTTAATATTACAGTAATGATTATTTCCAGTGGCTCCTAAAGTGTGTTCAATATTATATAAAAATAGAAAGAGAATGGTAACATATGTGCAAAATTTAAAACTTTCCATTATCCCATATTTGCCAGAATTCATCAAGATGGATGTTTATGAGCATCTCCATAACAGTCAATAAGGCATAAGTCCAAAAGGTGCATTCAAAATGCGTATTTTCAAAGACGGTCAATTAGATCAAAAAGGATTTATTAAAAAAAAAATTTAAAAAGGGAAAAAAAATACTCAATAATGGCCATTTCCTTGACAGAATTTCAACTCAGTTATTTTGCTGCAGGTGTGGCTCAAATAAATATGCCTACATAAGTAAGTAATAAAATCCTCCACATTCCACCCTTTCTCTTTTCACTTAACATGAAATATGAGTATTTTATTTCAAAAGTTCGGTATTATTCTTTCACAAACTACTAAGAAAAAAAACCACAAAACCTATCAGTGTGAAAAATTTTAGCCAAAAATTAAGAGCTTGGTTCTATCTGTAACCATATTTAGGGTAGGATTACCACAAAAGTAAATACATTGAAGGAAGCTTCGATTTCATACAACCAGTTTTATTAGGAGATGCTTGGCATTGATCCTGGGGCAATGAACAGTTTAAACTTTTGCCATTTGAGGAGCATACATGTCCACGGTCATACCTAATTGTAAACACAGCATTGACGGACAGAAAGAAAACTTTCCTTCTTAGTACAGAAAATATAGAAAAATAAACAAAAAAAATTACCATAACTAATTTAAAGAGAAATATTAAAAATAGATGGCAATTTTCACAAACCTTATCTAGTTCAACTTGACAATGAGTCAAGTGTACGTAGAATTACATAAAACCATGTAAATCTGAAGTAAAAGGGATAGCGTTTGTTGGCTAATGAGCTTTACTTTTTAATCTGCAGAGCTGTTGAAAGGAGATGCATTTCAGAGCAAAGAAAAGTCCACCATATGGTGCAAGGAAAGACGCATAGTAATTAACCCTTTAAAAGGGAAGCACTGCATGCAATCAGCTTATGAATTCTCTCCACATTAGCTAGATTTCAAATGGTGACATAGTTTTAAACAAAGAGAAATCTGGAGGCTCCCAAGCAGCCCTCCTCAGGAGTGCTGTCGCTCAGATATCTGTTCATTGACAGCTCACTCTCTCCTTCCAGGCTTTAAGGCTGGTATGAAAGATTTTGATTTTTACATCTCCAAAACTGCTGTGTAAATATTTTGTTTTGATTCTGTAGCATAGATGGGTGAAAAAAAGAAGCACAATTTAGAAGCAGAATTTTTAATGTGTCTTTTGGAGCATGCTGCAGTTCAGTGATCTGATTGCATCCACCTGTAAAGAGAGGGGCAGGAACAGGGACCCAGATCCCAGGCTGCCAAGTTCACACATTCTTCTGCTAATGCTCTTATTAAAAATATCTACCCCTAAAGCAAAATACAGTTGTTTGCATGGGAACACAGAGGTGTTAAATGTTAGCTCTACTCCTTATCTCAGGATGACATGTAGGATAAAGCACAAAAGAGGGGGGAAAAAACCTGAAGAGCTTTTCACAATACAAATGCATTATTGCATCCTCACTTCACTCAAACACTTCAAGTATGATGAATTATCAGGATTTCTCTGAGCTTTCAGTATTGCAAGCAAGACCCTAAATAAAGGAAATTTGTATGTGCCAAAGTATCAAAATTAAAACATCTGCAGTTACACTAGATGTTTAAACTTTACTAAATTTTTCTAGGCACGTCTGGATTGTAAGTGCAAATGAAATGTCATGCTAGTCATGACATTTCATGCTACAAAACACTGTAAAAATGTTGCTATTCAGAAATACACACACTTTCTTACCAGTTTTCTGGTGCTTACCATCAGGGACAAGTTTTCTGGAAAGCAAGTTTATGCACTTTGACAGATGGGAAGGATAAAACTTCCTTTTTTTTTTTTTTTTTTTAAGAGGATAAAAACTCTTTGTATTCTTATGAAAATGTTGAAAACCTGTTTGCAGCTCTTAAATTTCAGCATATTTCCATATGAAAATTGAAGAGGATTTGTGGGGAGAAGTATGATCTCATTTCAGACAGCATAAATAGACAAAGTATGAGAGACGCTTTCCAAAGATATTTTTTTAAAAGAGACAAAAAAACAGGAATGAAGCACAAAGAAAGTTGAAGGGATGCAAGCACACAATATATTCTTTATCTTCCATGAAATGGTCACTGTTTTGAAGCCTTTGAGGCTTAATCACTAACGAGTGATGTGCCATATGATAACTCAAAGCTCCATCTCAGGATCTACCCACACCAAACCTTTATCACTCCTGGAAACTACAAGCTGTTTCTCAATGGCTCACTGAACTGAACTAACATACATTCTGCTCTGGCAAGTGGGAGAGTTTTGAATTAACCCAAAGACAGAGCTATCCAACCACCGCCCTTCATTAGCAGGAAGCTTTAGAAAGAAAAATGTGACTTCCATCACCCCTTCAAACTAAATCAGAATGAATCTAATTTGTTTTGAAGCTGAAGAGGAAAAAACCACAAGCACATACGGGAGGAAAGAGGAAGTGAAAGGGGCAATGAAAGATGTGAAAGAGAGATTAAAGAAGAGAGACGTGGAATCAACAAACCCATAGCTGTGAAATCTTGGCCTGCAGATTAACATAGCCTAATCAGCAATAAATTCAGGATATGATTTGCTCCAGCCTAAACAATTAAATCAGTCTGAATGCTACTTTATAAATCATTCAATCATTTTTTTAATAAGATGAGCTTCTGGCAAGATGCTTTCCCTCACTGCCTCCTGGAAGAGATTACATTTTAAAAATCTTTAATTTCTGAAAGGCTTCAATTCGCTAAAGTATGGGCTGCTCCAAAAGCAGCTTTAGCTCTGTATTTCAACAAATGAATTGAGACTGAATACACAAAGAGAAAGATGATTTCCACTCACTCTCTCCCACAGATTAGTGGGAGGGGGAGAAAAAAAAAACAAAACCAACCAAATAAATAAATAAACTCAAACCACTCCTTTTCTACATAAGCCTCATTACTTTGCTGAAAGGCTGATTCTAATACAAACTAACAGAGAGATTTTTTGTTGAATCAATGCTTTTTTACTCGTGCTTCCAGGAATGGGTGATACTTTAAATTCACCCTGATACAACTGGGTCATACTAGATTAGATTCTGAGCTACCCTGCATCAATCATTTACCTGAAATGAGTCACTAAGCCACAGGAAGGGTTTTCTGCTTTTGATTTTTTTTCCTTGTCATTTTCTTCCTGAAAGGTAGCACTGGTAGAAAATAAATCATATACTTAGAAGTTATGCCATTCTAAACAAAAAATTTCATTTTCTGATTCTAAAATTGTTTAATCTCATGAAAGAAAATGGTAGGATAGGTAAACATATTTTTAATCTACTAGTAAGTTCAATTTAAAATAAGTTCAACTCTGTAAATTCTGAAAATCTCTGTTAAAACTTTTAGTCAAGTGAAGCCAATGATATTTAAGAATATTCTGACTTTTGGTCACTTATTTTGTTAAAAATGGCTGTTTTGTGGTATAAAGTCCAAACTAATTAATAGCCAACTGCCTGCTTTACATCTAAACTACTACATTCCCTTACTCTAACTATATATACTATATTTAAGAAGAACACAAAGTAGATATATTCATCCTTTATGTTTGAAATATTGCAGGCAAAGGATTAAAAACTCCATGTAACTATGTGTAATAAACATTAGGCAAACTCTGCTCAGGGTAATGCTAAGCTAAGTTACTCTGAATTTACACATGCATGCCAGGGCACTTGGTAGAAAGATCTCTGCCAAGCATTTCTAGATTCTGCTGCATTCTTCCTTTCAGAGCCCACTTGCAGTTTGCCTCATGTCTCATCAGTCTCATACATGCTGCAGAGGGAACAGTATAGAGGGAATCCATTTAGAAATGAATACACCTGTTGCACATTAACTTCAAGGTGAATCTTATTATGGTTTGTCCTTCCTTAGCTCTTCCTTTCAAGCCTCTGGCTTGGGACAGAAAAAGAGTGAAGCCTTGAAGTCATGAGTCTTTGTATGTTTACAAACAAATTATTAGGAAGAAAGGATTAGGCCAAAGCATAAATGCTACAAACATGGTTATTAACTTTTCATGAAATAGTTTCACATTTATAAATCCTACCTAAAAAATGATGAGCTATGTGTAATTTTCCATATAGCCTGGGTATAGTACTCTTCTTTTAGCAAGATCTATTCTGTAGACAAATGCAGTCAATTTTCCAAGATTCTCACATATTATCAAGGATTCACAGATAAGACACACATTAACCCATTTCAGGTCCTAGTATCTGTCTGAGGTCCAAGGTGTTTCAGATTATATATATCAAGTTAATGGACTCTTCTTGTTTTTCAGTTGGCTTTTAAATTATCTAGAAATCTCTACATGTTCTCAAGGTGCCTCAATATATTTAAAGAAACAAAATCACCACCACCAGAAAAAAATCCCAAGCTAAAACTGGTACTATATTAATGACGCTTATAAAGAGTTGTTTCAATTTAAATCAAACCTGTTTGGATTCCATTCAGTTGAATTTACACTAAGAAAGCTTCTTTTGTAAGAGCCACAAAGGTTTATATAAAGGTACATAAATGCTCATCAGCAAATATTAGTTATAGGAAGAGAACCACACCACAAAAATCTTACGACTTAGTGTTGTAACTTAAGCATACTTTTGGGATTCCTGGGTTTACACTCCAGAAATGTGGGGTCAAATGCTCTTCTTTATCTCCTTTTCCTTTACTACACAAACTTTTTTGAAACTGCATCAAGTTCAATACTTCAAGAAAAGGTGGGATGTATAACCTAAGTTCTCATGACAAACTCACTGAGGATATTGTTTTCCACAAAACTTGGATTCATAATCCAGTGTGCTACATGCCAAAAATTAGAAACATTTAAGAGAGACATCGATTATTTATTTCAGAGTTGCACAAGCCTGGCTGCTCAGTGGTATTCCTCAAATCAAGCACATCTACTATCAAGACTCTTTACTACTCATAACTTCAGCAAACAAAGGAATTAGTATTCACCGGCTAAAAGTTACATCGTTTTCTTATTAATTATCATCTTTTATTGGTTAATGAGTCTCTCGTTTCTCATGCTAATTAGTCCATATGCTCAGTCTTTCTTTCCTTTTGAGTCAGTGGGTTTCTTGGGTCAGTGGTCCATGACTCTGGTCACGATCTCCCCCTGCCAAAATTACCTTTCACCCAGTTGGAGCTGATTCCAGCACAGTTGCTGAGTTGGCCTTGTTAGTTTCTTCCTTATCTTGTAAGTTCTGCCAAACGTCCTTGTGGCCTGTCAATTCTGCATTCTTTGTGTCCACTATCAGTGGGCATCCTTCTTCCCAAGCTTTTTTAACCTCCCCCTAGGACTAAAATCATTCAACACATCAAGCCCTAAACCTTAACGAGGCAATTCTACCAACAAGTAATTAGTTTTTCTAACACCTGGACATCACTTACAGCTTGTTAGCTGCTAACAGATTAAATCTCCCTTCTTGTTGATTAGGCTTGAATGTATACAAAGATCAAACACTAAAGAACATCCTTTCTTAAGAAAATTTTACCTATTCCACATTTTGGAACAATATGTCTGATAAGTTTGAGAGTTCTAGCTTTTTTTTAAGCTCTAATCAAACCTGCAGGGGCTGACTTCTCTGCTATGACGCAGACAATAGATTCCAGCAGCATGACAGGAAGCTCCCAACAAGATATGCAACAAAGTCCTGAGACCCTAACAAGGCCCCCATGATTGTTACTGCCAGTAATATTTCAAGATTAATTCAACAGTTAGAACATTGTAACCAGATAGTTTTATTAAGTCAACACTATGAATTTTTATAATGTGAAATTGCCCTTCTGCAGTCATCATCTTACGGGTTTTTTATTCTGAATAACCTGACCAAAAGTCATAACTGACATTCAGACTCAGAAGGGAGTAAGTACAGACACTGGAACATTCCTGAAGCAGCAGGCTACAATTTTATTAATTCATTATACGTGGCATATAAGAAGACCCTGTCTAGAGATAACAGGGCTACCACCTCTGAGAACTGCATGACTGAATTCATCGAAAGATTGAGACCAATTTTTAAATTCTCTCATCATTCTTCTTGAAGGGAATAAAAGTTATTCAAGAAGGAATTCAATTGTTAAAATCCTTTCTTCTGTGCTTTTCAAAGGAAAAAGCTCAACTATTAAAATACCAGGTTGCCTGTCACAAGATGAGACTTCAGTTGTTTGCACACAGAAGACATGAGTCATAAGCTGAACGAGCTAAACACTTACACATATTTGGTTATTCACCTCTAATTAACTGTTCTTCATCCCTCCTCCTCAATGTCCCCCGAATATTATGAAGACTGAAATAAAAATTTGCTGAAGTTCTCTTGATTATCATTCCCTCTTTAGTTTCAGGAAACAGAGAATGGTCATAGCTGCAATATCCTAGACAAAATTTCTGCATTACAAGAAGTGCAAGTGGGACAATGAAGAGACATGGACACATTTAAAAACTTCATATTACTGAACAGGGAAAGTGACACTCACATGTCAGCTCCTTGTGGCACTCCATGAAATGTACAACTCCTTTGCAGCTGAAACTGCATGTTCCTTGTCTTCCTCCACCAAGCTTTTCTACTTTCAGCCTCCCTTCTCATTATGCAGGTCTAGACACTATACCAAACTCAAAATTGTTAAAAATTTCTACACTATTAGTTCAAAAAGCCGCATACAATGCAAACATTTTAAGAGGCAATCATGTTGTTCCATCCCTTAAATTGCTGCATTTGTATAGGAAGAAACGCGTATCAGAAAAACTATGTTGTTACTATGACTGGAGCCATCATATTTGAGCATAATGTTCTCAGGATGTTATTTGGAATGAAGTTATTTTGCTGTGATGGCCAAAAAAAAAATCTGTGGATTAAATTGACTTTGAATGAAAACAAATATTGTAAGGCACAAAAAATACTATTAAATATACTACTCAGATGCCGGGAAGAGGAAAAATCCCACAAAAACCAAGGAACATTTAAGATCCTCCTTGTAGGAACACAGATATATTGAGTTTATTTTAGTCTGGGATTGGATGAAATAGAATAGTTTCACTGAGGTATTCCTTAAACTTGTATTATCTATTATGTCATACCACATGTAAACTAATGGAGTTATCCAGAGCTTAAATCTATGTGAAAGTGACCCTTGAGACATAGGGCAATGAAGGAACAGGAAGCTGGTACAGGGTCTAGGGAGTAGGTCGTATGAGGAATGGCTGAGGGAGCTGGGGTTGTTTAACCTGGAGGAATGGGGGATCAGGGGAGAGCTAGTGACAGGATGAGAGGTCACAGCCACAAGCTGTGCCCAAGAGAGATTCAGGTTGGACATCAGGAAGAATTTCTTCATGGAGAGGGTTGTTAAGCATTGTTATGGGCTGCCCAGAGTGGTGGTAGAATCACCACCCTTGGAGTGGTTCAAGAAACGACTGGCCATGTCAGTTAGTGCTATAGTTTAGTTGACAAGCTGGAGATCAGTCAAAAAGGTTGGACTAGATGAACCTGGATGCCTTTTCCAATCTAAATGACTCTGCGATGCCTGCTCAAAAGATGTTGAACCAGATACTGCTTCAAAAGACCCAAAACTGTTTCATAGTCTGTTTTCAAACCTGTTTGCTGCTGTTACAAGATTTTAACACCCTGGGACTTTGAGTTTCTCCATTGTCTCTTTTACTTCTTGAGAAACCATCTTTCAGATTAGCATTCAAAAAGAAGCTTCAGAAACTTCCCTTGACACCAGATAGTTTCTATGGAGTGAATATTTAACTTTCTTTTTGACAGGAAGCATGAATTTGCCTTCCTTGCTATCAAGTTCACATAGCCTGACCAATTACATGATTATCAATCTTTGTTTTGTTCTTAATCATAAGCTATTTCCTTTGAAATGCTGAAAATCTGATTTAAAATAAGATGCTCTTATTTTTTTAGTTTGTTTGGTTTAGTCCTCTAAAATCCAGGGAATATTGACATTTCTGAACATAATGGATAAACATTTTAAGAAATGCCACTTGAGTGACAGCTTGATTTACATATTCTAATTTGGGAAGTTCTCCATCTCTAATGGAGCAGGCTAAAATAATCTGGAGGTATGTCTGCTTGGCTGACACACTTTCTAGATACTTCCTCTATTTGGTAATACATGGTTTAATTTCTGAAATTTCTTGGAATCAGTATATAAACCCTGACAAATCATCACACTTCTAAGAATGAAAAGAGATATCTGTGTCACAGAATTTAATTCTCTGTCAGCTACATTGCAGACAACATTAAGTGGTCAGGATATGAAGAATAAAAATACTGTGGGGTTGCTGCTTTTTTGGCTGGAAGATTGTTCTAGAATGAGATGCATTTTTAACTTGAGGAGCATTTCCTATCTGCCTTTCTCTTGCTAAACAAGCTACATACTTTAATTTCTTCTCGCTTAGGGGAGACAAAACGCATACATCTAACTCTGCTAAAGTGTTTGGGAGGAGCCACTAAACAATCTTTTAGGTAGGAGAGAAATTTGAGTGGGAGAGAACTGTTGCCTAGGAAGCCTGATGCCCAAAGTGCTGTGGTGAAGGGGTAGGAGGTAGAAGTGACAACAGGAGGGGAAGGAAGTGAAGGAAGCAGTATAATGCAAACTCCGATCTCTCTCTCTCCCTTACTAAACTCAAACCCCTGTGGTATGTGATAAAACCCAAACAGAAGTGTTCTTATAAGGCTGCTTTCTGGACAGCACACTGATAGACACAGTTCTGCTGAAAACAAGTTTAGAGTAGTACATCACAAAGAAGTGAATTAGGTCTCACTCCTTTTGTCTTCTTACTGCTTTGGATTATTGCAGCCCAGGCTTTTCAAATGGTGCAGAGAGGTGGAATACATCCAGGCAAATTACGATTCCCTTTTTCTGCACAGCCTGCCAGCTGCACAGCAAAGTGCCAGGATGATCCTGAAGTCTGTTCAAGCCCTGAGAGCTCCCCTTGGAGAATGTGCCCTATGAGAAGAACCAACATCAATGCAGTGATAGAGGGGATAATGCTGCTTTGGCTTTGCATGTAATTCTTTCCCACTGGTTTTGACCTGGTCTTGGCTGCCACACGACTCTTGATGCACTTTTTGAAGAATAAAATATATAGACTATTTAAAACAGGTGATAAAAAGAGAGAGGAAAAAAATCAGAAGCAAAAATAGGAATAGAGATGGAGGGAATTTCACTGAAAGATAATGTATAGCATTTCCAGGTGTCTATCAAAAATATGAACCATATAGCAACCAGATTGTCTTCAATTTCTAATATTTTAGGTGAATGTAGTCTATGTGTGTAGCTTAACCAGACCATTCTATAAGAAAAAATAATTACATTATAAATCACCGAAAAAAGCTCACATCAAGTAATCAGTTTGATTAAATGATTAAGGAACAAAATTTGGGAGTTGAGATGTTTGGATTCTTTACTACACTCTGCCAATGATTTCCTTTCATATCTTCAGCAACACTTAACATCTCTCCATCATAAATTTCCAGTGCAACATTGGATAATAATTCTTACCCTTATTTGTGATGGACATGAAGATTGGAAAATAATCAGTACATCACACTTTCCTAGGAATTTTCCTGTATTTAGGATATGAACCCTACAAGGCATATCTCTGTGAAAATGTAATTACTGCATTAAACAAAAAGGTCATTGACTGACCCTGCTGTGTTTATTTAATAAGAACATTTCTGAAAGATAAGACCATTACTACTATTTCTATTTAGTGACAGTGTGTGAGGCAGGGTGATTATCCTTCTCTACACCCACCAGCAATTTTTCTTCTCCCAAAGATGACAACCACGAAAAAAACCTTGCTTTTTTATACAAGGCATCTTTCTTATTTAAGTTATTATTATTAGTAGTAGTAGTATTAGTATTATTATTATTACATCTTTGGAAAAATATGTTTGCTATAGGTTCTACTGTGACTAGTAGAGAATGAGATTTATTAAGTTCATTATATCCTTACAGACTGATTTTTTAATTGCAGCAGCAGCACACAGGAGCAGCTGGTTCTAGAATCTGTAAATGAATGAATCCATCAAGCTACGATTGGTAGGTTGTGAAAAGGCTGTTTAGTATTATAAAAAAATCTTTGGTTATCAAAACAAAGCAAATTATGCTAATCAGGGTGAAGATGAAGCTTCCTTCAATTTTGTCCCAACTTACTCAAACTATTAAGCTTTTATTTTATGTAAATAATTATATTTTACAACTGAGTGTGCTGACACATACAAGAAAAATAAACACATTTCCATTTTTAAGGTATCTATGCCTATTTCTTCTTCAAAATATATAAAAGGAGATAAACAAGTTGGCTTGATTTGGTAAACAGAGAAAAAGATGAGGAATTAAAAAAAACCCTCTAATCCACAAAATGGTAATATGAAAGATCAAATTTACTAAAACTATCCATGAGTTTGGCTTCCTGAAACACAAGGAAACACACAGCTTTGACTTTATAAGCAAGTCAAAATGTGAATGCAGAAGCACACAGCAACTCCAAATCAGCGCTCTATCTCCTGCTTTCAAAAGAAATACATTCAAATTCTTGTTGCTTTGAAGAAAGCAAACAATAAGGAGACAATCATATCTTAGGGGTCAAGAAACAGGAGAAAAATGTGCAATTTCGGTTTTAGTTGCAACATTTTCAAATATACATTAAGACTGTTATGAGGTAGACTTGTTTACTTTATCCACTGACTTCCATTGTTTTTTTCCAGCTATAGCCCATTGTTGTAGCATTAATGTCGTGTACCAAAGGTAAGTCAAATGTATCAGGACACCTTTGGAAAACTAAAATAAATTGGTGTCTTTGCTAGGGCTACAACACCCCTTCCAATAGTATTCTTTATGTAAAGCACTTTCTTGCTCAGAACATATCCATACTAATTTCTTTATAGATTGCTATATTAAATTTTAATTTTGAGCTCCTAATTGTAACAAACAGATTATGCAAGGACTTTTATTCTTTCTCTGTTTATAGCAGCTGAACCGTCATCCAATATTTCTGCCTCTTTATAGAACACAGCTTAAATATGACCATTTTCCTAATTTAGATAATTCCTATTGTCTCTGTTATCTGAAGAATTTTGGAATACACTTCTGATTTCAATATCCTTCTGAAAGGCCCATATCCCTCTGGCACACTTTATAGAAAAACTTGTATGAAGAAAGATATGGCGTGAAGCCACATATATATACTTTCTTATCTATTTATACTTTAATATTCACCACCAGTTGTTGGTAAAAACTATACTGGATTTAGCACGAAGTCCACCTGTTAAATTTTAGTTTTATGTATGCCACGAAAATAAAGAAAGGCAGTCTAGATAAGACAATTCCCTTCTTTTCCCACCTGCCCTTAAGAACTATTCATTTATTAAATGCTGAATTTCACGAGAAATTAAGAACAAATGTGGTTTTAATGCCGTGAAATTTTAGTAAAATTATATATTAATTTTAGAGAAAATGTATATATGTATGTTATAATTTTCTCCACTGAAAAAGGAGTTTCAAAAGATGAGTTTTACACTTCTTTGCTCTACCACTGTGAAGAACAGTTATATTAGCTTTTTTAAAAGGAGTGCAGCCATTAATGTACAAAGCATTTGTGTCAAAGTTCATTGCACAAAGTAAGAACATATCCTCTAAATTTTCATTCTAATTAGATGTCATGGAATATAATTTTCATAATTAAGTGATAAAATGGCTTCATGTTCTTGAAAAATCAATATAGAGCTCAAATTGGAAAATAATAAAAAGAAAAAATGCAGCATATTCCTTCAGGTTATCAGGTTTATCTATTATATACTAAAATGCACAAATGCCAGTGTAAAAATATTTTTTGACCAGTAGATCTATATTAGTGGAAATAAAACTTAGTGATCTGGAGGCAGTATGGTCCAGCACAATTAATAAAGCCCTGAGACAACATTAAAATATAAAAGGTGAGACGAGAATAAACTTACTGCCTCGTAAGTTCCTAAAAGAATTTGGAGATCTTACAAATCTGAATTAGTAAGAGGTTTCCTATGTCCCTCACACTTACTACAGAAACTGTGTCCTGTCCTGGGAACTGGCCTGAGGTAAAGATATGCAACAAACTCACTCCGTTATAGAATACCATGGCTCTCTATCTCTCATGTCATTGTTTCACCATCATTAAGTCTGCATAATTATGCCATTGCCCCGCCATTGGAGAGTGCATTGGAGTGCAAAAACACATATGTGCTTTAAAAAATGGACAAGGCCGTGGTATAAAAAGGGACATCAACAATTTGAGTGCTTACTTAATTTTTATTTACAGGTACAGTCTATGATTGAAACGCCTTTAAATGCTACTACATACTAATTTTCTTATGCAGCTTTTCTAGAAACATGGAAGAAACATGGCACTTGAATTCTGTACAAGCTTGTATTTTCAGGAAGCCTAGTTCAGTCAAATGCAGGATTAGGATGCCTTTCTGGCACTTTTTCATGTTTCCCAGGCTGGATTATGATGGAAATTGGAACGGTACCCAGGAGATGACAGCTGAGGCGGAGGAAGGGGGG
>VYXF01008076.1:14803-62245 GCA_013397295.1 Polioptila caerulea | reverse complement strand
GGGATGTGGAGATTGGGATGCGGGGTCCGGCTGTGGGGATGTGGAGATTGGGATGCGGGGTCCGTCCCGCTGCCGGGTTCCAGCTGCGGGGTCCGGCTCGGGGTAGTGCCCGCTGCCCGCGGAGCTCCGGCTCTACCCGGCTCAAGGGACGGCGCTCCCCGGCCGCGCTCGGCACCCGTGGGCAGCCCCCTGCCAACACCGCCCGTGTCACCTGCCGAAGGACACTGGGGGAGAGCGAATTTTCTGCTACTGTAACCTGATTTTACATTAACTTTTAATTCAAGATAACCTAATAAGTTAACCATTTAGAAGGAAGGAGATGTCTTTTCATTTGGCTCAGGAAATTAAGGGGAAAAAGTTCTGGGTTAAGGCCATTAAAATGATAAATAATAATATAACGAATAGAAATATAAACACTATATTTTTTACATAAACCATAAAATTAATTTAAATATAAGTATTATTATCTATCATAATATAGGATTATTTTAATCCTATATATCAATATATAGGATTTTCCTCAAGTAGTTAATTTATATGCTAGGCATTTAACTTTTGGCTTTGATTCCACTCTTAAAAGCCAGGAGTAAGTTTGCTATAGGCAAGAAAGGACGCTGCTTCCAGAGGAGCAGGGAGAAGGAGCAGGTTACAGGAATTCTCTCTTTGCTGTGCACTGAGCCCCACTGCAATGAGCAGATGTTTCCCTGTTGACTCCAGCAGTCAGGCCCCATGGGAGCAGCTGATGCTGCATGCTGAAAATCCTCTCATTTCCTTCCCTACCTAGGAATGGCTGTTTTAGAAGCAGCTTGCATTATATAAATTATATGTCCATGCAATAATCCAAATATATATAATAGCAAACAGATATAATAGTGTAATTTTTTCCTCATTGTTTTTTCCCTTTTTCTAATAGTGAGGAGTGAATGTTACCCTTTGATAAACCCCTTTTGGCACGAGCATGCAAACATCACCGATTCACACAGACAGCTTTTGTGTGAGTAGCATTTATATAATTTTATATTTCCATCCACCCTTCCCTCCCTCCCTGGCCACTTACAAGGACTCATTTCTGATTCAGAGGGGGAATTCGCTGAGAAAGTGTTTTGGCTCTGCTTCTGTACAATATCTGTCACTGCCTGTGGTCATCAAGTGTGTTTACTGTTGAAATAACCATCTATTTGATGACAAGTTCAGCTAATTTCTTCCACAGGAGCAAGACCTCCCTGACTGGAATGGCACAGGAAGGTACACAATTGTTAAAAATAAAAGGCAAAAGTGTTCACAATCACCTCAAAGGAGTCTGATCCTTGCAAATGCTTAAGAACCCATTTAAACTAATCTTTATCACAGCTACTTTTGTAGCATTTCAGTGGGATTCCTGGCACTGATAAAAGACTTAAGTATGTGAGAATTTAAGAAAATAAATCAATGACCAAAAGCAGTGTTCAAAGTCTTTGCAAGAACATTGTGTTCAAAAACATTAAGCTTCTAATGTATTTACTTCTTTTCCTTTAGATTCATTTATCAATGCCAGAATGTTTTCAAGAAGTCCAGACTGAACATTTTCAAATACTTACATCTCCTAGAAGATGATTTCCCATCTTTGCCTCATATATTCAGCACAATCCTTTCCTCACACACCCTCGTGTATGGGCTTGCTTTTTACAACTTTTTTATTTACTCACCTCTTCTCCCTGACTCTGCAGAATACATGCATTCATCCTGTTTCTCAAAGTGGAACCTTTTCCCTCAAAACCAGCCATTCCCTGGACTCCAGAGAGGCTTGAAGTGTCTTTATTTTCCCGGAGCAGCACCTCGTGGTCCAGCTGCAGGCACAGCACACCGAGGCAGCCTGGGAGGTGCTGGTGCTGCTGGGGCTGTGTCACAGCTGTGCTGGGAAGCAGATCCCAGGAGCAGCAGTCAGATCCCAGTGGGTGGCTGAAGCAGCCATATAAACACATCAGCAGGTTCAGGACTTGGAGCCCAGGATGTGTCTCTGTGCTTTCCAATAGGAAGTGCCATGTCTTTAATCTTCCACGCCCAACACAGAGGGCTGTAGCTGCTCCATGGTGCTGAAATCAGTGGAAGTGGTTGTCTGCAGGATCACTCGAGCCTTTGGGGGGTCAGCATTAACTTATCCTGCCTCATTGTGTTTTAGGTTCCACCTCCACTGTTATGTTGGTAATAGTTCAACATTTCAGGATGAAACCATTTGCTTTTCAAAAGTTGTGTGCGTATTTGGAAAAGGTACTTCTGTTATTTTTCTCTGGTGAGAGATTGCAGCTCTTCAGTTAAATACCAAAACAAAACCAAAAAGCAGTGCTCTTTTGGTTATAAAAATGATGTTGGCTTGGAAACAAAGGACAGCTCTTGGTGAGTCATGAAGTGTAGGAAAATAGTGGATATTAATAAAAATTGCATTAATAATTATGTTTACAGACTCTTCAGGGCCTTGGAGAATTTTTTTTTCTCTCTCCTTCACATCAAGTGCTCTTTTTATTGTTCCTGGAAAAAGACTTCAGGTCTGCAAAGACACTTGCATTTATTATAAACAGGCATAGTCTGCCTAAAAATGATGAGAGAAGAAATCAAAGATACTTCAATTGAAAGAACCTGCTAGGTTTGATTGGAATGCTCTGCTGAGTTAACTTGTTGAATGTTTTTTGCTCAGTTCAATACAGTTTCACTGTATGATGAGGCTACAGATCCTCAGCAGTAGCAACTGAACATAGAAAGTACCATGTCAATATTTCTTCCTTCTAGGAAATACAGATGTTTCTAAGTGACATCTAGATTCATCAGGTACTGAGATAGAGCCTTCTACATCAGCCTTACTCTTCTCTCTTACATGTTTCTGATTGCAGCCACTGAATCATATTTAGGCAGATCATGGCAAACCATCTTCATCTACAACATATTTTAACAAGAATTTTAGAGGGAAATTCTGTGATCATGGATTACAGTGTGGTTACAGCAGTTTCTTCCTCTGCTGCTTCATGTGGTAAACAAGCTAATTGCACAGCTTTAATCGGTTACTTCAAAAAATTATATTTTTCTCTCTGTGTGCCTGTGAAAGTGTCTGTGAGGCACAGTCACATGGGATTAATCTCATTCCATCTAGCTGTACACACGTATTTCTCACTGTTTGATTGGCATGAATTTCATGAGCTCTGGCAACATCAAACAGGTTTCTTTCTGATTATTCCTAAAAAGACTTTAAAGGACTGTCTCCTCAAGTAGGCACTTAAGTAATGCATTGGTCACATCTCTCATTCTCCAGAGTTTGAATGCCCTTCCTGGCTTGTCTTAACCAGACACAAGCACCAAAGAGATTGGAGAAAGTCTGTTTGTGAGTGCAAATAGCTGGGCCTAAGTGCAAACAAAAGTGCTAGCCACTGCCAGAAGACAAACCCTTCATTAGAGAATCTCCACGGTCCCTTCTTCCACATTTCCAATATCTCTCCTATTCATCCCAGCAGATTCCTTTTAGGCTTATTGTGTACTTCAAATTGAGCTCCTGGCAAATTAAAATAATTGGGTGCAAGAGTTAAAATCCTGTGCTAGCAGCAGTATTACCCAGGCAATCAACCTAGGCTTGTTAAGCCTGGGACTAGGATGTATTTCCACATCACAGGAGCACTCTTGAGCTACTCCTCTAATGGATTAGACACAAACACGCTCTCTCCTCTACATTAGCCTTCCATTTCTTCTCCTAACCATTCCCTGCAGCTGAACATGCAGTGTACACTCTCTCTCCCCTCAAACCCACTATGGATAAAATATTTCCCTATTTTCCAGATTACATTACAGCCTGGTTATTTATTTGTTTAAAACATCAGCCACTGTCTAAAGAAAAATACCACTCGCTTTTCTGGAAGTTCTGCATTAATGAAATTCTTTTTCACTGGACATGTACACTTTCCTCTGGCCCACACAGGAATAAAATGAAAGTATCACTTTCTGTAATTTAGACAGTTATTAGAGTCTCTTGGTGACTGCTAGGATTAATGACAGCCCTCTGAAAATTCCCCTTAGAATTTAAACCTGTCAGCAAAGACACCTCTGATATTTTGCCTTGACATGTGTTCTCCTGTGCCAGCTATGGCAGACAAGCAGCAAGAGCAACATTTTTCACAGTGAGCTGAATCTATCTCTCTCTAAATGACAAAATAAAGATGTCACTGACTTCAAAGGCAGCTGCACCGAATTCCAAGCAGCTTCACCATTTTGCAGTAGCAGAAAAGTAACGTCCAAAATCAGATCTGGGTGTTGGGATCACGTCAGAGGGAGGGAAGCTGCTGAGTGGAAGGAATGGCAGTGCTTAATCAGCTGAAACCCTCTTCCCAAGAGTTTGAGCTTTCTAAAACAATTTCTAAAATGAAAAGAAAAACCCAAACAAGAAACCTCAGCATGTTACACTGGTGAAAAGTTGCTCTTAGACATTTTTGTCATATAAATGTTTTCCATTTACCAAAGCCTGTGTTGTTAATAATGAATAAATACCAGTACAGATTTAGTTGAAGGCAGCACCACTACAATCCTTGCACAATGAGAAATATTGTAAATATTTCTATTCAAAACCAGACAATTTCTCTCGAATCTCAGCTTTGCACTTCAGCTGCTGTTGGGTCCCACCAGCACAGCAGAGCTGGGGCTGGAGTTATGAAAAATAATGTGAGAGGAACTGCTGTTCTTTCTTACCATCTGTGTGACACACAAACTACCTGCATTAGGTACCTACAAGGTAAGATTAGGCCTCTGACAATCCTGATTTTTTGTCAGAGGCTTGAACATCATGGCCAGTGATTGGTTTCCTTTTACATGTCCATTTTTAGTGCTCCTCCCTCATCCTGACCCATCCAGAAATGAGTACTTAATGGATGTGGTTTCTACTCATATTGTTTTTCCTGGTATAAAATCAAGACTGGAACATGCAGCTGCCCATGCACAACCACTTAAAGTATTCTCCCCAGAGTATTTTTGTTTTTTTCTTTTTTAGACGTGAATGTAACTGGAACCATGAGGCCACAGACAAGTTTGTGCTTCCTGCAGGGAAACATTCTTTGCAGCAGAGGCAGCTCTGATACCTCAGTTGTTTTAATGTGACAGCTGCCTTGGGTTCTTCCTCAACAAAATGAGTTTAATAGTACAGATAAACTTGTCTGGACTTCCTTACAGCGTGTGGACCCTGTAACAGTCATGCATCAGCTGCTTTCACACTTCACCTTGCTCCTCCTGGTCCTGTTTCAATTTTACTGAGTTGCAGTTTATAATGTTGTAAAGAATTCTCTATTCTTTGGCCACCCTGACATTTTTTCCTGAGGGATTTACAGTTCTTTGCAAATTTTCTTTTGGTTTTAAGCTACCAGAAGGAAACATCTGGGGCTGGGGCAAAAGGCATTTCAGAGGCCAAGTGAAATAAGACCCAAATGATGCACACAGAAATTCTGGCTTAATTGATCTGGTAGGTGTGCACCTGTTTCTGAGCAACAGTGCACTGTTCCTTCAGAACATCTGCTTTGGTACTTACAGTAGATATTACAGTAAATACAGATAGAAATCTGAGATCACTGCAGCACCCCTGCAGCTGAGGCCTAACAAGTGACAAGTTCTGATGAATGTTCTCGTTTTCAGATTCATTGGTACAACAGCAACAGAATGGGAGCCATGGTGCATTGCTCACATTCATCATCCTGCCCATTCCTGCTTCTGGAGTTTTTGTCAGTGCCACCTTCTCCAGGTCTATCTGCAATTGGTCTTACCATTTAGCTCAGAGATTTTTTTTTGAGAAAAGCACAAAGCTAAAACATGGAACACACAGACCAGAGCCTGGCTAATCACCCTGGAGACCCCTAACTCTCTGAGCAATCCTCCTCCATCACCTTTTCTCTGTTGGACAGGAGGGAATCCAAGCCTTCCTGTCCCTGTGGCCCAAGCCCAGAAGACTACATTTAGCCACAGATGAATTCTTTCAGTTGTTCATTGGTTTTCTAAATTGTTTCCTTGCTTTTTTCCTAGCAAGCAGGTCAGACTTTCTGTGTTTCTCCCTGGCTTTGCCAAGTCTTTCTGGAGCAGCCTCATTGTTTTAACAACTGCCAGGAGTCTGTTTCAGCTGGAGGCTTTTGTCTTTCTACCTGGCTGTTTAGTTACTGCTGGCTAAGACAAACAGGCCCTTAATTAAGCTCTTCTGAGCTGCTGCCATTTGGAGTATTTCTGATGAGGTGATATTACAGATTTCTAGGCACTATTTGCTATTATAAGCTGTGCAAACAAATCCAAAGTTAGTTTGAAGTAATTAAGCTCCAGGATATTAAGAGGAGATGATCAACAAAACTGCTGGGCTTGCACTTGGTTACTTCTGACACTGCTCAGTGCTTCTATTTCATTCCACAGATTTCTCTCACAAACAACTCCTCAGCAGTTGTGTTGGGTGGTAACTTAGAAATGCCTGCCAAATTCCCAGATCTGGACACACACTGCAGATGTCATTCTTACAGATATTTGGCCAGACCTCTAGTAAAAGAGCTTTGGGTAGCTAATGTGAAACTTCAGTAACTATGATTAAGAAATTTGATTCTTTTTTGCTTCAAAAAAAGGGAATGTTTTTTAAAAGTTTATGAGTTTGTTTTAGTATTTCCAAGATTAAACCATTGGATCTTTCATATTGGGCTAACAGGGAACTCAGGTGTTGAGAAATAGATGTGGGAAACTGAATTCTGTTTTACAAGAAAGTGCACACGCCTCTTTTTGTCCAAAATGCTTAGGGTGTTTTTTTCTCCAATACTAGATTAATTTCATCAATATGAAGACAGTTATATGTTTAATACATAATGCATAAACATGCGTTTCAACAGAAGCTAAAAAAACCTAAAATGACTGCAAAATTAATGCTTTGATTTCTTTCATAGATGATTATTGAAGACAGAAACACAGTAAAGATATTTTAAGTCATGTTCTTCTATAAACTAATTCTCTTCCTTTAATAAAGTAATATAATGGCATAATATCATATGCCAGATGTCATGAATTCAGATTCCTGAGTGGTTTCCATGGCAGCATTTTAGAATAAGTTTTGCAGGCAGTTGCAGATTTCATAGTACAAATGAGCATTAGATATTGAACTAGAACACTGGAGATTATAAAAGTACTATTTAACCAAATAGAATTCACTAAATATTTGATTTTTAAAAAGCTGCGAGTGAATAATGAGAACTGTGATCCCAGTGGGTAGGAAAAGTAATGCTTTGTCACAGTGGGGCTTGTGGGTTTCAGCTGAACTATCCCTATATATATTTTATATCCCTATACCCTCTATTTTCGCTGCAGAGGGCATGAAAGTCAGAGTTATTCTGATATTGCAACTGTCACAGATCATTGATGTGCTCTAGGACACTCCCATGTTGCTCTGGTATGGTTCTCCTTTCCCTTTCCTTCTCCAAGTTGCATTCAGAGTTGTGTTTTGCTCACCCACTCGTCCTGGTTCAGGTTGCAGCAGCTGAAATCACACCATGACAAGAAATGTCAAAGAAAGGGCAAGTTAGTGCTGCTGTCCTGAGATGGAGTTTGTTAGCAGTGACCTGGACTGGCGAGGGACACCTGGAAAATCACAAGGCAGATGCCATGAACTTGTTTATGTTTGCTCTCTCAGCAAGGCCAGCTCTGAGGTCAGAGCTGGATCATTCTTACATTCATACTTTTCAAATGCTAACTGCATCCTCCCAAGGCTTTTTCACCTTTTATGTGCAAGACCAAAGCTAAGAGGACACATGGATGTCAGAATGGTGGGGAATAATCAAAATGAGACCTCAACAAGCACAAACCTGGCTGAAGACCACACTCAGGTTGCTGCTGCCTCTCCAGAATATGGGAACTCAGCTGGGTGCCCAATCTCTATTCTGTCACATTGTGTTTCATCATATCCCCAACAACCACTTCTACCCACATAAAACTCCTGAATTCCATGAAAATTCCATGGCTATTTCTCATCTTCACACTCACCTAAGGTTTGCAGGCAGTTTGGACATGCTGGTTTGTTCCCAGTAAGCTGCAGATTGATCTGGCTGCTAGCATTGAGAATTGCTTTAGGTCTGTGTTTCTTGGTCAGGAACAGCAGCTGTGGCCAGTTTTGCTAAAGGAAGGCCCAGGGAGTGTCCTCAGCTTTAGAATCAAAGAGGGAAAGTACTCTCTGCAATGCAGAATGCTGAATTAATGATTTCTGTGCATCAGCTGGTTCTGATGTGGGCATATGTGGGATTGAATATGAAAATATAATACTAGTGTAAATAAGCAGGAAAAAGAAGGGTCACCTCTAATAACTTTGCCATTTGCCACAATTTTAAATTTTTTTTTTTTTTTTGTGAGCATGTTCTGTGCTATACAAAACAAATAATCATGTCTGGAAACCACATTCTACTCAAGTACAGACATCAACAGTGTCTGCCTTGATGCCATACAGACCCTTCCTAACTTTCCAGGTTTCTGGAACTGAACAGAGACATGTACACAATTGTGTCTGATCTTTATAATGCTGCTCTAGAGGATGAGCTGGATCCTTAGCCAGTGGCAGATGCAGAACCTCCAATTCCAGGGGCAGTTACAGTGACTTGAAAATATTGATCATTTGATCACACACCGTGAACTCTTGATTCCTTTTCCTAAGCTAATGGTGTATTGTTCCTCTGTGAAGTTAAATGAGATAATGAAGCCTAGACCTCTTCAGAATATGGATTTTCTTTTCTCAGTTACTCTGCTCTTTACTCTGGTATGAAACAAATTGATACTAGAATTATTTATTTTTTGTTCTTATTCTAAAAAAAAGGTAGGGTTGAATGTTGTGTATAGATTGCATCAGAGGGAACAATGACACAATAATGGTTTATGATGGAAAAAACAGGGTGACATGAAAAAGATACATAGCAACCCTCTGTTTACACAGCTATTAAAATGTTATAGGGATCAAGAAAGACTAATGTAAAACATTTAGCATGGGAGGAAGCAGGCAGGATAGGTTAATGCACTTAGTGAAGCTGCTGTAGAAAACAGTGACAGACAGAATCAGAGCTGGATGGGAAAATTTACCTCTAGTTGATGGTCAGCTGCAACAAAGGAAAAGGTCAACAATTTGCTACATCAGTGCAGCAGAGGACACATGGCAGAAGAGCAACCTTTAAACAAAGCGTGGCTGGATCCCACCTCGCAAACAGAACAGTGTGATTCACACAACAGGGCTACTTTTCATTGAGGTTGCCAGTGCCTACCTGGTGTGCCTACCTGATATCCAGCTGGCTCAAGGGCTGAAAACAGTTGAATTGCTCATATATATGTCTGTGTAGTCATGTCCTTTATATCTGCAGTCTCTGTTTGATCCTGTGAGGGTTTGTTCTGCTTGTTACCTTTTCCTCCATAGCTTGTGTTTGTCCTGGAGATTTACCCTGAAACCCCTTGTTTGTGCAGCACAGAATGAGGCTTTGATCCTGATCAGGGGCTCTGCACTAAATAATTATCGGTACATCCACTGATACCATAATAAAGTATTACAATATTAACATTCTTCATTTTTCTTCAGACATGCATGGAACATTTGTGATCCTGATGCCCCTCAGCCTGATACTGATGATTTTTGGAGGAATGACTGGATTCATCAGTATTCTGGCCAGGGCCTACCTACTGCTCCTCATGACGGGACTGCTTTTCCTTTTTGGAGGTACTAAATGAAATCCCTGGCCTAAATGTTTTAGATAACGAGAGGCTGTATTTGGGAAACATCACTTCATTCCCCAGGGAATAAAATCCAAGCAGGAATAATGCTGGTGTTCATTCACCTGGTGTCTGCTGAGGTCCTGACTCTGGAATAGAGCTGGGAAAGGCAAATATCCCTCCTGAACAACCTGTGTTTGTTGTGCCCATTAACACAAAAGATTTAATAACTTCTCAACAAACTGCACAAATTCTTTACAAACAGGGCAATGGGGTGAGTGAAAAGTGACCGTGGAATTACTAAATTGTTGGGTTGTACAGATTTTGCAATTATTAAGAAAATTGATGTTTTTAAAAAGGCATTTGCATTGAGTTCCTGAAAAGGATCTTGTTAGACATTCCTGGGTTAGCCTCACTGCTAGTTTTGATCTAGAGTGTCGTCCCCAAAATGTGGGTCACAAAAGGAAACCCCCAAAAGTTATTTTAGTTGGAGTGTAATGTTACAATTTGAAGCTAGTGAAATGCTTTTACACTTCTTTTTATTTTTTCTTTTTTGCTGTATCCAAACCCACTGTTTTAGAAAGTAATTTATGAATTAAAAAACTTAAAAACATTCTGTCAAAGTAGGAAAACTGTGTTTAAATTTGCATTTTCTGTTCCAAACAGATTTCCAGTGCTGTTTCACAATGTAACTTAAAACAGAAATTTTTCCTGACAGAAAAGGTGATCCTCAGAATTGGCTCTCATCAACTGCTCATACAGTTCCATTTTTAAGAAAAAAATGCTAAGAGATTGCTGGAAGCAAATGCTGCTGTCTCAAAGCCTTGACTGAGCTTTTTAGTCTGAAAGGCTCTAACACAGATCAACCATCCCCCATTATGATTGTCTCCTATAAAGAAGAGCAAGTTCTAATTCCTCAGAACAGCAGAAAGCTGTGTTCACTGAAAAGGCTGGTGGAAAAGTGCTCCAAATAGTCAGTGAAAGATGAAAAGCTGTGAAATGCCAAGCATGATTATCCCACTGAGGAGTGGAGCACGGGGCCTTTCTAAGCCATTTGGGGCTGCAAAGAGGGAAAGGAAACACAGAAACAGTGTCAGGAGAGGGGTGCTTGAGGATGTTCTGGGGATGCAGCTGGTGCAGTTTCCCAGGAGAACATGAACAGACTGCAGGGTGGCTTTTAGTTGAGCCCATCCTGCTCTGGCTGGATGCACACAACAGTTTTGTAGGACCCACAAATTCACAAAGTTGAATATTAGTCAGATAGTTCTGTCTCAGCAGAAAGAGGTGTTTGGAGATGCCATTCCAGAAAT
This sequence comes from Polioptila caerulea, assembly GCA_013397295.1. Classification (NCBI taxonomy): domain Eukaryota; kingdom Metazoa; phylum Chordata; class Aves; order Passeriformes; family Certhiidae; genus Polioptila; species Polioptila caerulea. Next base: position 51,239 of record VYXF01008076.1, on the reverse strand, counting down.
GTGGGGGATTTTTTAAACTCTCAGAACTGTCCCACCATGTTCCACATGTCAGGACATCCTATATGTTTCCCTGTTTTTTAGAAAGGGGAATCACAGAATCCAAAGCACCTTGTTAAAAATGTCAACAAATCAGTCTTTTCCATTTCTGACAAAAGGTATGAAGTGATCTTTTCCCCCTTCTTTACAGAGGGCTAGAATAAGGTACAGGCATCATAGGATGGTAAAAATCAGGAATATGAGTATGAATTTAGACTGATGAATAATCCAATACCCTTTTGTCTTAGTTTGCCTCTTTTTTTCTGGCAAAAAGGCAGACTCATCAGGACTTACTGTAGTTTAACAGAAAGCTATACCAAAATTTTAACAGTGGGAACACGTTATTCTTGGTGGACACAAATAATCCTGCCTTTACTTCCCTCTCACCCTCATTCCCCAAGAAACCAACCTCAGCTAGATTTCAAAGATAATCTGCAAATCTGGCCTGGCTAGAGTAGGAAGGAGAGGCAAAGAGGCCCTAAGACACATACAATTGATTGTTTTTAATTTCTTCAGTGGCTGCTAAGTAGCTAAACATGTTTCTCTTTTCAGCTCTTGTTACCCTTACGGGGATCACTGTCTATATTGCATATTCAGCTGCTGCCTTCCAAGAAGCTGTTTGCCTCCTGAGGAGCAAGGATCTCCTGGTGGAAATCGATATCAGGTTTGGCTGGTCCCTGGCACTAGTCTGGATCTCCTTTGTGGCAGAAGTGCTCACTGGGGCTGTGTTCCTCCTGGCAGCAAGAGTCGTGGGTCTGAAACGGCAGCGTGAACAGGCTTTATGAGCAACAGGTGCCTTTGCAACAACAGAGCCCTGCAGAGCCTGGTAATTTGGATTTCTTGGTCCATCTGGTCACTAGGGGTTAATAAGAGAGGCAAGGCTGAGTATCTTGTCAGCTGTTGTAAGCCTTTTTCCTCATAGGTGGCTCTAAACCACAAAGTAAATCAGTAAAACATTCCAGGTGTTGTCAGTTAGGAAGCCCTTGTGTCCTTAGAAGAAAGTGCATTGCAGTGTTTGTATTTCCACAATAATTTTAGCTGGCAGCTCATCAGACATCTCCATTCATTGCTTAGAACAAGGCAGATTTCTTGCTTTCTTTGCTCTTTTCTGCTGTCTCAGCAAAGTGCCTCAGAGTACCTTGCAGGCCAGATTTTGGTTTCTCCTGAGAGTTCTAAGAAGAACATGGACCTGTTGGAGTGAGTCCAGAGGAAGCCATGAAGATTCTCAGAGTACTCAGCACCTCTGCTCTGGAGATGGACTGAGAGAGTTGGGGCTGTTCAGACTGGAGAAGGTTCTGGGGAGACATTAAAGCCCCTCCCAACACCTAAAGGGGCTCCAGGAGAGCTGGGGAGGGACTTTGGGCAGGGGCCTGGTGGCTGGAACTAGATGATATTTCACGTCCTTTCCAACCCAAACCATTCCAGGATCCTGCAGTCTGGCAGATCGTAGTGGCTGTGATGCTGAAGTTTTTGAGTGCAGTGCAGTGGTGAGTGCACTGCAAGAGAAAGACACAGCTGTTTTCCAGATGTTTTAACTAACTGCTGGAGACAGCCCCAATCTCTCAATGATCAGGCTACATATTTCTCTCCTTCAGCTTATTACTAGCTGCTTTTTCAACTCTGCAATGCAGAAGATGTATCTGATGTATTTTCCAGTTTTTACTCTGCAGTTTTGATGATGCTTCTTTTTCATGAAGTTTGTGCACATGCTTTGCACCAGAATTTTTATCTTGTGCTGAACTGCTGAGTAAACTGAACATGCAGGACATATGAATTTCATTTTGGGTGCCAAGCAATCTGGTTTTTCCTCTAGGCAGTAGCATTTAAAAGGACATTTACTTCGGTGCCCACTGAAGTTACTGAAGAAATTTCCCCCTGACTGCTGTGCTGAATAGAGACTTGAATGTGATAACAGCTTCTCTGCTTTTCTGTTAGATCATGTATTTCTGGAGGCCCTCAGCACACTGCAGTACAGGACTGACTCAGGACTGACTGTCATTGGGCACGTCCCTTGTACATTTTCCAGCAGCACAAAGGGCATCATTCATCTACCTCTGTTAAACACCAGAACAATTTTATCAGTGTGTCCTCCATTAAAGATTGCACATTCACTCTTACCGAGCTCAGCTCTATTCTTAGTCCCAAAGTACCAATTCTTTTATGAAAAAATACTAGCAGGGCGCTCCTGAGAGCTGACAATTTTGGAGATAGAAGGGAGCATTTTAATGCCATGTTGTAAATGAGAACTGAGCCAGGAAACTTGTCCAAGGTCTCATGAAACCAGAGTTTCAGAACCCTGGACTAAGACCTTATTTGTCAGATCTTGTTTGTTATGAGAATTAAATAAGGCTCAAAATCCTGAATGGACTGAGCAGTAGAAATTCTGTGACTAGCCAGTATAATTTTATAATTCTTAGTTGCTCCCACATTGGCTTTCAGGTATTTTCCATGTTGCCCTATGTTGGGACCATGTAATTAAGTAATTTTACAAGTTAAAGCATACCAAATCAGCTCTATAAGAAGTGTAAGAAAAAAATCCTTTGTAGTCAAAATCCATGTGCTTAAGTGAATGATGTAAAATGTAATTCTCTGTTTTGGTGCTGGTGAAACTATTTATTATGCAATTTCTATGATGTTACTCAGACATTACTGTAAGTTGTAACAGTAAAATATCATCAGAGTTATTTTTTGAATATTCATTACAGATGCTCTTTTAAAGTTTTGAGTGTTTTAAAATTAAATAAAATCACATCTCAGAGCGGGAATTATTTACCAAGGCGTGGAAAAAAGTAAGATATTTATTTTTCTTTAACATTTCTGCAGATTTATTCTACTGTTTTTATGATGCTTTTGAAGTTCCTGTGTCAGATGTGGTAGGTATTTAAAAGATATTTACACAAAAGATATTTTGAGTATAAAATACTCAAGTGATCAAATCTAATTAGAAAGCCAATGAATCTGTTATTGAATTAGAGCAATTCTCATTTCCATGGCTCTCCTGAATTTCTCATTCTGGCTTCCTGCAATATCTGGCACAATGGTAATAAAGAGTATTTTCTGCTCCTGAACATTTGCATAACCCCTGAATTTCTCTGAAATTCTTTCTGAATACAAAGAACAAAAGATGGTTTGGAATAGTCAAATTAGCATTGAACGTTTTGAAAAATTATACTGGGAAGAGGAAACATCTTAGAAAGGACTTTATGTAATTTGAAACAAATGACCTTATCATCTTCTTCCTCTTACTGAAATTAATTTTTATTTAATACCATGTTCTTTGCTGTGTTTTCCCCAAAATACTTTACTGAGGACAGAGACTGTTCCCATTACTTTCTGGTGAATTGCAAACTCATTGGTAATTTGCCACATTGAAAGTGAAGAAAAACAGAGGTACAGAGCAGAGCAGAGCTGTCCGAGGGGGCAGAGTGCACACAGCTCCTGCCCAACACCAGGCACTCCTTTAAGGACTTCCTTGAGGGGTGGCAGTGTGCTGGAGGGGAGGTCAGAAGAACCCTTGAGCATGAAAAACGTGGAGATATACAAGATATTTAGAGGCCATGCTGGTGCATATAATGCAGACATGAAACCACAAGGATTCAGTAGGTGCCTGTGCTGCCCCAGGCTGGCACCTGCAGAGCAGTCTCTGTCTCTGATGGCCAGGGGGACACCACTGATTTGGACACAGCTTCAGCTAAAGGAGCCTCAGGCATTTGATATCACTGATCCACAGCCAATAGTCCTGTGGGGATGCCAGGTGCCTGTCAAAGCAACTCCTTCACACCCTCCTCAACTGGACAGGGGACAGAAAATCTATTAAGTTTGGGACAAGGGCAGCAAGAGGTCACTCACCAATTACTGTCACGGGCAAAACAGACTCAACTTCAGGAAATTAGTTTAATTTATTAGCAATCAGGGTAGGAGAATGAGAAATCAACACCTTCTCTCCATGCCTCCCTTCCTTCCAGGCTTAACTTTATGCAATTCTCTACCTCCTGCCCCCTGAATGGCACAGTGGGACAAAGAATGGGGTTCAGTCTGATCATCACACGTTGCATGTGAAGCATCTTCCTCCTCAGGGAGTGGACTCCCCACACTTTCCCCCTGCTCCAGCATGGGGTCCCTCCCAAAGAATACAGTCTTCCATGAACTTCTCCAATGAGTTCTTCCCATTGTTNGGGTTCAGTCTGATCATCACACGTTGCATGTGAAGCATCTTCCTCCTCAGGGAGTGGACTCCCCACACTTTCCCCCTGCTCCAGCATGGGGTCCCTCCCAAAGAATACAGTCTTCCATGAACTTCTCCAATGAGTTCTTCCCATGGGCTTCAGTTCTTCACAAACTGCTCCAGCGTGGGGCCTTTCCAGAGGCTGCCACCCTACAGGAACAGGCTGCTCCACTCTGGGTTCCGTGCTGGGTCACAAACCCTGCCAGTAACTCTACTCCAGCGTGGATTCCTGTCTCTGTGGATCTTGCCAAGAGCCTGCTCCAGCATGGGCTACCCAGGAGACCACAACCTCCTTTGGGCATCCACTGACTCCAGTGTGGGACCCTCCCCACTCCAGGCTGATCTCTGCATCCTGGAGCACCTCCATGGGCTGCAGGGCACAGCAAGGGAATCTCAGTCCTGGCCCCTGGAGCACCTCCTGCCCCTGCTCTGCAGAGCTGCTGCTCTCACAGCTCTCACTCCTCTCTCAGGCTGCAGTTTGTCCTTGCACAGCTGCTCTTCCCCAGTCCTAAATCTGCCATCCCAGAGGCTCTGCCCTGGCTCTGCTGGGCTCAGCCTTGACCAGTGCTGGGTCTGTCCTGGAGCCGCTGGACATGGGGGATTCTCATAGAAAGTACCCCTGCAGCTCCCTGCCACCAAAACCTTCCCACGTAAAACTAATACAACTCGATTGACTCTCTGCAGACACAGGTGATTCATAATTTCCTCCTTCCAAATGGAGAAGCATTTCAGGCTGCAGACTGTCACGGCGGGCAGTGTTCGGGGTGCTGTGCCTGCCCTCACAAAGACAAGCTCTGGGGGCACAGGCACTGCAGCCCTGCCAGTGCCATCACCAGCTCCTCGGGGAGATGAGCTCTGGGGTGGTGCAGGAGCAGGAGAGGGGTCTGTGAGTGGGGTTCCACAGAGAGCCTTTAGTGAATGCTGACACAGAGGGTTCCAGGGAGGAATGAACCAGGGAAGCCAGAAGGAGCTGGGTTTATGCAGGGAAGGCAGGGGGCAGAGCAAGGAGGAAGGGCCAGTGTGATACAGAGAATGCACATAGGAAAGCAGGGCGTGCTGGGGAATCACCCTAAAATAGCCTAACTTGCCTAAAGGAGCCTAACTTTCCCTTCCAGGGGTTTTATCAGGTTTGTTGTCTTTCAACGTCGCCCCTCACACGAGCACAGACAATTCCTCGGTTGAGGATTCACTGCCCTTCACAGGACATCACACAGCTTTATCACTTGTTTGCTCTGTTTTGCAAATGCAAGCCAATAGTTTCAACTATTTAAAACAGAAAAACAAAATCTGAAGAAATCTGAGCCTGCTTCATAAATTAAGATGTCCTTTTTCTCTGGTTCCTTTTGTAAATTTCTTGCAGTGAAGCAGTGCCTAGTTAGCCAAGATATATCAATAAAAACCCCACGTCCCCTGGCCTCCTAACTGTCATTTCCATATTAATGGACTTAATTGCCCCAACTCAGATTAGAATAAAAGCTCTGGCTTTGTGTTAGAGAGTCAAACAGAGTTGATATAACCCTGCTCAAGGGAGATTCCTCAGTGCTTCTAAGGGGACACAGCTGATAGCCCAGAAACGATGAGCTCCCAGGAATTTGGGCAGGTGTTCTGAAAGGCCAGCTAAAACTACTTTGAAGGCCAGGTTCTGCCCAGAGTTTTAGCTATCCCTGGTTTAGGCTACGGACAGTGGGACAAAGAATACATTCCAGTTAAGTTGCAAAACCAACATCTTTTTCCTGTTACTAAAGCATTATAATGCTGCTTCACTGGAGTGGCTTTCTCTGCTTTACACATCAGCTTTAACCCTAATGAGGGCCTCAGACTTTGCCCTCCACTTTTGCCCGTGTTTTCTGCAGCTCTGTCCCTGTACACCCATTTTTGGATGCTCCCAGTTTATCCCGTGGGGGTCACATCCCACTTTGGTATTGGTACTGGCACTAATGACCGTGAATGCTCTCAGCTGAGAGATCTTTTCTCTTTGGAGAGCTTTGCACAGAAATGTTGGTCTGTACTGACATCTCATGGCTGCACTGAGAACGTGGCTCTGTTTGGGAAGAACCTGCTCATTTCTGTGCCTGCAGCACCTGCAGGACAGACAGACAGGCTCAGCCACCATGAGTTTATGAAAGGCACTGGGGCTTCATGATCTTAAAGGTCTTCTCTAACCTAAACTATTTTGTGATTCTGTACTGGGTTTTGTATGATTTGAAGAGCAGGGGAGACTGTCATGCTCACTACAGCCTTGCTCCTGTATTTTAAACACAGGATGAGAGGTTCTCATCTAGGAACTGCTGAATCCCAGTCAGCAACACCTCTGAGCTGCTGGCCATCTGGAATTAAAATGTCAGGTGTTGGAAAATGTGCCTAAACCATCATCTTTTTAAAACAAAATAAACACAAAACGTTCTTAAAGGTTTTTATGCAGCTGTTCTTAGGACATATAGCCATTCCAATGATGGTTATGTTTTGATTTAGATCAAGCAGCAGTTTTTAAATACATTTGTAGCATAAATGTTGAAGTTATTAGCTGGAGCTAATGAAATTGAATATCTGAGGATGCAAACAATTTAAACAATGAAAAAAAACCCCACAACTTTATATCATGGCTTATTTCCATGATATGAGAGACTATCTAAGCATTGAACAATTGAACCTGACTTCAGGATTGGTCCAGACAATCTATGAGAAGTTCTGGAGGAAACAATGTGCTACATTTTATTGTGGCTCCTAATTTTTACCCTCTCTCCATAATTATTTTTTTTTGAAGAAAGTCAGGAAGTTGTGCTCCCAGTATGAGCTAACATTACTGGATTTTGAAACTATGCAACAACTGTCAAAGCAGGAGAGACCAAATCTAACCATTCACATTTATGAGATTCAGTCTTCCTCTCCTAGTAACTGTGGCAGCATTATCCACTCCAGAGGTGTGAATATATCTCTGCACAGACTCTTCAGACATAGCTGTAATTCACCCAAGCCCAATGGCTAGGGTAGAGAATGTTCTGAAAAAATATTCTTAGCTATTGTGCAGCACTGACTTGCTAGACTTACATGTTGGATGAGCAGCATTTGGGGATGATTCCTTCATCCCTGGACTGTGGTTCCCAGGCAGATGAACAGCAGTTGGTTCAGAATCTGCAGGTATTAGGGGGAAAGGAAGAAGGAAGCAATGCCATACCCCACTGTAACTGAAGTGGCATTGACAGATGGAAATCTGTTCTGTGTGACCAAGTTTCTCAGCCTACTGGTGAAGGAAACTCATCCTTGTGATCTCACAGGAACCTTTCAGGTTCCATCAATCAACATTGAGGACAAGGCACTAAAGTTAGTACTTATAAAACTGCCAGGAAGAATGGGATATGGGACTTTGGAAAGGCAAGTTTTCATCAGTTAATGAGTTATTGCTTCTCAGTCAAGCTGTCCCAACAAATGTATTTATGCTCCCAAGTCACCACCCATCACTCTTGGATGTTAAAATGCATTTATTCAGCACAGCATCTCTCCAGCCTGGTCCTGTTCACACAATGCTTTAAGCTATTGGATTTAATATTTCATTTGGAGCAGACCAGAACTGATGAGCAGTGAAGTGTTAAAAAGTAGCACTTTAGTGCTGGTGATAATCTGTTTGCCTCATTTCAAAGACAGCTGAAAGACACCTTGGTTGGGGTTGAAGGGATGGGAGGCAGCTCCCTGAAGAGCTTTTGGCTCATAATTTTACCATTTTCATTTTTGCCAAGGACAATGCAAACACTTGTCATGGAAGGCTGGGATCCTCTCAGTGAAATGCTCCCTAGGTGTTGAAAAGAATCTCTGTGCCAATAGCTGAAGAACATTTGCTAATGGCTTGTGCTTCTGGACAACACATCTGGCTGCTGATGGGGCCAACATATTTCTCCATTCAACCTGGCCTTCTCAAATATTTATAAGATAATGTTCTATGTGATGCCTGTAGCATACAGCATAAATTGCACTGTGGAGGAGTCTCTATTTTCACAGCCTTTTGGAACTGACTGCATCAGTGCTGTGAAAATCCTTTGGCATCATAAACCTTTTATTGCCACGGTTCCCACTTGACTGGTATTATACAGTGAAACATTTAATTATGCAAAAAAACCCCACCAAAAAGACAAACAAAAACATCCACCATAAAAAAGGATTTTGTAATTGTCAAGCAACATCCACAGATGGAACAAACTTTTTAGGACTTGCAATAACAAGTCTTTTGAGTTGTCTGTCTTTCTGTTTTTATGAATGGTACCTTTCAGGCATGGCAACAGCTGTAGCCAGCAGACTTGGCAGCTGTATCTCCTTCTTATCTGTGGCAAACTTCATGGATGACAAGACCTTTATCAGTTTCAAGGCACTTCTGACAAAATGGAGAAGTTCTACATAAGTTGCTGAGAAGCCCAGGTTTGTTTGCGTCTGTGGTCAGACAGATAAGACATCTATTTAATACAGTGTACAGTGAAAAAGTATAAATATTTATTTTTTCAGATCTCAAGAATAATACAATATTTCATGAAAACAAAAGAAGAAATAACTGGGTGCTTTCTCAGCCAATGGAAATCATTACATTCTCAGTCTTGTCTTTTTGATTCAAACCCAGCTATTCACCATTTAAGCTCCTACTAGAATGTATGCAAACACCCAAGTGACAGCCCTTACTGCTGTGAGTTTCATTTTCCTGAACAGGTCTTTCCCTCAATCATCCAGCCCCCTGCCCACACTCATTCCAGACCCACTGGAGTCACTCTGAGGAACCCAGCAGCTCGCAGCAGGGAGGGTTTGGTGCAGCTGTACCTGGCTGTCCTGAGGCACTGCAATAACAGCTGCAAACAGCTGTGGAGGGAACTCCATCACTGGTGACCACATCCCAGGAGACCTATTCTGCCTGACTGCTGTGCCTTGCCCCACATGAAGCTGTCCCTGATAGGTGCTGTTACTGACCCAGCTGATCCTCACCTTTGCTGGATGGGCTGACTGACAAAAAAAGGCTGAGTGCAGTGTCTGGGGGTCCTACTTCAGTAACCACTTGTTGGTCACATTAGTGTGCAGAGACACAGGACTTTAAGACTGTGCAGGGAGCTTTGCTGGGCTGGCTTCCCTGAAAACAGGATTTTTTATTCCCCCATCAGGGGTCTCTGTGTGGGTAGGCAGGAAGATCAGCAATCTAAATGAGAAAAAAGTCCACTTCCCATACAGCTATCCAGGAGTAAAACCACTCTCCTGCCTCCAAGCCTCTCCTGGACACACATCTGTCCTTCAGAATCTCTGGGGCTCATTTTCCTGCTTTCCTGTTCACAAGAAAGTCTTTTCACTCCTCCTTGGCAATGATGGCAGTGCATGGGGACCCTCTGTCACCATAACAACTGGGCTATTTGTCTTATAATTCAAACTGCCCTCTCTAGCTTCAAGGGCCTCTTCCTACACACTGTCCAGAGCTCATAAATCCTTCCCTGAGCAATTTCTACATTCTTTATTGGAGTAGTAACTCCCACACCCACTCCTAAAGCTGCCTCTGCCATTTTATCTCCAAAAGCCTGATGAATCATTTACTCACCCATTTGGAAAGAGAATTGAATTGGATACAGGAAAGCCTTGGTCTTTTCAAAGACCAGCTCAGCCTGTGATTAACCCTCTTGTCCTGGGTTTGCCCGCAGGAGCAGTGTCCCAAGGAGTTCAGAAAATAACCTCACAGAGAGCAAACCTCTCGTACAGTAAATCCCCTTGTAACTGCACATTCCTTTGGAATCTAGGTGACATGACAAGCATTAAAACACTAAAGACTCTTAGAAAGCAGCATGTCTCTCTGAAATGACAAGTGCAACACCAAAATCTCACTTAGCTACTATCTTTTCGACACAGGACTAACAGAATCCATTTCTGTGCTTCACCACCTCTAATGGCAGTGCTCCTGCTCAGCTGCCTCAGTCTGAATAATGGACTTTGCTACCCCCCCATATTTCATTTAGAGATGGAATAATTTTCATCAGATTTTCTTTAATTCTACGTAGAGTCTTCAGCCTGCACTGTCAGCTCCAACCCATACATACACTGCAAGTCAATACAAATATTTTCTACTAATTTGGAAATTAGGTTAAAACGTGATTACCCTCTAAATAGCATTGTTACATGAGAGAGAAGCATACAGCATAAATTAGTGCTTGAAATGAGGTTTGCAACACATATAATCATAACTTGGCATTTCACCAAACTCATTTGTGAGCTGTTATCATGGCATGGGGAATCCAGCTGACTGGTAGCTGTTGTGTGTGAATGTTATTTTCCAAGGAGAAGCAGCCCCAGTGATGAATTGCAGCGCTCCCAGCCCTGCACTGCTGTGCTTTGGCCGAGCAGCCACTGCACGTCACTGTTGTTCCACACAAGAGAGCCCAAAGAGCCTCGCTCCTGGAGAAGGCAGCTCGTTGGAGAGTCTGTCTGCCTTTTCAGACAAGGAAAGAAAATGTGCTGCAAGCCAAGGAATGAAGCCAAGGGGGAGATTTATTCCCCCAGACCGGAGGCCATCCATACATGTTGCTCTTTCCCTTTTTCCTTTGCCTGTGCAGAAAACCCCCATCCATCTTTTTTTCCTTAAAGGTATAAAAAAAGAGTGGTCATTAGCCAGAGATCACAGATCCTGTGGGAACTGCCAGGTCTCCACAGGCCCCATGGCAAATGTGACAGGTCACTGAACCTCTTGGAGCCCAAGTCCTGCAGCAATGACACCATGCCCTGCTCATGGTGCTGCCATGGGGCTGACACCAAAGGCACGAGCTGCTCAGACAGAACTGCAAGAGCAACATCATGTTCTTAGATTTGGAGCATTTACTCCTTTCAGGAAAACGGGGAGATTTTGGAGTGTTATGTTGTGATTTGAGAAACAAAGAGCTTGCAAGTTTGGCATAACTGTTGAACCAAAAGGTTGAAATGTGTTTTTCTAGAAACATGACACTCCAAGACAGCTTTGTCATCAGCTATGTCAGGTCATGTAAGCTGTGTAGCACAAAGCACCCCCTTCCTGTGCCTGCCACTAAAAGTAAAGACATATTTCCAGTTCTTCACGACTTTTCCCCCAAGTTTTCAGCAATTCCCACATTGTCTGAATGTAGTGGGGAAGTTTAATTCCTTTTTCAGCCAAGTTTCATGCAAAATAACAGAAGTGACACTGCCAGCAAATAAAATTCCATTAGAGGGCAGAAAAGAAGATGCTGAAGGATAAAATCAAAAGTAAAACAAAACCTTTAGAAGAAGTCAAGTGAAATTAACAGTAGAAGATATATATAAACTTAACAGAAAATTATTTATCAAGTGCAGACCTTCTGTGGCACTCCACATGCTAAAAAATAGTTCCCAATGCATGGGTCTTCCCACTGTGCTTCCAACCCAGCAGTGACTGCTGCACTGACCAGACCCTCCTGCTGCAGCCTGACTGGACTGCTGCTGGCAGGGCAGTCCATGGACCTGGGATCAGAGGGAGCAAGCTCACGTCATCTGCAGGGGACACTGAGGTGCTGTGAGTGCATTCTCTAGTCAGGTTTCCTCATCTCCCTCCAGTTCCAGCCGCCCAGCTGAGGGACACATTCCAGTGTGGAGTAGCTGTGTTCCTGCCAGGTTTGTGTGGTGCACGATGACTCCCGTGCCACTGCGTTTTTCCTGTTATTGCTGCCCTGATTTGTGATTATTACAGTAATTTCACAGATGTTTTCCTGCATCTCCAGTCTGCAGAAGAGATAAAATCTGAGAAAAGCATTCTGCTTTCCCTCCCTAGAGCCCCACTAAAGGTAGTAGGACTCAGATGCCAACTTTGTAATGTTGAGCCCTGGCAATTCCCATCCTGGGAATGCCTGCACTGACACAGAAATACCTTGCACCTCTCTGGCTGTATGAGGAAGCTGAGCCTCTGCATGCTCAACCTGTAGATCCTGTGTCACAGAAATGAAGGAAATTCCGAAAAAAAATATTCTGCAACCTCCAGCCATAATCTTAGTCCTTTGAGAAGCCTAAAATCAGGCCAGAATTCCTCATGCAGCACAGGTACAAGTTTTGCTTCTGAGGTTACAAAACCAATGTTTATTTTATAAGCCCAGATCCACAAACATGAGAGGAGATCATACTGCCGGAGGGAAGGAAACCCTTTCCTGAAGCAAATGGCTGGGCTGTAGCACTGCATCCTACTGAGACAGGAATGATATATAAAGGAGAAAACACACACGGCTCGGCAATCAAAACGGTTGCCTCAAGATTGCTGAGCTGAGTGAAGGACTGAAAAGACACAGAAGAGAATCAAAGCCCAGAACTGAAGACAGAGGATTGGAAATGTCCGTCCTTCTTCAGGCATTGTGAGAAAGCAGCTTTACCTTCGCCTGCATTTTTGTTCTGCTGTGTGCTCCTCCTGCACTGCCCAGGGAGCTGCCCTGTCAGATGTCCTGCTCTCCCCACACGGCATCATCAGGGTGATCTCTGCTGCTGCTCTTTCCCACAAATAACAGATGAAAGAACGCTGACAAAAACCATGGGCCAGATTCTCCTCTCAGGCAAAAGCCTTGGCAGAGAAACTGGGGCTTTGGGGAGCCACAGATGCTGCATGATAAAGTCCTGATGCCCTCTGGCTCCTGAGCCTGACTGACTGACTGCAGGTCCATTCTGGGCAAGGGAAGAGCTGGGCTTTGCCTTGTCCATGGGCTGAGCTGAGAGTTAGCATTTAAAGCAGTAATACCTGATTTTATGGGACAAGAATCTTTGCAGAGACTGCTGGTGAAGTTTTTAGCAAGGCAGCTCTGAACAGCTTCAAGTTCTTTGAGTGACTGACAACCTCCTGGACAACTGGAGCCAGAGAAGCCAAGTCTGGTCTTTACCTGACACCATAAATTGTTGTTGTCTGTATAATTTCAAGATATATTTTTGTTTTGTTTGCTATAAAAGCCCAGATGGAAACTTGAGAGTCTCTTGGAAGACCCAGTTACCTAAAGCTCTTCAGCATGCATGCTTGTAGGTCCAGCTTTGTATTATTTAAAGCTTTGTATTATTTATTTTCTTGTTGTTTTATGCTTAATGTGTTTGCTCTCTTGATGGCTCTGTCAATATACATTCTGTGCTGAAAAAGTTAAGAGTCAATATATATTTAAAAAGAAAAGGGGGGCAGGGAGGGGTGCCAAAAATACCCATCCAGAGTTTGGAAATGGAAAGCAAATTGCAGGTTTGTCAATAGCGTGTTTGGGAGCCTTTTAAGTAGTGAATCACTTGATGCTAGCTATTGTAAATATTGGTTTAAAGGTGCTATGAAATTGATGGTGCACAGTTAAACCTTCCTCCAAATACTGATCTATTTATGCTGCCTCACTTAGCATCAGATCCAAATACCACTGAAGGTAACAGAAGTCTTTACCAAGTCATTCACAAGCACAGTGTAGTTTCAACAAATTCACATAATCCTGGGGTTGGGGCATTTTCTTACAGTTTTTGTTTAATTAGGCAAACTATTCTCCAGAACACGCCTTTTAATTTTTTTAAAATGTAACAGCAGGAAAAAATGGTTTAGAGTGACATTCAGAGAAGAGCATCACTCTCTACCTTAGCTTTTCCTGCTGTAAGGTTAGACCCTGAAAAGAGTATTCAACTCCCAGCACAAATCATTGCATGGGGCTGAGGTCTGAATCCTGAGCAGACCTGGGCTGAATATTATTTTGAATAGCAATTGGGTGAAGTTTGCTGTGTCTGCAGTCCTTCATTGAGAGATGGATCTGATCAAAGTAAAACATTTGAGTTTCTATGCCAAAACTGAAAAATGATTAATGTAACTTCTAGCCAGTCCAAGCACCACTCTGCAAAATTTGAGGGAATTCTTTATCTCACTGACCCTTGTCTCTGCGAAATCTTATTTTATCTTCTCAGAGGCATGTAACTGTCCCAAAATCTGTACATTAGGATTAAGCCCTAATTTAGAAATAATGTATTATTATTGATGCCTATATTCCACAAAAAGGTTTAACATCATCAGCACAGCCACATTTGCCAAATATTTGATGTATTCGATGTCTATGGAAGAGTCTGGCCAGCACTGTCCTAACTCTGGCTTCTGGACTTTTTGTTTCCATGGAGCTACCTAAATGGAAGTTTTAGTGTAAGGTGAGCACCTGAAAACCTGATGAATAAATGGGAATTCAGGCTCCACAAAGGTAAATCAGAGTTTTGCTGTTGTTGGCCTGAATGATACTGGCATATGTAGGTTTGGAGGTCCTTGAATGAAAATCCATTTCTCAGTCTTGCAAAGTCAAGTATTTAATTCAGCCCAACCCTTATGACACCACGAGACACCTGGAGTGTGAGTATACCTGAACTCCACATGGAGAAAGGAATCAATGAGGAAGAAAATCCAACAGGAGAGTTATTCATGCTCACTTGCTTTTGGTGTAGCCCTCTATGGCAGCACATCTGCATTTTCCCCCTTGTCTCCCTGCTTTCCCCCATCCTTTTCCCAGGGAATAAAGAGAAAGGATTCTGCTGTGGGCAAGTCTGGAACCTGTTTGGTTCTTCACCTGTGGTTTCCATCAGAGAGAAAGCCATGATGAAGGGTGACAGGGCCCTTAGGAGCCTGGGAGGTGAGAAGGCAGCTGGAGAAGGCAATGACAGTCTCCAGGATTATCTGCTCCCCTGGAACAGTGTCAGCACTGGCGGATGGGGAAACGCCTGAAAGTTTCAGAGCTCCAGGCAGAGCTGAGAGGGGAAGATGTGTTGGCAAAAGGGCATCTGCACTCAGTTGTGGAGTGCATGTGTTGTGCTAAATGTCCTTAAATCCCTGTGGTAATGCAGCCGTCTGGAACAATAAACAACAAATAGCTGTTGTCTCCTCTGGGACCACAGCTACCATGCTTCCAAATAGGAGTCCTCCTGCTCTGTGGGGAGGTGTAAAAGAGAACACACACCACCTATAAGTTCTGGGGGAAAACACTGCAACACGCATAATTTAACCTGAAATCTTAGATTGCTTCTGTTTACACGGATTTGCATAAAAGCAGTAATAACACTTTGCAAATCTCCAGCAGCCTGCTCCTCCCAGCTATTCTGTGTTTAAAACACCTGATAGGTAACAATTGCTGGTGTGTTAGGACTGAAAAATGTTATTATTCATCTGTCTTTCCACTCTACTTCTTGCCCCCTTGTTTCCAGGGACATTCTCATTTAAAATTTCCCCTGAGTAAAGATACAATTGAAAATCCCTCATTGTGCCATTTTTGGGACTGGTAGGAGCATAAGAAAGTGGATAGATAGCTGAGACGGGAGGAATCTTGCAGATTATGTACATACATTATGTTTTTAAAATGAGTAGCAGTTCACCCTCTTTGTTTTAAAATGTTCATGTATATTTCTGGAAAAAAGGATAGCAGAACATCTAATAATAGGAAAGAGTTTTATAAGACAAGATACTCAGTGTCTGTAAAGAATTTTACAAACATGAGCATATCTATTCTTGATGACTCATCTGTAAGTAGCTATCATTATTTCTTTCCTTCAGATGGGGGAAGAGGCATTCAGAGAGACCAAGAAACTCAAATAAGCAGCATGTGTTAAGACAAAAAAAGACTAGTAAATGATCTTGTTACCTCAGTTCACTGCCTGAAATTATTGGAATAATAACGCACCCAAAAATTCCAGGATCATGTTTCACACTGAAATACACAGAACAAGAACACCCCAAGGAAAACAGAATTAATTTAATTCAGAGGCTGTAAGGAACACTGAAGTTTTTTGAGATGATCACAATTCTCAGACCAGGCTCAGTTGTCACAAAACATTTAGCAACTCTCCAAAAGCTAACATTCTTCCCCACTGCAATATCCATGCCCAGTTACACAACAGTTTCTTTCACATGCAAACCAATATTTCTCTCCTAGACCTCGGAACAGAATTCAGCAATGCAGATGCCTGTTGCCTCCTTGCTGTTTTCCAAATAGGTTAAGCCCACAAAGGAGAACATACTGATTGCCATGGTTTTGAAGCAGTCTTTTAGAAAGGCAAAATCTGCCAGATTAATTCCTACATTACTGACCACTGAACTATTGCATTCTTTGAAAGGTCCATGAGAAGATTTCCATGCAGTTAAAAGCTGAATTTTGCAGTGAGTTTGGTGAAGGACAAGACTGGTCTTACAAGAAGATGGTAAAACCTCCTGAGGCCTGAAGAGACCTCAGATTAAGCTATTTATCTGCATCTTTCTTCTCAATAAAAATGATTTTGTCCTTGGAGTTTTGAGCTCTAGAATCTCATTCTACATAGCAGTCCTAGGTCAGAGTCACAAACTGTATTGATATAATAATATCCATATAATTGATATAATGTATGCAATACTTACAAATGTATAATCAGGATTTAGCAGCTCCTAAGGGAAAGGCCAAGGCCTACTTTATATATTTTCCTCTTCCTCAATTAGAGAAGTGAAAAATCACTTTCTTCTGGCTAGAGGTCTAGCATGCCCACTGTCATATTCATCTCAGCCAGTCACATAAACCACATTATGACCTTAAAAAGGATGTCCTTTCACTAACTGCCTCCAGGATGGGATTTCCCAAATCATGCCTTCACCTTTTAAGAAAGCACTTTTGTCTGTTGTATGGAATCACTGAGCTTTTGCTTCCCCTCATTCTTGCTGTACTGCCGTGGTTTTATCTGGGGTCTGTTTCTAATTTCAGTTTGTGGTTTAGCTCTTTGTGTTCTTTCAAGTAATTTTGCTCTGTTGTTAGAAAACAAGCAGATGATGCTTGGCCCTGCAGAAATGTCTGTGCTGCCCTAACCCCAGCTAAGCCTGCTGGTCCCTGCTATTTCCTGGAGAATGATACTCCTGTTAGTCAAGTCCTTCCAAGTGCCATTAATCTCTTCGTTTTCAGAGCTACTGACTAGCAGCCTTTGTTCACTCCCTGGGCTCAGCACTGCTCTGTAACTTTCCAACATCTGGTTACATTTCTGCAGCCTGACACTGCTGTTTAACCCAGCTGCTTGGATTTCATTGAGCTGGAACTGAGCTGGCCACTGGCTTATTAACACAGCTGAAAATATGGCACTGGAATGGCTGAGAGGCTTTTTCAGCAGTGCATGTGTGCTGGGAATCCTCAGATTCCTACCCAGGTCCCTGTGGCTCAGGAAAGGCTTTTGAGGAGGACTGTGCTTTCCTGTAAAATTCTGGGAGCAGCAAGTAGCAGAGAGGGGCCACAGACTATACCCAGAGATTTTTTCTGACCAAAGAGGCTGTCAGCTCTGTGTGGATCTCCTCAGGCTTCTGAAAACATCTCATTTACAAGGGGCGTGCTGAGAGGCTTTGCAGGGGTATTAGCACAGTCAGTTCCACAAGAACATGACATCTGTCTTTCCCTCCCATGTCCTCCTTGTCTTTCTGCTGATCACTCAAACTCTGCAGAATCACTTTCTATTTTCAGCTTTTCCCATTATTTTTGCACTCATCTTCCACCTCCTGTCCTGTTCTTATCCTGGTTGCTTTCACTTTCTGTGACATCTTTCCCCACTCCCTTTCACTGTTATGCCTGTGTTTAATTTTCTTATTCTTTCCTTTTAAAATCCTAATTCTCTCTTTGTTTCACATTTACTCTTTTTCACTTCTATTAGAATTTATCAGGTTTTGAACCACATAGGTCTTAAAATTATTACAAAAGGGATTAAATTGTATCCATATTATGATTAAACTGAAAACCAAATATGGGAATGTTTAAATGTAAATAGCCCAACAACTGCATTAGAAAAGACAAGTTGTATCTCAAAGCACTTTTACCAGTGCTACAGTTTGGAAAGGGTGGCAATGCCAAAAGATCATGTATGTGTCAGTACACATGCATGTGTGCAGATACGCACCCAGAAATAAACCCCATGCAGCTGACTGTTAAACTGAGGAGTTTAAGACATTTTTCAAAGGTTTCTGGCACACTGAAATATCCACACTGGCAATCATTCCCATCTGTGTGCTGGCTGGAAGCTGGATTGCTGCTCTGTGGGCCTTTGAAAGCAGGAGGTGATGTGCAAGAGAGGTGATTTTTTTTGTTTGTTTGTTTTTGGGTTTTTTTTGGTAGTACTGCTTTGCTTGTCAGAGTTAATTCATTTAAAAATAGGCCAATTTAAAATGTTTCAGAATACCATAGCCCATTTTAGAATCAAAACAGGCTTGATTTTCCAGTTAGCTGCAATTACTGGTGAAGGCAAGGCAGAATGCCTCAGAGAATGACTGCCTATAATTCTTCACAGGTGCTAAAACACATGGTCAGATGCTAAAATCATTGCAACAAGCACAAACACGAGTATTATCCAATGTCTTATTTTTATGGGTAAGAACTGTTCCTGTCCTTTAAAACATGGTGACAACCACTCATTTTCCTGTTATTGTTTGCTGAGCACTTGGTTTATTGCAGCCTGTGTGGAGGATGTGTTACTGCATACACAGGGCTGGGGAGATGTGTGCAGCAGTGATCTTCTGAAGGGGTCAAGCCATTATTTAGCTCCTTATTTACTGTTGTTTATCTCTCTTTTGCATATCTCTCAAAATCCCTGGCTTTTGATCCTCCAAAGCCAAAGAGAAGTGTCCAATCTAGTTTCATAAAGCTTTCAAAACCTGGACCCAAAAGCACTGGGATGAGGTGTGGCCAGAAAGGACTTCATTTATTATGTATACAAGGCAAAATAAATTCTACCACTCCTTGTTTACTGTGGCCAGATGCTGGTTTCCAGAGTCATTTGCAGGGACATAACAGGTCTAGATTCTCACATATTTTCTCTCAAAGAGCTTTTCTGGATATTTCATGTTGATTTCCCCTTAATATCCCTTGATTTCCCCAACTTCTTTGCATAAGAAGTTATACAGTTGACTTGCTTAATGTCTATATTAATTTTGGTACATTTTTAATTAGCAGATAACTAATTAATGTGGTATAAGGTTATCTTGTCAAATGTTAATTGAATATGTAAACATTCTTTACAAATTAATATTCAGAGTAAAAAATATGTAATATGCATTTGTTGCCTGTGTCATTCTGAATTAATTACATGACAACCAGATTTATCCCTTCCTAACTTGAGAACCCTCAATAAGTACTCTTTTAAGAATCAATTTATACTTAATTAATATGTACTGTCTGTCCTATTTAATTTAAATTAGTTTTTTCAACAAGTTACAGCGTTGCTGAAAGACACAGCAGTCCCCCAGTGACACAGAGCATTTTCTGCTGAGAGCACACGAGGGTGCTGTGAGAAAAGGCTTGGTGCTGCCAGCCCCGATTTTCTGACTGGGCACACAGCCTCCTCCTTCCTTCTCATCCAAACCAAAAACTACCCACACAGAAATCTTTCTGAAAGTTGCATGTGCCGTGCTGTATCTCGTTCCTGTTGCTCAGGGCTGTGCTTAGCTCCTCACCTGCACGGTGTTTCACACTCGAGATGATGAGGGCAGGACCCTTCTCCCCCGGCCAGCTGGGAGCGAGGGCCACATTCCTTCACTGCCCTTCTGCGATCCTCATAACCTGCCCTGATGAGATACACAAGGGTTCAGCTCGCTGTTTCAGGGCATTGATATTCCCAGCTACAGGGGAACAGCATGATTGAGTCCCCAGGGGCTGAATTCTGGGATGGATGCATGGCAACAACATTCACATGTAATTTGTTATGTGTTCGAAATCCTGAACATCAGCAAAACGGTCGCAGAGTTTGCCTTTCCTTTCATCACACAATGAGGCTGTGAATCAATAAGGAACGTCTCTGCTGCTGCAGTTTAACACGTTCTGTGCCCGAGCAGGGGCCACAGGAGCCTGACTGAACAGCTTTTCTGCCTGCCCTGACACACATCTCTTCTTCTGCACCTTCCCTGCAAAGGACTGTGAGTTTAATTTTGGGATGGTTAAACCTCCAGTGATCCCTGAGCATTTTATAAATAACAAAGAAGTATCACCACACCCGGGGGATGGAAGTGATGCAGGTGTGTTGGATGAAAGACAGAGTAAAGCCTCTTTCCCAAAGCCATAATATGATATAATAGCAGCTCCCCAGAGCTCTGACTGTCGGCTTCTCCCTGTAAACAGATCACACTTCCTTTCTCAGGTAATTGTGCTTCCTGGCCTCTTTTTGGACAGCTGGTCTGTCATAATAAAAAAAATAAAACCTCTGGAATTCAGACTGGACCCTGTAAGCAGGGGCCTGGTCTGACTCTCTGAGGACAAAAGATCCCTTTTAGCCTTTTGTGGTATCAGAATGAAATATGGTGAAGATTAAAGGCTCTGATCTTCATAGATGCTTAGACCCGAGGCCTGCTAGTAACTTCAGGAGGAGTTTTAAATCCTTAACCTTTCTAAAGCCACATGTGGAGGCTTGCCCAAGGTCACACAGGCAGCCTTTTGCAGTGCTATGGCAGCAGTAAATTTGGCCAATTGTCTTGTCTCTCAGTTTGCTGCTGTTACTAAATTTTTCTTTAAGGATGTTTGCCCCACTTGTTGCAGCTGAAAAAGCTGTTCTTACAGCTTGAAGCAGCTGAAAGAATCTGAATACATTCTATTGTAATCATTAAATACCAGTTTTCTACGGGATATAAGCAGAACACCTATTTTTAGTTAAAAAGCTGCTGTTAGGTTACACAATATCTTTTATGGCTGAAGTAATGCAGCAAGCTGGCACAAACCAAATGGTACCTGACTGTTTGCAAATTGAGCATCAACAGGAACAGCAGGTGGTCACTCAGCTCGTGACTTCCATGTTATAACAATAGCTGCAGTAATAATGCTAAATAAATAGCACCCAGCAACCCATGTGCTTTATCACGGGGGTCTAGAATGCTGAAGGCCCACTTTTACAAGTCAGCTCAGACAATTACTGCTGCAGCTTTATTTTTATCATTACTTTCTCCATTTTTCTATTGTTGAAGGTTAGGATTTGTATCTCTGTATCCCTGTAGGCAAGACCTTCAGATCAGATGGATGCTTTCCTGGAGCTCCAGGGTGCCTTTTTATTGTACCTGACTGCTGCACCTTGTTTTGTCTAGAGTACTGTAAACCCTAAAAGTGGGAATACATGACCCATTTTAAAACATCTAGGAATTATAGCAAAAATTTCTAAAATAGGCATGTATGACAGCAGTATTCTTAGAGCATTTCCCCCAGCTTCACTAAACATTAACTATCTACTTGGCCTCCCTATGTGCACCACTCCTGGCAGAAGAACTGAATAGTCACTCAGTGTGGAGCATTTTATGACACTGTGCCTGTATAGGTACATGTGAGGAATTCAGATTGCCATGTAACAGCCAGGAATTTTAAACTGGAAGCCAGAAGTTAAGCTAAGAAAATCTCTAGGTGTCCAGAAAAGCTGGAAATTTGCAGATACCCATCACAATTGGCCTGTCTTCTTCTATTTCTTATTTTTATTTTTATCCTCATCAACATCATTGTAATTATTATTATTACATAGAGCCAAGTTTCTATTTTTTCTCCCCAGTGAAGAGCACTATTGACCACAAGGACTGCAGTGGAAGAAAATGCTTGTCCATAGAGAGATGGCCCAGCCTGTTCCCAAATCAGTTTTCACAGCTCTCACTGTTTGGCACTTGAAATGCTGCTGTATTTACTGTGAGGAGACTTTACCTCTCATTCCATGGTGAGGATGACACTGGTGCAGAATGAAAGGCCCAAGATAAACAGCACCTTGGATGTAGGAGGAATAAGAAACAGCTGATAAAGGGAAATTCTAAGACAGTCTTGTGGATCTGGAAAAAGAAGGTGAAAGAGAGCATTATAAAAATGAAACCAACAGAGGCTTTATCTCAACAAAGTTTAGTTTCATGTATACAATATTTAGTATTTAGTACTTATCTGGTGCATAAAAGCCCTCCCAGGGGTGCTACAAGACATACCTAAGAGTAGTGCAACACCTAATTGTTGCTATTAGAAAACAATGAAAGACAACATTAATGCTGAACACACAGAGCAGATACAAAGTTTAATTTTTAATAATTTTCAGTGCATTCCCATGAAATTTCAGATCCCCTGAAGCAAGCAATATACAAGTGCAGCTTGCAAATAGAGCAGTTCAGTTCTCCTAGGAGCAGTCCAGCCCTCATCCAAATGTTCTAGTTGCCCCAGATTCTAATTTGAGGGGACTATCTACGAATTCATGAAAAAAAAAATCATGGCAGGACAAAACCCACTATATTGAAATATTCCAGTGTTGACTGGACTATTTGAAACTAGGTTTCCCCAATCAAATGAAAATTAGAAGTAACACAGGCCAGGTTAACAGATTTCTAGTGATAGGCCCTGAAGCATGAGGAATCTGACATGAAGTTCCAGAGGCTGTGGACAGGCACATCCTCTGTGACACATCTCCTGCATTTGCACCCGCCTGGTTGGTGTCATGGGCACTTGGCCTCAGTGAAAATTACCTGCTACAAAGCAGGGAAAGCATAGAAAAGGTTTAGTAGCACTCTATTATGTGGATGCCATGGGATTCCAGGTTAGCAGCAGTCCAGCCTGAGAAGGAAGCAGGCACTGAACTCGAACAGGTGTAACACACAGGGAGATTGCTGCAGCAGCTCTCAAAGCACTGCAATTCCCAGAACTGACAATCCCAAAGATCATACAAATACTTAAAGTGAGGCATTAAACAGGGCCTTGTTGGCTGAGTGGCATGTCTGTTAAACCTTCTAAAGCAACACAATCAACACCTGTCAGGAAATTCAGATTCATATTTGTGTCAACATTTGTGCTCTCCGGTGTCAGCTGATATATCCTCTTCTCTGCTTGTCTCCTGGAATGATTACTAGACCTTGGGAGAGCAAAAGCTATTTTTATGAGCAGCTAGTTCTGATACTGTGAAATGAATCCACTCTGCATCCCTCTGAAACCTGGTGACAGGTGGGAGCCTAATCACAAATGGCTGGCACTTCATGGAGAAGGGACATGAAAAAGTAGGGAATCTACACCAAAGGCTGCATTTTCCAAAGTGGGCTGGATTTGGCTGGGGTAGAATCTGTTTCCTTCACAGTAGCTGGTGGGGGGCTGTGTTTTGGATCTGCCCTGAAAGCAGAATTGATCCTGTAGAGGTGTTTTTGTTACTGCTGGGCAGTGCTTAGGTAGCATCGAGGTCTTTTCTGCTTCTCACCCCAGCCCAGTGAGGAGGCTGAGGCACAAGAGCTTGGGGGGGCACACACGGATAATTCCAGACCATATGGCACCATGCCCAGTCTACAAAGCTGGAGAAGAACAGGAGGAANGATCTGCCCTGAAAGCAGAATTGATCCTGTTAGAGGTGTTTTTGTTACTGCTGAGCAGTGCTTAGGTAGCATCGAGGTCTTTTCTACTTCTCACCCCAGCCCAGTGAGGAGGCTGAGGCACAAGAGCTTGGGGGGGCACACACGGATAATCCCAGACCATATGGCACCATGCCCAGTCTACAAAGCTGGAGAAGAACAGGAGGAAGGGGGGACATTCGGGGAGATGCTGTTCTCTCAAACCTGTGACAGAGCCCTGCTTTCCTGGGATGGCTGAACATCTGCCTGCCCATGTGAAATGGGGAATGAATTCCTTGTTTCACTTTGCTTGCACACGTGGCTTTTGACTTACCTTCTCTATCTCAACCCACGAGCTTTTTCATTCCACCCCTCCCTTTCTCTCCCCAGTCCTGCTGCTGGGGCAGTCAGGGAGGGGCATGTGGTTCTTTGCTGGTGGCTGGGGTGAAATCACAACCCAAATGCACCACAGACTGTGGCAGAGGGGATCTCCAGTGCCCACACACCCCCTCATTCTGGTCTGGGGGCTGCTGCAGGAGGTGGCAGATGCGCTGCCTGGTGAACATTGCTGTGTTTGGTCCTTGGGCTGGGGATGTCCCCCGTGGGTGCAGCACACACCTGGGCTGCCCCTCTGTTGCTAATGAGGGAAGAGCCCTGCTCCTTGTGCCTGCTTTACTGGCTGTGACAACACAGAGGCTTTTTAAGTGGAATTAAAAGCCCTCCCTGCCCTTAATACGCGTGAGAACAAAATTACTTTCTTCAGCAAGATACTCTCATTTTGTGAAACTTCAAAGAAATCTCAAAGTCCCTGTTTCTTCAAGAATAACCCAGTTTGAGGAGAATAATATTAATAAATGCATTAGAACTATTTTTAAGTAAGCAAAGACTGGATGATAATCATCCAAATTAATGAAGGGTATGAACCTAAAATTGATTATGTAAACTGCATTAAATCCCTGCGCAGATTTAATGATTTAAATTCAAATTTAATTTAGATTTAACTCAAACACCAACTTGAATTAAAACCACTTTAATTCTGAATGAGAGTGCCCAGAATGGGCTTTAGTGTAGGTTAAAAAGTCTGCCCTGTACAAAGATTTTCTTAAATTGCGTTATTTTTTTTTAATGCCATTAACTCAGTAGTCAGTAGATTGAATACAGTGGGCTCTGAAAGAGAGCCTGTGCTTGGAAGTAGAGCATGACTCACTAAAATGCATAAGCAACCCCCAGCTATAAGTATAGGAGAAAATTCACATTTTTCAGGCTAATTAAATCCCTAAAGGAGAGCTCAGTCTTGCACTTTCCGAAAGAAGAGGAATTCCTTTCTCTGATGTCCAGGACAGTGGGCTGGGGCCTTGGATCTTCCCCTTTTATGCATATCCAGTCCCCTAGGAACAGAGCTGGAAGGGAAAGGAAGTTCCATGTTACTGACTCCTGTTATTGGAGTTCATAAAACCCCAAAAACCTAAAGGAAAACTTGACTGTTGAAAATGAGATGGAAGCTCCACACTTTTCTCATACTTAGCTGTGGGTCTCACATGTGTCCATGCCAGCCCTGGGCTTGGCCAGGAGCTCAGCAGTGCCCAAGGAGGCCTCGCTGGGGCACAATGGGATGGGCAGCAGAGCCAAGCAGGCCAGGGGGACAGGAGGTAGAGGGGTCCTGGATGAAGGAGGGAAGCTGAGCTCAGTGAGGAAGGGGGCTATGGGGGTGGGTATGTGTTAGTTTTTCTTCATTTCTCACAGTCCTGCTCTATTTTTACCTGGCAATGAATTAGATTAATCTTCCCCCAGTGAAGACTTTTTTACCTGTGATGGCAGCTGGGAAGGGATCTCCCTTCTTCATCTTGAGCCATGAACTTTTCCATTCTATTCTCTGCTGAGGAGGGGGGTGTGGCAGTGGTTGGCTCAGGCCACTGCTGAGCCTCGCCTTGGTCAGGTGAGTGCAGGTCTGAGAAATGCTGAGAAAACTGGGGGTGGTTAAACACCCCCCACCCCTCACCAAGGCACCGGGCAGTGCTCTGGTGGTCACCTGGAACACTCTGCTGAGGCAGCTGCACAGTTGGCTGTCCACAGCTGAGTGCCCTGCCTTCCTGCCCGGGCTCCCTGGTGCCCCCCATCACTGTCCCAGCACTTGTCCCCCTCAGCTGGGTGCAGTCGAAATGGCAATGGCAAGGGATGGGAAGGGTCTCTCCAAGTTACAAGCTCAGTCCTCTTGGGTGGCTGTGGATTGGACAGCTTCCCTTCTTCCATGCTAAGGATTTTGCTGGAAATAGGGCCTGAATTTCTGAGGCCAGAAGAAAGGCTGGCTGAGGTGCCTTTGCAAGCTGCCTGCCCTGAGCAGGCTGGGTTTCTCTTTAAGAAGGCACACGGTGTGCTCCAGCTTAATGGTACGTGTTAAGCAAGAACATCTGGTTATGAAGAGATAGATATGCTGAAACATTTACTGATGTTTTGCTTCCTCCCCTTGTGTCACCTGAAATCTATCATCTCTCTATGGCATCCCAGCACAGTCCTGCTTGCAAATCCAGGGAAGCAGGGCAGTGGTGCACAGCTTTTAGAAAATGATTAGTGGTGTGTCAGGCTTACATCTAAACATGGGCACTGACTCAGACGTGTTACCTATAAATCTGTTCATCAGCAGCTGAGGAACATATGTGCCTCCTCTTCCTTAAACATAAAAACATTAATTACATTATATTGTACCACAGTAATGGGCAACACAGTGACAGAAGCTTGCCAAAGCTTTAATTTTAACCATAAATCTGGTGGGTCTGGAATGGTGATTCAAGCTGCTTTAAGAGATGAAGATAAAGCTGATGTCAGGTGTGTAGGAACAAGAATTGGTGGGGATGGGGAGGAAGGTGTGGAAAATTAGCATAGACTGTCTGAAATACTTGAAAATGAGGTAGTAAAACAACAGTCCTCCCTGGACAAAGGACAGGAGAAAACAAATTGCAATGCACTAACAGATCCTCTTCTGACTTTCTGCAATAGTTTGGGGATAAAATGTTTCTTCTCTCCTACTGTTGGATCCTGGCTTCCTACTGTTTGGTTTTTCTGTCCCTCTTTTTTTCTTCTATGGTGTAATCATCTAAGCACAGAGGGAATACTGAACAAGCAGCCCTGGTGTCCTTTTGCTGGCTGGATTTTCATTTTAAATAGAGCCGATCAGGAGAAAAGATGAGGCACAGCAGGCAGCTTGCACTGTCCTTTGTGTCTGGATAAAAGCAATGAGAAGGAACATCCAGATTATTTATCAACAGAAACAGGAGGAATATGGAAATCTGTGTGTACCATTAAACATGAAAGGCACCAGGACAGGTCCTCCTGTTGCGTTAGGTGCTGTACCATTGACTGCTCAAAGGGTTTATCAGATGAGCAGTCCTGCTGCCTTGGGGAAGAGAGCTGAAGGCAGCAGCTGCCAGGGCTCCATGTCCCTGCCTGCCCCATGCCTGTCCCACTGCTTGCCCCACAGCTGCTCCTCCCAGGTCTGGCTCAGTCCTGCCTGGCTGCCCTGAGCAGCTGATGGCCACAAACTCAAGGCAAAGATGTGCAGGCAGAGATTTCTGCTGGTGTTGCCCCAGTCTGCCTTGTTACACCCCAGGCAAAAGGGCAATAACTTCTCTTTCTGAAATTTGTGTGGATTCCCTCTGAACCCCCTGCCTTCTTTTAGGATTTAACTGCAGGGTTTCAGAGCCATCAGGCCATGCACGGGTTAGAAATCTGAAACCTGCATCAGATAAGGGGGTTGGTTTTGGGACTAGGTCTTGAAAAGCTTGGTTTCCCTGACTTATCATGTCCACTCTTTTAAGAAGGAGGAAATTACACTGGAGATGGAGCTCTGCTGGAGGGAAATCTACACCTTTCTCTTCTCATTTGTTTATTTATTTATTTTCTCTCTTATACCAAAATCATTACCACAAGAGTTTTAAGTACTCAGTCTTTTCCATGCTGCCTCTCCTGTCTGGTGTGAAAAGCTTTCAGACACTCAGTATTTGAGCTACAGATGTGTTTGCTCTGACTGAGCAGTGCTTTAATTCATCTCAGTCCAGCTTCAACAGCTGTTATCACTGTTATTAAAAGGGCAAAAATCTGGACTACCATCTACAAATAATCCGGCCAGAATTTCAGAGGTCCCAGATAACATGTGGTCGTTTAGAAATTCTGTAAGGCCAATGACTTCTTTTGTTGTTTCCCTAGGCAGGGACCACAACATGGAAAATGCTTTCTATTTACCCCTTGGCTAAAGAAACTTAACTGGCTGCCAGATGTGTGAGGCTGGGGAAGAGAGTGTATCAGCAGAAGAGGGCAACTCATCTGACACAGAATCCAGGCTGAGGTGCAGGGCAGAGCTGCAGCTGCTGTGGGGGCGTTTCTGCCCTGTCAGAGCAGCACAGGATGTATCTATCATAGAGCAGAACTCTGAGTATTCACTGTGCACTGGACAGCAATATTTCATTTCATGCATCATTAAGAACCTGCATTGATTCCAAGTAGTCATATAACCTCA
This sequence comes from Polioptila caerulea, assembly GCA_013397295.1. Taxonomy (NCBI): domain Eukaryota; kingdom Metazoa; phylum Chordata; class Aves; order Passeriformes; family Certhiidae; genus Polioptila; species Polioptila caerulea. The sequence goes on along the minus strand of VYXF01008076.1, from coordinate 23,210 downwards.
TCCTGCACTTGCTTCAAAGCGAAAGGGGGAGAAAAAAATGTCTCCTTCCCAAGTCACTGAATAACTTTAAAAGTTGGGCACTTGAAGAAATATTATTTCTTAGTGTCATCTCTGCTGGGAACCCGGATGCTGGTGCAGTACCCCATGACCTGGAAAGCATCCAGGACTCCAGTGAGGGTCTTGGTTTCAGCAAAACAGAGGTTTTCTTAGCACACATCCACTGTGCCTCATCTCTCTGTCAGTGGTTTGATTTGGAATATAATATAATCAAATACAATAAAAAGAGAGGAAATAGGAGAGCACAAACTGGCACAGTAGCTGGTGTTGGTCTCTGCAGACAGCTGAGCTGGCTGGGAAGCACGTGCTCCTGGGCAGAGCTTTTGGTGCTCTCTGGTATGATCCTGTAAAGCAGAGTATCAGCTTAAAAAATATATATAACACCTTAGTACATATTTCAATTTGAAACTATTTGGTGGATTTTGCTCAATTTGCTGTTGGTGCCTAGAGCTATAGCTGAATTTGGAGCCAGGATTGGGGCTAAGAACTGTGAAAGAATTCAGTGATACTGAGGCTGAGTTGTCCAACACTAACACTTCCCTGCTGGAGAAGGCAGAGTGCCTTTGGAGAATGGCAGAGGTGTTGGAAAATGGAATCTGCCTCCCCAGGCTGTAGCACATCAGTTGGACCATGGCCTTTCCAAGGGTTTTCTCTGCACTATGATGGGGTTGTTGGCCCTATTGTGAACTCAGTTTAGGGTGAAAAGATCCTGAGCAGGATGACCTGGGAAGACTCAATCAGATCTGACTGTATCCTTCCAATGGCCATTGCTCATTTCTAGCCAGGCTTTGGCAGGTTATTTACATTTTTAACTGAATTTTTCAAGAATCACACTCGCTTGTCAATCCCAGCTGGAGGCTGAAAATGTTTATAGGTAGAAGGAAGGACCCTCTAAGACTGAAAAAGGACATTTAAGAGGAATGTTGCTGCTTGCTCATACTAACAGCCCCTTCTCCTCAAGGAAAGAGAAAGGGGAAAAAAGATGAAAGTTTAGCTGGCATTAGCAGCTGCTCTTGCTGACATCCATCTTCTCAGTAAAAAACTCTTTGAAGTCTTCTTACTTGCCTTCAACAGGAGAAACTGCCTCCTTGCCACTAATCTGTACATCAAGGGGTCCCAGCATGTGAGGTAATGCCCTACAGAAAATAGTATCAATTTCATATCTTATTTGCTTTTTGAATGAGACACAATACCCTCTATAAGGTATATGGCAAAGACTGTCAGGAACTCTTGCCTTCCATGAAAAGGTTTGTACATATTTGTTGTACATGACATAGTCCAGGGTAGAATAAGAGCTTTGCATTCATTTCTGACTGTAATTTAACAAAACCCCCCTTTTTCTTGTATTTCAGTGTCTCATTGCCATTGTTTGACTTTTTTTTTATTCTCTCTCTGTCTTCAGATCCCACAGCATCTGGTGGCAAATCAAACATGGTAAAATGTTGGTTTTGAGCTTAATAATATTTTCCAAGTCATTTATTTACCAAATGCTCTTGGTGGAAGTGCTTTGTTCTGTATGTTTAACAGGTGGAACATACTTAGTGTGAATGTATGGGTAATCAAAGCAGAGCAAGTCTCTCAGGATGGTGTGTTCAAGTTGGACAAGCTCTCAGTGACTCAGAGGCTTCATGCTTTGACTGTCTGAATTTCCTGGCTGCTCCTCCTAAACATAGGCATGGATTTTGCTATCACATTTCTGTAACTGTTGGTTATTTTTCCATACCTGTTTTATTTATACTTCAAAGCAGTGGTGGCCCTTATCAGGGAGGATATTGAATGGGCTTATCCAGTACAAACCTTGAGCTGAAAGGCCAAGATTTGGATAGAAAGTGTCCTCCTCATCTTCAGACCCAAGCCAGACCTTGGCACTCTATGCTCTCTCCTTGGCAGGCTGAATTTGTCTTTCGAGCTTGCCAGATGCATCTTGTTCTCCAGGTGTTTACTCATATTCCCCCAAACAGAACTGAAGTAGCACTAAAATGTCCAATTACTGTTTAATACTTTGTCTCTGGATCAGGTCACAGCCCAGTCTAACATCAGTTACCTAAATTCTGTAGGACAAAGGAAATGAATAAAGAAATGTTAAAAGTAAAGCAGCCTCTGTTTTAAAATTGAAAACCCACATCTTTCTTTAAAAGAATGGTAACTTTTTATCAGATTTCTTTTTCTTAGAATTTCTACAGAATTATGTTGTTATCCTTCATCACCTCTGTGGCACCAAAACATAAGGGGCCTTTGCAATATGATACCATTTATTTAAAAAAGTACTAGAAATATATCTCTGTTTATCAACTAAAGAGAAACTCATTATAATGATGTCAGACTGCCTAAAATCATAACCCTTCTAATGTAAGAGCATTGAGTAAATTCAAACTGTAAACTTAGACATGGAAGTTGTTTGGGTTTTTTTTTTCAATCCACCAAACAACAGGAGCAGATGTAGATTATTTTTTGGATAAGTCATCCCGCTTTTGGAATGATTTCACATGCTAACTTTGCTTGGGAACTGCTCCTGTTGATGGCCATGTGTTCAGCACATCTGCTTTGGCTTGTTGTTTTCTCTGAGACTGACAATATTGTGGCAAGGTGTCAGAGTGAATTGAGGTGAAGGAAAAGGAAAAGGAAAATTATCTTGAAAGAGCTGCATTGCAAGTTCAAATGAACCCTGGGAGACTTTCCATCCCTTGATCCTCCATGTGTATATCAGGATAGGTGTAGAGGGATTTGGAGAGGTGGGAAGAACTGACAGACTTGAAGTAATACCTGGGCTTGTCTTGTCACAGTCAAAAACTGAGCTCAATCAGACACACTGGGAGGACTTTTCTGACTTTTAGCCCATGGGAGAGGATGCTTTCAAAAAGTTGGGAAAATCCTGCCAATGACTCAAGGCTGGTTTCACTGTTCACTGCATAATGCACTCATTCATCAAACTGAAAGGATTTCAATCAATACTGTCAAACTAAAAAGTTATGTATTATACACACATGCACCCACCAGTTCACTTAGTTATGCATAACCTGTGTGATGGCCATCATAGAATAAATCACAGAGCTGGCTTCCAAACTGAATTTACCAAAAATCCTTCTCTCTACCTGTCTCTTATTTGCAATGAGATTCACACATAAAGCCAGTGGTTTTCATCTTCCTTTCCCTTTCCCTTTCCCTTTCCCTTTCCCTTTCCCTTTCCCTTTCCCTTTCCCTTCCTTGCTGACTTCTCCCAGTGTCACTTGGTGTCTCCTGCCACATGGTCTGTGCAGTCATGTCCATGTGGCATCACTCTCTAGAGGTACATGACAAAACAGCAGGTTAAGAATGGCTTTTAAAGCAGACCAGTGATGCAGATGGGGATTGAGTAAAGAATTTGCCTGTCACATTGAAATCTCACTCATATGAACCATTTTATATGGGGATTATAAAGAATCTTGCAAGATAGATATATAAAAACATAAAAAGACATAAGAGTTGAAGGGATTTCTTTTTTGAATGTGCACAAAATAGAGCAGTAAATCACATAGTAAAAGTTTAATTTGACATGGGATGTGCACTGTAGTGTTTAGTCTAGAAAAGTTCTTATATACAGATTTTAAATATAAGGATGGGAATAGGCTCAGTGGAGTTAATGTCCGAGTTCTGTTGATGTGGGGATGGATGCACAGAGTATTCTTCAGGAAAAATACTCTCCTTTTCCTTATGGGCTTGGGCTGCATGAGGCAGCCTCAGTGCAGCTTCCCTGTGCTCTTTGTGCATACACATTGACTGCTCTGATGCCCATGTCTCAGTTTTCTGAATTGCCAACCCAAGCATCTCAACCAATGGCAACAACTCCTGACATGCTCCAAGGAGCAGCAGAGTATTACAAACCATGTGGCATTTGAGTTGGGCAGGGTTACCAAGCTACTCTGTTGTTGTCACCATAGAATGAACAAAGTTTTAACTGGGTAATTATTTTAATTGTTCTTGCTAAACAGGAGGAAAAAAGTCCTGCTCTTTGCTGCAGCTCTGGCCTAAGCCCTGTTTTTCTGCCCATTTTTAGGTATGTCTGTAGAGACAGTTCCTCTCATCTTTCCTCCTACAGCTTGTCTTCCTTTTCAGAGCTTGTTCATCTCCACTCAGTAATCAAGTACCAAATATTAAGATAGCATTTTTCAGATTACAGCTTGGACACTTTGGTAGCCTTTTGGCAAAACCAGAGTGCATTGAGTACCACAGGCTTTGTAGCTCTTTTTTCTGGAGTATTTAGTTACTAAGAAACCTAATCCTTGCCTGCTTATTTGACTTTTGAGAGACACAGTAAATTATTTTTCTGCTAAATGAGTTGAGTACTTTATAATATCAAAGAATTTGTGCCAGGGTCGACCTTACTGTGACTGGAGTTCCCTCCTTGGTGAAGGTTGAAAGCTGCATGGGCAGGCACAGATGGGAGAGGTTTATTGCAGGTATGGGAACCCAGCTGATGAACTGCAGCGCTAGGTGAGGTATTTTATTCAGCATTTAGCTTTGCCTCACATATCTGCAACCTATTAATCCATTCCCAGGAGACCTATTGTAATTTTCCAGACACTTGAAAATTTTCAAGCAGGTGTCACTTTAAACAAAACCAAAAAACTTGGAGATGCATCTGCTGATCCTTTCTGGTCTCTGCAAGCAGTAATTTCTACACTAAAGTTTCATTCTTAAAGTAAGAGAGAGGGACAGGCTGCAACATCTGACTGGCAGCAATATTCTTTATATTTAAAAATGGAAATGTGAAAAACGGATGTCTGTTATGTTGGAGAAGGAAAATTTGGGAGCAAGCACTTGGGTTTAATCCTGAAAAGGTTTCGAATAGTCAGCTTCAAACTGGGATGTGCCTTGACAGGAGAAACTTTTACATAAGTCTTTCTTTGAGGCTCATTCAGGCAGATAATAAAATTATCTGGAAGACAAATAAGGAAATACACTAAGGAAAACACCAGTGCCAAAAGCTTTACTAAGTGATATTTAAGTAGGGAGCTTGTCAGCAGATGGCTCACACCTGAGGAACTTGAAACCTTTCTTGTCATAGTATGGTCATAACCTTCCCTTCGCCCAACTCCATACAATGATGTTTGAAACTGGATTATCAATGTATCCTCCTCCTTTGCAAGCTAATAGATTTCCAGCACACACCCAGTTTTCTGCACCAATTGAGGACAACCACAAGATAACAGCAACAAGGTGGGTTCCCAAGGTTTTTGTTAGCTACTTGTATAGGTGACAGATGAATACACTCATTTTTCCAGTTACCTCACTGGCAGCTGTTTCTATGGGAAGGTTCAGGATGCTGATTGCTCAGTGTGGTGAGAGCTGTTGGGAAGCTGAGGTGATGCTGCCCAGCAGCTTTCCTTGTCCTCCTGAGCAACATCAGGGCAGACGTGGGAGGGCTGAAAAAGAGCACAGCTAATCTGACAGCTCTGGCTCAGACACCTTCAGACTGTGCCATTAAAGCTGCTCAGGAGGATGTTACTTCATCCCTTGTAAAGAAAAGGAGAGCATAAACAGAACTTGTTTTCTGTCTCTCCCACTCAACAGTTGACAAAACAAGAACATGTGTGAAAGCTGGATGCTCGAGTCACTTCCTGGGTGCCGAGGTGGTGAAGTATTAAGAACTTTGCTGGCTCAGTCAGGTCACTTCATGAGCATCAGAAAATCAGGCAGTGCACTGTGTTACCCATCTGTCAGGAAAGCTACCCAAGAGCTTTCAATTAATTATTTTTAGGAGGAATGCAGAATGTCTTCACCTGGGACAGGGCTGCTGCAGGCCAGAGTCTGTGCTCCATAAAGCAGTGCTGTTCCAGCGCAATCAGCACAACTTGGTCAGCATGTGACAGCCTGTGCTAATTTTTGCTTAAGTCTTGTACAACAAAACATTTTAACACATGATGAGTGTTAGGTTTCTTAGTAGTTCTGGATAATAATGAGATTCTGCTTGAATTGGGTAACTCTTGGTGTCTGAGTCTTCATCAGCAAACCTGTAACTGTTCTAGCTGAACAAGTTGTGTATTTAATGCCTTCTTCTTCTCAGCCAGAGGAAATGGTTTGCAATAGTTATGGAAATAAAAAACACAGACATAATAGGTTTCATGTGTAAAATCAAACCTTGTATCCATGAACATGTGAGAAGACATTGAGAGGAAATACTCATTGCAGAGAGCACTGCACATGCAAGGCAAGCTTGTGCAATGTCATCTGATTTATGGCAGGAGCTTCCCAAGACAAGAAGTTTTCACAGGTCTCTTCCATGGCACTGTCATTGTCAACCCCTCCCTCGCAGGGAGGCAGGCCAATTACTGGGAGAGCTCAGAAGTTTCTGTCACAACTCCAGCAGTTTCTCAAAACAAGTATCAGCTTAAAAAAGCATAGGAGGTTGAAACAGAAGAAAGCTACAGGGATATAGCTGGAGGGGGGAAAGGGAGGGAACATCAGTTGTCGACTTCCAAAGCAATTGTGGATATGGATTGCATGGAAGGCTTCTCACCAGCAGGGAGTCTGACAGGTCTATCAAGGGAGAGTTCATCTACTTCTGTAATAGTAGTTATTTGAACAACTAGAGATCGATATAGTTTCTAGGGGAGATGCTGCTATTTATTGGGAAATAAGAGAGAAACACTGGTGAAAGTTTCCTCTCTGTTTCTACAGTAACCACCATCAGGAGGACTGTGCATGTGTTTCCTGGCTGGGTTCAAGCCTGGATGGCTACAGAGCCATGGCAGGCTGTGTGTGTCACCTACGGACCCCATGTCTTTGCTTGGGCTCCTCAGAGCTCAGGGAGTCTCACAGTGGCCAGTGGAGGGATAGGTTAGCACCTGGAGGAGGTCACTTGTGAAATAAAATTCACCTCATAATTTGCAACTGTCTCTGATGGGATGTTTAGACAGGAGCCCCCCCATGGCTGTCTGTGAGTGATTCTGGAAGCTTCTGCTGCTTCCAGGCTCTCTGGGAACAGCTCTGTGTGCAGGAGCAGTGTGTTCTGAGCCCAAGAGGCAGGCAGTGCTCAAGACCAGCAGTTCATTCCTATGCAGAAATATCCTGGTAGGTGGAGGACAAATTTCCTCGAGCAAAGGAGTCCATCTCATTCACTGCACTGCATGACACTCCTGGGTCTGTCACCCCACAAGAAAGAGGCTGTGCAAGGCACTGCGGCCCTCCACCACCTCATCCCACAAGTATCCCTCACTTTAAAACAACCCACTTAGGATGTAGGCACTTCAGCACCTGTAAATGCTTCTGCAAGATACATCATCAAAGCCAGGCAGGAACACTTTGACTCTGTTAGCAAACATACCTGCAATATCTTTACCTTAAATGAGCTATAAAGTTGTCTGCCTCTCCTTCACTGTTTACTTTGTGTTCCCGTTTTCTGCACATGCTGCAATATTTTGCTTCTTAAGAGGCGTGTGTGATAAGCTCATGAATAACAAATGAGGATTTATGTTTGTGGATTGTGAAATGATATTAACGTGACTATTACTTTTAATCTTTGCTTTTGAGTGATGTATTGAGCTGCAGGTAATCCCAAAGGGATATTATTCGGGTCTGAGTATTGAAAAGATCTTCTTTTGTCTTCCCTCCTATTAAGCGTGGAATTGAATGTAGAAAAGTGAAGGAAGTTGGACTCACACGCTCTCTGATTTAATGCCTTATTTTATAATCTTAGACCCCTACCAGCTGAATCTTCTAAGGATGGGGGGAGGAAAAAGAAAAAAGATGAGAAATTCTGAAATTCTACACAACCTACCTTGTGCAGGCCCATGGGGCTACCAGGGAGTCAATAGCCTTGGCCTGGTGAGATAGGGAAGAATTGACAGTGGGTTCCGTGCACTCCTCACAATTCAGGGCAGCCAAAAGGCCTCGCCCATGGCGCCCTGCACGCTCACATTAATTTACCGCAGTTCTGTTCCTCCCGCTGGCCTAGCCCGCCCTCTTTCCCTTATATGGCTGCACTCTAGAATGTTCTCCCTTCCCTGCTCACCCATTGGCCCATTTTGCCTCAGTGTTCCGCCCCCCTATTGGCTGTTACCCTTTGCCCCGCCCCTGAGCCCTCAGCCCATTGGACCTTGAACGCTGCTCTGCCCCTACCCGCCCATATTTAAACCTGGACCAGCGGCTGTTCCTTGTCTTTGTCCCTGGGAGTTTTCAGTGTTTGGGAGTGGAGTGCCAGTGGAAATCTGTACACTGACCCTTCCTGCTCCTGCCATTGGCTCTGTGGCAGTGTGTGTGCACAGCAGGGTGTGTCTGCCTGCCCCTGTGCGTGGGTGCTGGCCTGCCTGGCCCGGCTCCTTCCACGGAGACTCTTCTCAGTGTTATGAATAAAAACCCAAAATTTCCTCAT
>VYXF01008076.1:0-14238 GCA_013397295.1 Polioptila caerulea | reverse complement strand
TTTCGCTCACTTAAAACACCAAATCTTCTTTTTCTTTGCAGCTTGTGATTACCAGAAATGGGAACTGGACTGAATTTTGCAGGTCAATATTTGCAATAATAGTAGACAAAAGCAAAGTGCTTGCAATTCTATCGGAACAAAATTGAATAGACTGTCTCTTCAAATTTACCATTTTTCAGCTGACTGTGATAGGATGTTATTTCTTTAAGGAGATAGTTGTCTGGCAATGTTCTGCAGGACTGTAAATATGACAGTAAAAATATGATATTTTGGATGGTTTCATGCAAATATTGCCCCCTCCCTGCCTCCATATTTGTAAGTAAAAAGAGGATCCTGCTATCTCTTTAAAAATCTTGTGTTTATCTCACAGTATCAACAAATGTTGATTGTTATATTTGCATATCAGTAATACTACTAATAACTTACATTCTTACCTTATTTTTGAATGTCTGATGGTAGAACTGGCTAGACAGTAAAGGAAGTCGGGACAGAGAAGGAGAAATACTAGATACTATTCTCATTTCTCATTAAGATACACTTGTAATCAACACATTTCCATGATATGTATCAAAACCAACTGTGTCCAATCTTCAGGGGTGTTTCAAACTAATGAGGAATTGTACCTGGGGTTTGCACAGGACCTTCCATAGCTAGCAGCAGATGTGCTTCAGGAAGCAGGGGCTGCTCCTGGAGGACAGGAGGAGAGGGGCTGCTCCTGGAGAAGGACAGGAGAGGGGCTGCTCCTGGAGAAGGACAGGAGGAGAGGGGCTGCTCCTGGAGAAAGACAGGAGGAGAGGGGCTGTTCCTGGAGAAGGACAGGAGGGGAGGAGGGTGGCTGCTCTGCTCTGCTCTGCTCTGCTGGGACTGACAGGGGGCTGCAGAGGAAAACAGAGTGAGCAGCGTGGGCTGAACCCCCCATCTCTTCCAGAGGCCACTGCTGTCCAGTCTTTGTCACAGCAGCAGCCTTTGGGCCTTAGGAAGGGACTTGTCAGGACAACTCCCCCGAGTGACTGGAAGGTTGCCATCTTCTCTGGGGAATGCTGGGTGCAGGAAAGCCTTCTGCAGGACTGGCCTGACTGGGGTCACCCAGCCACAGTATGCTGTGTCACCTGCTGCTATCCCCACTGAGGGCAGGAATGCAGAGATGTCCCCAGGTACTGCTGGCATCAGCTCCTTGCCTTGCAGAGGTTCACACTGCAAAAGCCACCAAGAAGTGCTGGAAGGCTGGGCAGGGACTCCTACTGCCCCTCCTGAGGGGTCTTCTAGCAAAAATACTGTAGATAGCTCAGCTGAAGGTAATGTATGTTTAGAAAAAATGGCATGGAAAGCCTACAACACTTGGGAGGCTTGCAGTGGGTAGGAATTTAAATGTGGTCCTTGCTGTGGGGCCAAGTAGAACTGAAAAATCTGTGGCCCAAGGCTGCCTGGGGAGGAGCAGGGTCCTCTTTCAGGAGCAGAGTGACTGCAGATCTGCAGCCCCTGTGTATTCAGGCCAGTGAGGGTGGATAAGGGGTGAAGGTTGGGTTCCTTCTGTCCTTTCTAATCTTTACTCTGTGAGACATTTTAAATTTCAATGGGAATTCTTATTCTTAAAGTTCAGACAATACTGTCCTTGAAAGCTGGTAGACCTAATTATGAAAGGCTTAGAGGGATGGTGAATAGATCATCTTCGCTTCTTGAGTTAATCTTGATATATAATGCATGGCAAATATTGTCTTGTTTCTTTTAAAAACTGTCAGTGAGAGGAAATTCCAGAGACGGGAAATGCAATCTTTCAAAGGATTAAGAGAGAACTAACTAACATGAACCAGATCATTAGCTTTGTATTTTCTGTTCCACCTTCTGATGCCCATATTTCACTCATGAGGATGAGTTGGAATGACTCCAAAAACTAAGTGGAAATTAATTTTTCAAAGGCTGATCTGAAAGTTAAAATGCATTTCAAAATCACTTGCTTTACAGATCCCATCCATTTGCCCTGAAGAAAGAAAAAAAAATAAAATTATGCTTTATGTAGCAACACAAAACACAAGTTGAAATGAATATGGGTGAGGCACTGCAGGAGGCTCGGGGGGAGGCAGCCAGTGAGCCAGGCTGCTGAGAAATGGCACATCAGCCACTGGGGAGGTGTTTAACAGGTTTGAAAGCAGAGGATTTTTAAAAGAAAATGGGAGGATGATGCAAGGAGGATTGGATACACTGTAATTTCCCCTGAAATTTTAAGGTATCAGAATTATGTTTTCAAGGACACCCCCTATATTATGAAATCTACATTACAGAAAATCAGAAAAAAAAATTCAATCAAAGGTTTGATTTTATTTTCAACATTATGTTTTCAAATACACACCATTTAAGAATTTTTCAAACTGAGACTAATGCTGATAAAATGTTAAAATTCTTTTCTTCTTCAGGGTGATTTTTGTGATATATAAATTGTAATCTTTCTAGAATAGTAAATGTATGGAAGGTTTCATTACTGCAAGATTAATATTTTTTGTGACAAAAAACTGCTTTGCAGAAGATTCCACAGAGCTCTTTTGCAACTGGCTTTAACATGAGCAATTTCCATTGCAAACAAAATAAGAGAGAGGTAATTAATTGGTTGTTCTACTCTGTTAGAAGGATTCTCTTCTGAACATATCTGAGCTCTGAATAAACACAGCAGAACTGGGACGAAAGTAGAGCTGTTGTGAGGTCTGATTCTGGGTGCAGCCTCAAACAATGTGCCTCGTTTTAAGGCTGAGAACTAAAGGGCAAAACACTGGTGCTTTGAGTTATGAATACACTTCAGATCTGTGCTGAACTATGACATGAGACTGACGATGACAAATACTGTGGGGGAAAAAGCACAGTTAAAGCACAGTTGCACAGAAATGCATTTGTACTGTTAATATTAGGTAATTAAGGTCCTTGCATCCTTCCTAGCTATTATTACACATAGGTAAGAGGAATCCCAGTGACATTGATACTTTAATTTCCAGAAATGCTGCAAACCCTCTTCTGCCACGTTTTTCCACGTGCCACGATTACATTTAGCATTTCCAGGCAGTCACAGGGCAGCAGAACAGTGTGTAAGTCAGCTGGTTTCATATCTGTCCTGCAGATCAGTTTGGAAGGGATTTCTCTTGGCATAGCATAGGGAAGAAAGGATCAAGTACTGCAAATAAGGTATGAATCATTTAATCCTGACACTTTGTACTGTGATTCACATTGCAAGTGAAAGTATGCCTTGGGGTAAATAAAATGCTGACTCTGCAGGAGGAAGTGTCAAAATCAGTGTGGATTTTAATAGCACTGGATGTTAGTACTGACATTTCACCGTGACTGTCTTGGGAGATGAGTTACCATGTGCCAATCCAACTGAGAAAAATGCCCACTAAATCAGAGCTAAAGACTGAGTGGGAGTGACTGGCTCCTTCCTGCTCTCGGGAAGCACCAGAGAGCAAGAAGGCAAGCTGGCCAAACTTACTGGAGAAATTCTTTGCACCAGTGCAGGACTGAGATTTCCAGAGCTGCTGTGTAAACTTCTTTCTTAAGGTTTAACCTAATTTGAAAAATAAAATGCAGCATCTATGAAAAACTCCCCCTTTTTCCAGTCTTTAAATGGGTATTTTCATCCTGTTCAACCTATTTGCACTGAATTAAAGCAATAATTGCTGATGCTGCTTTTGGTTCAGTGTTATTCTGGACAAATTATGGCAATTATCTAGATCACAAATATATGTAAAACTCTTTGGTACTCTCTGTAACTGCCCTTGAAGTTCAAATGTCTGATGTTTAATATGGCCTATCCCATTAAGAATTGTTCCACCTAAAGTCAATTGCAAAGGTCCCAGTGACCTCAGTGATGAAGGTTCACACCCTTAGATTTGGTTCATTTTCGTTCCGAGGGAGATTTTGTTTTCTTTTAATTCACTAGGTGGTAGCAGTGTACAAATTGTGTTGTGTGGGTTTAGGTTTTTTTTTTCCTCGTTCTAATCAGACTTGCTTCAGGACCTTCTTTCAATTCCCAACCCATGATTTCTTAGTCTTGCATTGAGTTCTTGAGGGGAAATGAGACAAAAGGTTTTAAACGCCCTTCTGAAGGGATGCCAAAACTTGTGCCATCCTGCAGTTACTTTCTTGTGATGGCAGAAGTCAGAGTGTGTTGGAAGAGAACAGCTACTGCTGGTCAGAGAATGACATCAACATCTCAGGCTGAGCTCAAACACTTTCATCCAGCCAGCATATGCAAAAAGAAGAGCAAGGCATTAGATCTCCACTAGTTTTGTATCCCTTCCACCAGTGTTTACTGAATTCCCTGCAATGTGTCAGGCAACATGATGAAATGAATGTCCATTATTACTGCAGTCATTCCTGGGAAAGTGGCTGTGTTCAGCAAGGGGTAATCTAGCTGACAATAGGCAAGAGGACTTGGGCTTCTAAACTACTAATCTAGGTAGGGTTCTTGCTGAGTATAATCCATATTTTTCAGCAGTGGATGTGCAGATTAATGAGAAGCTGTCATTTGAAACAGATGTTGCTGTTTTGTTCACTTTTATGGTGCCTGATACACTGCATGTTCCGGGATTAACCTCCTGATCTACGTGTTGCTACATTAGCATTAACCATTTATTAGGAGAGAGGATGGAAGGATTGAAAAAACCCCATGTGCAGCCTTTCTCCAGAGACAAGGAATGGGTTTCAGACAGCCAGGTATAACCTGTGACATTTCACTTCTACCACTACTGTCTTTTCAGTGACGATGGCCAGCCCTGAGTGGTGCCCTGAGGGAGCTGGTGACACAGATGTGCCCCTGAAAGGGCTCCTTCCTGCCAAAGTGCTGCTCAGCATCTCTCCAGAGAGTCTGTGCCCGCCCTCATCTGCCACTGCTCACCCCTTCTCTCACAGTTTGCTCTACCACTCAGGATCTTCTGAGGGCTGGGGTTTATTACTGACCAGGTTTACCCAAAAACTAACTCCACAGAAGGTGCTGTGCTGTTGTGGATTACCCCTAGTTTGGGATCACAGCTTATCAAGCACATGAAGGCTCCTCTCCAGGGCTGTCTGGTCCTGCCTGTGTCTGAACAACCCTGGTGTCAAGTAAGATGACTGTCTCACCTAGGGCAGCAACTTCAAACTAGATCAGCATTTCTTAAAAATATGCAGCTCTCCATTTCATCCCTAATGCTCTACTACAGTAGATTAGGGATGGATGAACGATGGAAATTTGAAGGGGTCTACCAGAGAGACATTTTTAACCTAAAAATATGTGATGCTAAGTAAGATGAAGATATTTATGTACTGATAGATAATGGCCAGAAGTAGCAGAGATATGATGAATACCATCCTCCAGTGAGTAGCAAGAACTAACTGTAGTTATCCAATATCTCTGTCTGATCCTAGTGGGATGCAGATAGGAGCCTTATCACTAACTAAAACAGAGTCCTGACTGAATCAGACAGGCTGACATTGGCATCACTTTGCAGAAGTTGCTCTATATAAAGCTTGCAGCAAATGCTATTTTCTGGTAGTACAATGAAATAAATCCAGGGGACATTTGCAGGAGAGCTTACAGAATTCCTCCAGGCAATGACTGTGGAAGAGACACTTTAATATAAGTGCACTCTTGCTTTGTGCAAAGCATGGTGAGACAGGCAGAATTAACATTCTTGGGAGGAGGAACACTCAGGTTTCATCAAGATGTTTAAATATCTGATGTCATTTTGCCAATTTGAGTGGCTGAGTGGCAGGAATATACTGGGCTTTGTGTGTTATTTTTGGCAGCAAATGAGATACTGAATTTTAAAATGCACATGCAAATACAAAAAAAAAAAAAAAGTCGTTGTAAATAGATGTCATACCTTAATGAACTGTCCATTTTCTAAGTCTTTGTATGATACCTTGGGTAATAAGAAGCATTAATGGTCAGGGCCACAAAATAATCCTAAAATACATGATTCAGATGATGATAAAACATGACAGACAAGATCAGATTTCCATTTTCTTTTAGTCCTTGTTATTTCATCATTACTAACAAAATTTTCAGAATAAAGATCTCAGTCTAAAACTTCAGCAAGGTAATGATTCACAGCTGGAAAGTAGCAAACAAAATACTCCAGTTCATGTTGCAAACATGTGAATGAGAGGAAAGCAGTGTATATGCTGATTCTATGTCATCCTAGTCCTACAGCTATCACTTAGGAATTAATAAAACATGCAAGGCTCTCTTGCAGCTCCATCCCTGCTGGCTGCTGCTCTGGTGATACATTGCAATAATATGTCAGTGATAATATTGCAGTAATAAATGATGGCAATATCCCATCAGATCCTCATCACTCCAGAGATGCACTGTGGCCATACATCAGCAGGCAGTGGAGTTTAGGCATTAGTGGAAGAGGCAAATTTTGTTGTACATCCTCTGAACACAGGGTTTGACATAATGCAGCATGTGCATATGGAATGGAGCAGGGATTGCATATGGAATGTGCATATGGAATGGAAACTGCAGAAATGGGCTCTTCTTATCCATTGAATACTTAAAATCTAAAGGGAATGTGAGAGTGCAAACAATCATAGAGTAGGATCATCAGATCATTTAGGCTGGAGAAGACTCCTAAGACCATGGAGTGATGGAACTGCTTGGGAATCAGCTCTCCAGGTATTCACCAACCTGCACTGCCACATGAGGGTGTTGGGTGATTGCCTCTTTGTAGTATTAATACAGCAAAATTATGTGTAGGGCCCTGGCATGATAGGTCAGGGTCAAGAGGCTTTCAATTTAATTTTTGACTGCTTCTCAGCCTGTTCCTAAGACAGTGATTCCTGCCAGAGAGCTTGTAAATTATTTTGGGATTGCCAACCAACTCTTCTGCAACAATGGTATGATATTACACCTGATATGCATGCAGATGGACAAGTAATTGGAGGAAAAAATGAGAGATATTTCTCATCCCTAATTATTCTTTATTTCTTTTATTTGGCAGCTGTCTTCATGGGAAGCCTATACAGATGCAAGTCATCACAGTAGTGAGTTTTCTCTGGAGCCTTCTCAGATGACATAATTCATAGATAACTCTCCAGTGAGATTTGCTGAAGAACTGATGCATCCCAGCTCCCAAACAGTGATAGGAGTTTGGGAAGTCGTGCTGAATCACCTGCCTACAAGCAGGTTTAAGCAGAAGGGAAGATTTTACTTTGGAAGCCAAAGCAGCAGTACCAAGAGGGTTAAGGGAAGAGACTCCATTTTGGTTAGCAAAATGCAGTTTCAGATGTTCGGTTTTGATGACAACAGACCAGAGAATTAAGCTATGCACTTTAAAGATTTTTCTTAGCCTTTCTGATACTGAATTTCTCCAGAGGAATTCAGTACCAGCCAGCTCTGTAATCAATAAGTATGCTATTGATGGAAAGTGAGGGATGGACTTACAGAATCATTAAAGGTCAGCTGATTTGTCCCTAAAGATCATATGCTCAGCATCTGTTTACCTCTTAATAGTCACAGACCGAGGCACTGAAATGCACCCGGGAAAGAGGTTGGATTTTGTATGGCTGGCTGAAATTTGTATCTCCTAGCACTGAAGAATTTTAATTTCTAGAGGCTGGTCAGGAGGAATCAGTCACTTCTATTCCACCGTTTTGGATGCAAAACAAGTAAGATTGTTCTTTTTGAGTTCAAATAAAAAAACCCAAGCCAAGTAAAGCATCACTCACAAAACTTGAAGCACTACAGTTTCATCACTCAAAATGCTGCTACTGTAAATTTGGTTCAGCTACAAAGATTGCATCTTTTAGTACATTATAAATAAACTTTTCAGGATACTGTTGCAAGAGTCAATGCTACATGCTGTAAAAAAAGCAATTAGAAGGGAAGAAAGTGAGGAGAGGTGAGGATCTCCAAGTGGAATATACATGTTGTTACCCTGCAGAGCATCTAGAGCCACAGGGGCAAACTGCAGGTCCTGCTGGGCTTGGAACATTTTGTCTGCTTTATTACCTTCCAGTAGAGATAGTGGAACTGTAGCCAACCTCTAATATAAAAATGGCTAATGATGAAAACTATCACACCCTTCATTGAATTGTTCCTCTACTTAGGAAGCTTCACTGTTAACAGCCTGAAATATTATGTCTGGAACATACAAAATTCAGGTTGCCTAAAGTTGCAGCAATTTTGATTCTACCACAGATTTCCTTGTTCAGCCAAGGTTTCTGCATTCTGGTGGTTTTTACCTTTCCAGTTATTTACTTTACAGCCAAGTTATTGTGTGCCTTTCTATTCTGTTTGACCTTTAGTACACCTATTGATTTATTTTCTTTTAAACTTCCCAAGTCCATGGTTATATTTTTTCAGCTGTATAGCAATGTTTTCCTGAAGCCTAAGTGTATTTATTAAATGCTCTTCCTAAGTGAACTAGGCTAATAATCTCTCTAAGACTACCGTGAGCAGATATATTTTCCATCCTTGATCAGCATTAACAGTAGCATGCACCTTCCAGTCTCTGTTTATTGAATTAAATGTGAGCTTTTCCTTTGTTGTCCCATACTGAACTCAGCCTGTCAAGCTCTGTTGTCTCAGCCACCTTGCTTGTAATTTTTAATAAACTAACAAGGAACTAGCATTTTTTAAAGTTTTCTGGAATTTTCTCCTGTCCGTGGGTTACTGAAAAATGAACATTACCTGCCAAAAAAGCTTCTCAGCCAGCTGTGTTAAAATTTCTCAATGCAAATTACCCAGAACTTCTGATTTAAGTATGTCTAACTACAGTAGCTGTTGATTAATATCCTCTTTAGTTACAGTAGGAATAGAAAGTATATTACCATCATCATCTACCAAATACTTCATCCTTTCCTCCAAATACAGAATAGACATCTTTATTGATTTTCTTTTTTTTTTTTTTTTTGCATTGTTGTTAAATAAAAAAGAAGTATCTGTTGTTTCTGTTTGGGAACAGACCTATCGGTCTCTTTCAAGTGGGTTATTTTCCACTCCAGAAATGTTTTGCAAAAACTGTTCCCTTATTAATGTTCTCAATGACACATTTTTGTTTTTGTTGTCAATTATTTATCCTCTTCAACTATTGCATTTGTCTTTTTTGTCCTTATTGGTAAGACTTACTTTTATGGCTGCATTCACTTCCTACTGCAGAGGTTTTTGATTTATTATGCTGAGTTTATTCTGCTGTGTTTTTACACAGATACAGCCTTCCTTCTCCTGTTAAAATAGGATATCCTCAAGTTGTTCTTACAAAGCTCTCATATTTTCTGCCTTATTTTCTTCTTCCAGTTGATCTTGCTCATAATGCTTTTTGCTTTAAAATGACAACTTTCTTAAGGCACCACGATATTCTGTACTGGTTCAAACTTTGTTTTCCTTGCATATACCAAGATTAGTTGAATTATTGCCACTCATATGTCAATAATGAAGCCAAGATTTGTGCTTGGTGTAGGTATTACCCCTTTATTCAAGATCACATCAAAACTAGGTAAAAATTACACATAAAACTGATGCATTCACTCTTAACACTGAAATATTCCTTTCTGGGAAAGGTTCCTCATCTTTCCTGCGGGAAAGACCTGGCTGCAGAGCTAAACCAGGAGAAATGCCAGCCTCACCAGAGGAGTTTTATAGCTCCCTGTGGGATATGGCAAATCACTCCAGCTGGTCTCAGGTACAAATTCCCCCTCCCTCCTCCTTCCCTCATGGCAGGGTTCCCTGGCAGTCCCTGAAATGAGGACAGGCAGCCGTGAGGTGTCCCCTGCCAAGGCAAAGAACATTAACTCTCCTCTGATCATCCGTCTGATGAAGAATGCAGGACTTAGGAAGGAATCATTCTCAACCCATGGGTTCTGCCCCAAGGTTGCCTGGTGTCAAGGGAAAGCTCTGCCCAGTGAATTCTGCACTGGGCTGGCTTTCAGGCTGTGCTAATGGTGGAGGTAAAGGATCAGAGCTTGGCTTTTTAGAAGGCTCCATTTTGCATGTTTCTTTGCAGTTATTCACTCAGCTGCTGGCCAAGAGCACAACCTGCTTTAAGGATTTGTATCTGTGTGGAGCAGGTTTGGGCTCTTGCTGTTTGGGGGAAGAGAAAGAGCTGATGTTCCCCATTTCCCCCTCTCCTTATGGCCCAATATTATGCTCTCAAAACAAAGCCCCTGTTCAGTCTGGGACCCTGGACTGAAACGTCTCCACATTGTTTTCCTCCCTTGCACTTATAGCTGCTGTAATTGAAGCTGGTTAATGTGCAGTGGCTTTGTTAGGTGGTTAACAGATCCAATTAGGGCCGAGCTCAATATCTGTTCTGTTGCTTTGCAAGGACACAACTGGCTTACATCTTAACTGATTAGAGAGAAAAAACCCAATCGTTCAGCAGCTCTTTCTCAGTGCATCATCTCCTCTGTCTCTGGAAGTGCTCGGATTTATGTGTGTGTCCTCTGTAGGTGAACAGCAAGGCCACCCCCAGAGGGGCTGCTGGTCCCTTCACTGCGGGACAGTGAGACCTGCCCCTCCCAGGGTCACACCACCAGCCCCTCCCAGCCCTGCTGGGCTGAGGGAACACAGGTCTCCTGACCCTTTGCAGTGCTCAGTGGTCCCTAGAGCTGCCCCTGGGTCACGGCGTGCCCAGCTCTCCCTCTGTGTGATGCTGCTGGGGCTGAGCTGGTCCCCACAGCAGGGTCCTTGTCTGTTTACTCTGCACAGCAGGAACATCCCATCCCATCCCACTTAAAGTGTGGAGTCAGGCTGAGCTTCCAAAATGTCAAAAATATTAACAAAGCTTCTGTATAGCTGCTCGTCCCCCTCTTCAGCCAAAAAAAAAAAAAATCTATTTTGTAGCTTAGGCTCTAGGCTTAAATGGTACATATACATGAACTTTCACCATGTGATTCTGTATTTTATAAAGCCATGGCAAAGAAAATATACTGCTTGCTTGCCAGGTTCCTCCCCCTCAGTCCTGCTCCTGACACGAGGAGCTTGTTGTAGAGCCAGGAATATTCCATCCCTGCAGCTAGGCTTTGACAGTAGCTTCCTTTTGGGATTGTGAGTGAGCCGTGAAAGAAAAAAAACAACAAAACAACAAAAAACCAGGAAGAGTTACAGCAAATTAATAAGTCTATCTTGCTGAATATGTTATTTCTATTAAAATTTTAAAAGAGTTTTAAGTGACAGTAAATGTGGTCTTATTTTAGAATGGTTTCCATAACACTACACAACAGTTGCCAATGGCACTTATGCCTTGTCGTGCATACACACAGTTATTTAGCTGACAACAGTGTTTAAGCTATTAAACAAGATAATATTGCAACTGTTATGCAATGGTAAAGCTCTCACTTGAAAGAAGTATTTGGGGTTTTTAGCTGAAAGTTGACTTTTTTCCATATTCATTTATGTTTGCTTTATTAGAAATGTATAATTTAATGTAATATTCAAGGCCCTTAGGGTATACACTCAGTTACCTATAAAACATTCATGCACACTGAACACTTTTTTGGTGCCAGTTCTTGGCTTTGTACATCTGCTGTACAATACTGAGTATTCTAACTAACAACATGCCACTGCCTTAATTGAGTTTAGGTGTTCGAGTCATTTATTTAAATTTAGTAGTGTGAATAATTTATTTCAATTTACATTTTAATTATTTTACCCACTTTTTTGGGAGTAACCTCATTTTCTATCTTCTAAAAAAATAATCGGCATATGTTTACTGCAGCAACATTCACACTTACTAAATTCTCTGAGAAGTTTCGTTCCAAACTGAGAAATACTAATGAATTATTCATACCCCAGGCACTAGCTGGAGTTGAATTAGGATGTCCAGATCTAAAAGAGACCTGGCCTTCTAGAACCCAACATTCCCTAAAGCTCCCTAAGATTTGTTTGTCTACTATGACAAGCTGGACTAAGCTGGATTTAACTATGGTAAAATGTGAATATTTCTGCTGTCAATGTGGATTTATATGTTACTCTTATGTGTCATTATTTATTATCCATAATTGACCAGTTTATTGGGGCATCGTGCATGACATGGAGTTCCTTGTGCTTTCTTCTCCATCTAATAGACAGTAAGGTCTGAGACAGGCATTCCATCTCCAGCTGCTGCTCACTGTGTTTAGGGGCCCCACAGGTGAGGAAATGGAACACAAGCAGCTCCTCTGTGGCACCCTCAGACATTGCCCAGGGCTCCAGTGGGATTGCTTGAGAGTCTGCTGGAAGAACTGCAAGGAAGTCCAAGCTCTAATGCCCTCAGAAGGAAACGGGGAATTTGCTGGAAAGCCAGCAACAATTTAGAAAACATTATTTATTTATTTAGCTAATTGCTCCTTCTCTGAAAATCTGCTTGCTTGAAAGGTGGCCCTGATTTTGGAGGGGCTTAAGACCCGCAAACATTCCCTGAATCCAGCTCTTGCAGAACATCTCTCTCACTGGCACCTGCCTGTGTAGGTTTCAAAGCATTAACTTTGAAAGGGCAAACACTGTCCCCTTTTTGCAGTTCTAGAATGGAAAAAGATGTCTTCAACAAAGGGCAAGGAAAACCACTCGGCATTAAACATGTGAGGAGTTTTTCCTTAGTGGCTGAGTCACTTTGCCACCACTGCTGTGTGCAGACAGGCATCTACACGTGCACCTGTGTCTCTTGGGTTGTCTCCTTTTTTATAATGATCTTTTTCAAATACAATGTAAGCACAGGCTTGCCTTGTTTCCAGCCTGGATGTCTTTACTCCTTGGATTTCTGCATATAGCTATATTTGTATTACCCAGCACAGTCTCTTTAGACTCATGCATACCTTTTCACATACACAAGTGTGCCCTAAGATGTTACAATCTCTTTTGCCTGTCGATCTATAGCTATATAAATATTTCTTTAGGTAATAAATTTCACCACATTTTACTTTAAAATGTAATTTTTTCCAAATTCACTTTTACTGCTAAATATAGTCCATAATGGACCATCCATAAATGAACACCTTGAGAATGGAAAGTGGTAAGCTGAAAATATTTTTAATAATAAAAATCTTCAGCTACAACAAACTACATACATATCTTTGTTTTGAATATCAATGGAGATGCTACTCAAAGTAAGTCTTTTTTTTTTCAGCTATAGAAGTCCCTTCAGCTGAGCAGAAGTTGGGTGCAGAGGGGTCTGCAGCGAAGCAGTGACCCAGGGAGTTCTGATTCACATGTGGTGACAAACATTTTGGCCAAGGCCATGAACTGGAGATTTCCAGAGTTAAATCTGTGGTCTGCAGCACCAACCAAGGTGGTGTCAGTGCTCCTGAGAGCTGTGCCACAGGGGACTTCCCTGCTAGCCAGGCAGCTGCTCCAGAGGGGACCCAAAGTCCCTGTAGAATTTGGCAGGTTCTCTGCTGGGGAAGGTCTGATGTGAGTTGTTGCAGGGTGCTGTGTTTCCCCTGCATCGCAGCCGGCACATTCCAGCTGAAGGAACTGATTAGTTCAGCAGATGGTTAAATACCTTGTTGAACCAGAGCCATCCCAGACGGCTGCACTTGGGGAAATAACTTGGAATGATTATGAGAAGCACAAGGCTGTGGGCTCCATAGAAGGGAGGTGTCCCAGGGCCACGTGTGGGACAGGACCAGGCTGGATGGGGAGCCCCTGGCTGGGGCTGGGGTGGACACAGGGAGGGGACCTCACGGAGCAGGGGTGTTGGAACCAAGAGGCAGCAGAGCAGGAGCATCCCGGGAGGCATCGCACCAGGAAATGAACTCCAGGGACCACGAGCTGCCACAAATCCATGGCATTACAAAATCTACCCCCCAGCCATCTTTAACTATTCATTCCTCAGTCTACAGTCTCACTAACTAAGGCCCTTCTCATTCAGGCCCTTACAAACCCTGTGCTAAAACACAACAGACTTGGTTGTAATGCTGGTGTGCCAGGAAAAGCTACTGGTGAATATGCAATGTACAAAGATTACTGTGTTACAACATGCATGTGGCCTGGAAGTAATAAAATTAAAATAATTTTTGGACAACATAACCTCTATTCTGAAGGTGAAAGACCTCCCTAAAAACTAGACAGAATATAAGCAAAAGGTGGAAAACTAAAATCAGTCAGTGAAAACAGAAGAAAAGGAGAAAACCCATATTTTTCCACACAATATATGTATAATTGGTTTTAAAAATCATTCAAGTTTTTAGGTATTTTGTGGGCAACTCTGAGACTAATAGTTCTTTGTCCGATTGCAGTCGCTAGAGCCCCAGCAGAGGGAGAGAGGATTGAATACAGGGACGAGGAGGGGACGCATT
>VYXF01008071.1:113746-127804 GCA_013397295.1 Polioptila caerulea | reverse complement strand
CTCTGTGCCCCGGGCACACCCCTCTGCCCCACGGGGACACCCCTCTGTCCCATGGGCACACCCCTCTGTGCCATGGGGACACCCCTCTGTGCCATGGGGACACCTCTCTGTGCCCCGGGCACACCCCTCTGCCCCACGGGGACACCCCTCTGCCCCCGGGCACACCCCGCTCGCCCAGGCGGGCACACCCCGCTCCCACCCCGGGTGTCGGGGCTGCCCCAAAGCTCCTGCCCTGCCGCTCTGTGCCTCTCCGCGGGCAGGTCCTGGTCGCTGCCGGGGTTCGGCCCCGGGATGCTGCACAGACAGCCCCGGGCACCCCGAGCTCATCCGCACGCACGGCAGCTGGAAAAAGTCATCCTTGCCATGAACACAATTACACCCGTTTGAGAGGGAAGTCGGCGTTCCTCAGGCAGCTGCTCTCCTCCCAACTGACCTCCCTCCGCCACAAATCGCTTCTGACAGGCGCTCACAAATCCTAAAGTGAAAAGCTGTTTCCTTTAGTCACTATCCCCGTAAAATACACTCACTCTCTTAATTACATGCTTAGTTTTTTTCCAAAGGCTCTACCCATGCATGTAGGCAATAACTCAAGCTGAGAGGCAAGGGACCATGTAATAGAGCAAGAGCAGTGCAGCCTGGTGGAAAACATGCCACCCCAGTGCCCAGGGGACTCTGGTGGGGCCAGCACCAGCTCCCCGCGGGCAGCTCCCGCACACGCCAGCTGAGCTCCGCTCTGCGGGACCGCCTGTCCGCGGTGCTGCAGAGCCACGGCCCGGAGCCCGCAGCCAGCGCGGTCACACGCGGCTCTTGTGCTCACTGGGGTACCCACACACGGCTCTTGTGCTCACTGGGGTACCCACACACGGCTCTTGTGCTCACTGGGGTACCCACACACGGCTCTTGTGCTCACTGGNCACACACGGCTCTTGTGCTCGCTGGGGTACCCACACACGGCTCTTGTGCTCACTGGGGTACCCACACACGGCTCTTGTGCTCACTGGGGTACCCACGGTGGCTGCCCGGCCAGACCGCGGACCCAGGAACCCAAATTCCTGCCAGCTGCATCTGTGATTTGTGCCACACAGCAGCTCCCTGCTGGGCACTGCTGACACTCCCTGAGGGCCAGAGACCCCCAGGGCTCAGCAGAGCTTGGTGCTGATGAGCACCGAGCTGGGGGAACACTTTATGCCCAGGCTGTGCCCGGTGGTGGCTGTCAGAGATGAAATGTGGGCATAAAGGCTCACGAAATGAAGGGATGCCCAGTCCCACAGCTGATTCACCAGACTCTTCCCCTGCGCTATGAGTAGCAAAATCAGCAGGTTCAGGAGCAGTCAGCGGAGCAGGAGCCCCACAGTTCCCACAGAACACCACAAAAAAATTATGAAAAATCAACATTGCCTTAATCCTCCTTCCAAAATGCGGAAAGGGATAAACCATCGCACTTTCTTACTGCTCTTTACTTCAACTGAGCGATAAGCCAAGGGTTCAGAACACTTCCCCTGTGTGACACCTGCAGCTCACCCCACGGGGGGCTCCTCTCCCACAGCAGCTCTGCTGGACAGCCAGGAACAGCTCCGAGCCTTTTGCAGCCTCGCCCGCCAGGGCTGTGTGCCGGCCCCACGAGAGGGGGGCCCTGGGGATGCCTGGGCGCTGCCGCGGGGATCCCGGCGCTGCCGGCCCCGCTCCATCCCTGGGTCAGAGGGGCAGGGGCTGCTCTCAGCGGGGCACACCCAGATGAAACCGCTGCGCTTGCTCAAAGCACCACCGGCTGACCTGCAAATCTTCATAGATAATCTCTGCTGAGCGCTTTTTGTACCCGAACTCCAGAACATCAAAAGCATTCCAGCCAACCGATTTTATGTGAATTTGATATGGATTTACTCATGGCAAAGTTTGTTTGAAGTCTACAACAAGACACCTTTAAGCTCTTTCACCCCAAACCACCATCCTTCTGCTGTGCTTCAAGGTAGACTAGCAAAGAAATAAAAATTTTTAAAAATAAAACAAAGAACCCAAATCCAAAATTAAGAAGCAATTATAAGCTGTGCCTCTGAAAAGAGGAAATGATAAGAAAGTACAGCTGATATAGCCCCACACCTCCCCAGAGCCCGTGGCATCATCCGAGCCCACGGATTTGCAGCCCCTTTTCCATGGGACAGGCTCTGGAATGCAGAGGGAGCAGCAGAGCCGAGGCACGGAGCTGCAGTGACCCCCCCAGAGCCCCGGGCCCGAGCAGACCCCGCTCTGGACAAAAAGCCAATTTCGAGAGGTTCCTCCCCGGCAGACTTGGGTTGAGGAGTGCTCAGCAGCCACGGGGGAACCAAGAGGGCAGAAAGAAACCAAAGGAAAGAAGGATGGAGAGAGAGGAGTGCTCGGGATTCTTGGGAGGAGGAGGAACAAAGAGAAAAGAACCATTAAACACAGACTGGACTCAGGTTTAGAATTCTTCACCTAACTCTGCCAAAAGTTTTTTCAGTTATTTATCCAACTCTACCGCGGTGTCTTCCAAGTCCATCCTCCCTAAAAGCAACAGAAATAACTACATCCTCACAACTTTTCAGAGAGTTCCCTGCAGTTCTGAGTCACAGCCAAAATTCTGTCTGGAGCAGTTATTTTGGGTATGACTTTATCACCAGGGAATGAAGTAATTAAAAAATAACTTCTTTTCTGGTCAAAGAGTTTATTGCCACGTCAAATACTTCATTCTGAATTTTGTTTTTTCAAAACATTCCTTTCCTGGAGCAGCATTCATGGAGATGATATAAGCAGGGTACTTGGATGGCAGCTTTCCAGTACAGGGACTTTATTTGGAAGTGTATAAAACCCTAAGAACTAATAAAATATTCTTGACTCCCAAGGCAAAGCATGTGCAAGATAAGAAGGGTCAACACTGAATGGATTATAAACACACAAGTTTCTCCAAATTCCCTTTCCCCCACCCAGTTTTTAACACAAAATAAGATAAAATACAAAAATAGCTCTGAGCATGTTTGAGAGTTTAATCCCAGGGTGGAGGAGCGGGGGGTGCTGCTGGGCTGCCTTATCACAGCACCTGGGCCCGCCAGGTGAGATGCAGCCCCGGGGGGATGGAGGCGGGAGGGCAGGGCCAGCAAACAGCAGCACCACAAGAGAGGCTGCAAATCCCTCTGCTGCTTCCTCACTGCAAACAGGGCTCGTATCCACACCCCAGGGCAGGCAGCACAAAATACTGCAATTCATTGCACATTATATATATATATACACACATATATGTGTGTGTGTGTGTGTATAAATTGAATTCACTGCACATTTTATACAGATACATAAATTGGATCCATTGCACGTATATAAGAAAACTAGAATTCACTGCACGCATATATAAAAGAGAATTCATTGCACATCTATAGCCACACAAACACTTCACTTTAATGTGCACAAGTAAAGCTTTCATTTCCATTAATTTGCACGATAAACATCTTCACTAATTATACACTGTGCTTACACTAATCACCTGCCTGAAGCCATCGGATTTTATATGGGGCTCCTAACAGATCTCATAAAGCAAATAGGGCTGGATCAGATGCTTGGGTGAACCCCCCCTGCACCCGGATGATAAAATCATGCACTCAGCTGCAACTCTTCCTTGTAAATGGGCAGGAAAGCAGCCAATGCTCAGCTGAGGCTGCCTCCCACCCTGCCCACTCCCTGGCTTCAGACATCCCAAAATCAGGCTCATGGCTGTTTCTTCCTATCTTCCCCACGCCCTGGAAGATTTATTTCTGCTGTCTACCAGAATTCCAGTTCCCTGCTGGGTTTGTCCTCCCGGCTCCCATTCCTGCCCCAAGCTGCTCCTCGTTCAGAAATCACCACATCGCAGGAGCAGCTCCGTGCTTTCTGTGTGGGATGGAGAGAGAATCGCGACAAAATCCTTCCCTGTGAGGGTGGGCAGGCCCTGGCACAGATGCCCAGAGCAGCTTTGGCTGCCCCTGGGTCCCTGGCAGTGTCCAAGGCCAGTCTGGGACAGTGGGAGGTGTCCCTGCCCATGGCAGGGGTGGAATGAGATGAACTTTGATGTCCCTTCCAACCCAAACCATGCCGGGAGTCAGGAACCCAGCCTGTGCAGGGATTTCTGCTTGGTTGTAGAATAGAGAGTGCAAACCAAAAGAAAGAGGCAGAAGTCAGCGGCCAAGCTGGCCAGACCGCACGGCAGTGTCTGTTTGGGCACAGCCGGAGGGTCAGCGTGCCCGGGGCTCCCTCACCGGGCAGTGCCCCCTGCCCAGCCCCGGGCTCTCCGGGAACGCGAGGGGCTCCCGGAGCCGACACCCTCCTCCTCCTCCGGCCGCTCTCCCCAGGTGCCCGAAGCAATCGGTTTTTTCAAGATGATAACCTTCCAGCCACAGCAGCAGCCCCATCCTATCCCGAGCACTCTCCGCGGGTGTTCCTTTGTTAATGAAATTAAACATGCGAGCCACGATTGCCGGGGTGAATGGACACCCTGAGCCACGGCTGCAAGGGGCAATAAAGAGCTCAGCTACTTTTCAGTCCCCAGGCTCTGATCCAATGAGGTCAAAAGTAGTATTCCATTAAATTAATTGGAAGTGTTGAACCATTCCATGATGAATTCATTTCCTACTTAAATACACATAAAACAACCAGACTGGAATGACCCTTAGCCACACATATATGAAAAAAAAGAGTAAAAATTACTCCAAAATCATATGTAATGAAATTATTTTTCTTGTTGACAATCAATCACATACAGCAGTGGCTACAGCAGCCCCACACACCTCAAAATTTGACATGAAGCCGTTCTGGAAACAGATGCAGAAACAGCAATTAAAGGTTCAGTTTCACTGGGCCAGAGGTGTTTAGTTTTCCCTATCTCAGCCAACTTTCTCTGTGCCCAGCTGTTCCCTCTTCTTAAGAAAGGTACAAAAAAATCCTTTCTTTTTAAAATTTTCCTTTTAAAACTTTTTCTTCTGATTAAAACAGCTTCTCTCTGAGCATCTTGTCTTTAGAGGAGAGGAATAACAATTGTGTTTTATTTCTCATGAAAAATTAAAGCAGAGAAACAAAATACATTTGTTCTAGAGTTTCGAGAGTGGACTTAAACAAATGGACTGTAAAACTCTGCAGTTTGCTGCAGAATCAGCACCTTGGGGCGGAATTTGGTTTTCAATGCTGACCGCCTGTGAAGACCAGCCCAGCAGTAGCCAAAGGAGTTATCTTGGATTTCAGAGCAAGTCATTTGTCACTGGCCCACAGGAGAAAACAGGCACTAATATGCAGGCAATAAATTCACCTTCTCAGAACTGAAACCCTGTCCCTCCCCAGGCTTCCTGCACTTTTGCTTTCTGGAGGTGACATTCACACTCTGCAAAGGACCAGCAAAAGAGTGGCCAAGTGCACGGAGCCACGTTAGCGATTTCTGCAGCCCCCAAATAGAAGTCACAACCAAACCCCTGGCACGGCTTGGCACAGCTTGGCACAAGAGCACCACACGGTCCCCCAGCAGTGCCCTGACAGTTTCCCTGTGGGGAGCAGCAGCCCCTGGGACCCCAAGAGCTGGTACCAGCATTCAGCCTCCCTCCACTGCACCTGCAATGGACTTTTGCCAAAACTCTGCCTTTGGAGGAGTTTGGAAGAGTGGCAGTTTCAATTTTTCCCACTGAAAGTGATGTTCCCCTTCTCCCCTTCTCAAATACAAAACATTTATGAAAGCAGCATTGATTGCCCATCCCTTCGTCAGTGCCTGTTTGATCTGGAAGCTCAATAAACTCTTCCTGGCACACAATGAAATATTGCCAGCTGAATTCAGATGAGAGTTTGTCAGCAGTGTCTTTCTTAATTGAAATCAAGATGCTTGCGTAGGAGAGGGCTGTGCCCGGCCCGTGGGACGGAGCAGGAGGGGGCACGGGGAGCTGCAGCCCCTCACCCATGGACACTCCAGCACTGCAGAGCCCCGACAAAGGGGATGCTCCGCTTCGGCCGCTGTGTGCCAGGAGGGGCAGTGACACCTCCCGCATCCCCGGGCTGTCCCCGAGGCCATCACGGCCCATTGGGGCAGCAATCCCAGACCAGGACACCGTGCTCCCTCCCCACCGGCTCCTCATTCCTCCCCCTGCTGCCCAAAGCCCTGATGGTTCATCAGTGCAGTTAATCGTCATGGATTTGGTCCAAAACAAAAAGCAATTCAAGGTTTATACCTCATTATAATGCTCAGATTTGCCATATCCGTGGGGTAACCTGAAAATAACTACTGTAGGAAGAAATCCCAGCCAGGGAAGTGTCAAACACAGCACACCAGTACGTGTGCTGTAGCCAAAGAAAGGTTAAGAAATAGAAAATTCCAATTTGAGATGTATTTATAATTCATTTTCAGTGGAGAAAAAAAAATTCTCTATAGTTGAGCTTTAAATGTTTTTTTGAAAGCAAGCACAAAAGAAACAGGAATGTAGCAAAGCTGAAGCTTGATTTTTAGTTTGAAAATACTTGAGGGAACAATTTTCTTGCTGCAGCTTCAGGTGGGTTATTTTGCCATTAGTGCAGGAACTGGTTTGTTGGGCTTTTTTAACGCCTGTGATTGTTCAGCAAATTACAGTGTTTGTAGCTGCCATCTGAGACACCGGTGTGCTGATTTCTGGTTCACTGAACACGAAATTCCTTTCACACCCCACAGAGACCCACTCTGAGCTGCTGCACAGCACGAGGAGAGGCTCTGAACACCCCACCCAGATCCCAGCTCCGGGGCCCCCAGAGCCCCTACAAACAAACAGGGGGTGTCCCACAGCCTCTACAAACAAACAGGGGGTGTCTCCCACAACCCCTACAAATGGGGGGTGTCCCCCACACCCCCTACAAATGGGGGGTGTCCCACAGCCCCTACAAATGGGGGGTGTCCCCCACAGCCCCTACAAACGGGGGGTGTCCCCCACAGCCCCTACAAACGGGGGGTGTCCCACAGCAAGTCACAACAGTGGCAGTGCCAGGAGGGAACAGGTCCAGGCCCCAAGGGAAGGACAATGCCCATTGGGGTCTCCTGGACAGGTTCCTGCACGGCCACATGTCTGCCCTCACTCCCCTTCATCCACGTCCCTGTTCCCTTGTTTATGAGTCCCTTCCCTTTTCCACATTAAAGACAGGCTCTGGAGCCTTTCCTGCTTCTCAGTATCAGGGCAGTTCTTGAAGCCTTGCAGAGAATATGT
This sequence comes from Polioptila caerulea, assembly GCA_013397295.1. NCBI lineage: Eukaryota > Metazoa > Chordata > Aves > Passeriformes > Certhiidae > Polioptila > Polioptila caerulea. The sequence goes on along the minus strand of VYXF01008071.1, from coordinate 120,620 downwards.
AAGATGAATGTTATGATCTCACCTTTTTATACTTGCTGAATATTTAAAGGGTTTTAGCTCCCTTAAAATAAATCCTTTCCAAGTGGAAGGACAGAGGGCCACTGTTTCCATAACAACCACTCCTCAGAAAATCTTCTTTTGGTAAATACAGCAGAATTAACTGCATAGTTTTAATATTTAATTGTATCCTGTTAGACATGTATGAAAGAAGGTAAACTTTGGTTCACCTTGCCTCTCTCCCACCTGTCTCACAGAGCAAAACCTGGCTCCTTTCAGAGTGCAGAGGAGCCCTGTGAGCTCATTCATTGCGCTGCTGAGCAGCTGATGGGCACCCCTGGAAACAAAATAAGGTCGAAAATTGCTGATGCATGTTCCATCATTGCAATTTCCACAAGGTTAGAACAAGTCTCTTTGGATAAAATCTTGGGAGAGCCAAGGCAACTGCCTGGGCAGTAAACATGAAAAGGCATTCTCTGCTCGGTATTAGGTGGGGACAAAATGGAATTGAGGCTCCTGGCAGAAAGCCTGAAATCAAAGTGTGAATTCCCTGATTTGAATATGGAGGAGAGAGGCGGCTCGAGGGGGTCTCACACCCTGTACCACCTGCCCAGCAGGCAAGAAAAACATTCCCCATCCCTGGAAGTGCCCAAGGCCAGGCTGGCCAGGGCTTGGAGCACCCGGGGCAGGGCTGGAATGAGATGAGCTTCGAGGTCCCTTCCAGCCCAAGCCACTGGGGGATTCGCAGGCTGTTTCTGTGTCTTTGCTCTCTTACTCCTGTGACACGGCACCGAACGGCTCTGGAGAAGCACCAGCACAGAAAATAAACCCTCCCTGGGGAGGGAACCCCCGGAGCCCACAGAGCCCTCAGCTCCTCCATCCAGACACACGAGACTCCTGAGCCTCTAATCAGATCAGAACCGCTCACATCTCAAATTAACTTCCCACGTACGAATGAACTATGAAATTGAAATTCACAGGTCGGAGGTTTTCACGCAAAACTCAGTAAACAGTTTCCATCAACTACAGCTGGAAAAAAATCCCATACCTTAAATTGTTATTAAGCTTTTTTTCCACACTTTAAACAAACACAGTCCTTATAAATTTCTGCCCATTTGTAATAAGAGCAGCTCAGCAGACACTGCAACCCATAGAGCAGGTAGAATATATTGGCCATATGTAAATGCATTTGTTTGGGCTTTTAATAAAATTCATTGCATTGCTATTGTGACTGTTTTTCTGCTACAAAACAACTCCAGCCTCAGAAGAGATGAAAAGCATCTCCATCCTTTCCAGGCTGAGTACTGCATAGTGACCCCAGAAGAAAGAACATTACAATTCAGCTGATTTTTAACCTTTCAGAATAATATAATTGAAGATCTGACTTGCAACCACAACTAAAAAGCTTCTTGGAAGCTCTTGATAAAGAAAACATTTCATAAAGGCCATTTCTGCCTGGCAGTGGCTCAGCAACCCTTGCCCAGCATGAGGCACAATCCGGGTTGTGCCACAACTGCACTGAACATCACCCCCAGCTTCCCCTGCAGCAGGGGCTGTGCTGTGATCCTCCCCCACCGCCCGTCCAGCAGCACCACGGCCGGAAAAGGCACCAGAGAGAGGAGCCCAGAGCAGCCCCTGGGCAGGGGCTCACTGCAGCAATCAGGTGAAATATTGTCCTGGCAAACACCCATCGGCCACACAACAGGAGCAAAGGAGGCACTCAGGGCATCGGAAGCAGCCAGGAGGAAGAAGGAAAATCACTCTCGCGAGAGCAGGATCCTTTGTGCTGCTTTTGGAGCGCACTGCTGATGCCCAACCGGGACAGCCCCGGCCCCGCCCGAGCTGCGCGGCAAAGCCCCGGGACGGGAGGAGCTGCCCTTCCCTGGCAGTGCTGCGAGGAACAGCTCACCCAGCGGAGCAGCAGCTCCCCAGGCTGCTCGGACAGGTTTCACCCCGGGGCGCGGGCGGGGGCACCGTGGAGCCCTCAGCTTCAGAGCGCCTGAACGAGCTCGAGCATCTCCGGGGGCTGTTCAGGCAGACCCTGACCGTAACCCACCCAGGACCTGAGAGCGAAATTAAGAGATCCATCCCTCTGGAAACATCTGAGCGATTTTGTTCCCCTGAATACATGGACAGGCTGTCCCAAAGCCATGAAGCTTCAGGAGCTTTCCCTTTCCCCTGAGCAGTGACCCTCTCTGTTGCACCTTACAGATGTGGGACACTGCATGCTCCATGTATTTTTTTTATCAGTTCTCCTGGATGGGAGGATTTTGCAGGCTCCTGTTGTGCTTCCTGACAAGCCCAGGTGCATCACTAACCCTCCCATCATCCCCACATCCCCTCGGGGAGCCCCAGGTCCCTCCACAAGGAGCAGGGAGTGCACTGAGCGCAGGGACGGTGCTGCCTAAAGGGAGGCTCGGGGCTGGAATGAGCTCAGATCGTTCATGACTGAAATCCTCCTCACAATGAGCACGTTCACCACAGGCTTCTCCTCACACAGGTGAGTGCTGCACGTTAAAAACACCAAAACCAGGAATTTATCTTGGCGCCTAGACTCGTGCTCTGAGCTCTTGGGCAAGGCACAAATGTACCAGTAAGTGACAGCGGTTTGGTGACATGTTTTAAACATGTTCAGGAGATAAATTCCAGATCTCCTTTTCAAACACATGAAGAAAACACAAGGCGGCAAGGTTGGAAGATTTGATGAAATGGCAAATAATGGCCATTCTTTGAGAGCTGCAAGATGCCTTCCATGAAAACTTCCACATACAGTTTTTAGAAAACAATCTCACATCTTTTGTTTCCTGCTTTTTGTTATGATTATTCCTTGGACTGAAAGCAGAGGTCAGACTAAAGCCTTGGGATTTATATAGCATCAAGAAATTGCTGTACGGTGACTATTCAACACAAATATAACTACCTGTGAGAGCCACAGAAAATACACAGAAACTGGCCCTGGGTTAAATCTAACCTGCACCTTTGGTAGCCGAGAGGTGAAGGTGGGTTTTCATTTTGTCTTCCAAGCAACCCATTGGTATTATTTCCAACAACGTGAAGGAGTGAGGATTTCTCTAGACAGTGAGTGTGTAAAGCAAAGGGGTGCCACAAACAAAGATGAAGGTTTCACTGAAAAGAAAGCATCAGTTCTTTATCAAAGGTGGACAAAGTCAAGGCTCCACAGGTCTTGCCCTCGGTGTGAGGGAGGGGGAGCTGTTTGCCCTGGCTGACACACGAGCAATTCCCTCACTGATCCTAACCTGCACAGACCCAAATTCAAGGGTTCTGTGTAATCTAAGGATTGTTTCCCTGCATTGCACACTAAAGAATAAAAGCTGTCTGGAGTGGAACAGGAAGATGACAGCAAGCTCAGGGCATGTCCAGCTTTGGCACACACACTGGGAACGGAGGATGGACAAAGCAGTGACAGCTGTGAGCCAGGGGACAGAGGGCTCCTGCCATACTGACACCCGAGGAACTCCGAGGGGCTGGGAGTGCTGCACAATGTACCACAGAGGGGAAAAAGTAGAGGCTGCACCATTAGGGTCAAGTGTGCAAGAAGCCATTTTAATGCTGCTTCCTCTCAGGTGCATCAGTTGGAGGTCTGAGATTCAGCAGGAGGTGACACCGTCACACTCAGAGCCTGCCAGCAAAGGAACCTGCCCTAAGAATTGGCTTTCTCCACAGTTAATTGCCTGCACTGTGCTCATTTTTACAACCCATTTAGGAGGAAAAATGTTGAGAAGAATGAAGGTGTCTTTGACCTTCATGCCCTCAGATGCAGATGGCCCTGCTGAAAGTTTCCTGATTTCCATGGCATTGCACTGCTCACTGGGGAACCATGAGAATTGTGCCTGAGTCAATCTCTCTGAGCTACTCTGGAGCAGTCAGGCCCTTGGTGAGATGGAAGGTGATTGGAATTCTATGGCTCCACTTTTTAAGATATTGGAAACACAAAACTGCCAGCTGCATGAGACTGAAAACAGCATGGGCGCTTGGCAGAACACATCAGGGCCCAGTAATTCGCTGCTGTTATTACTTATTGTGCACTTTTAACCCTTCATTTCCCCCACTCAGAAACTGCTCTGCACAACTTGGCCTTCACTGGCTTTGGTTTTACCTTTGGAAAGGCCCTGGATATGTGGCAAAGGGACAGGACCACTACATCAGGAATAAGAAACATGAGGAACAGTGCTGGAGCTCTGGTGTCCAAAGCCTTCAGTGCCACAACAGCTTTCAAACAGTGCAGGAGTCAGCTGGAAAGTTCAGAAAACTGCAGGAAGAATTAATGGAAGACAAATTTATCAGTGCTGATAAATTCCAACCTGTCCCAAGCTTACAATTAAATGTTGCCAAGGCAAATCACCCACAAGCAGGTTTCATTCCTCTCCCTGTATTTAAAGGTGACCAGCTGCCCTGTCCATGTTTCCAGAGAGCAGGTAAAGCCATTACAGATGAGCTGGTGTAAGAAAGCTCACAGACCAACAGGCAAGCTCTTGGAATTCAGACAAGCTCTTTGACACATTTTTGTAAGCAAAGCCCAGCTCTGAAGTAATTCTGCCCAAACACTCACAGCAGACAATCCTGCAGCCAGCTTTCCCCTGGTGTTACACCACACACACGTTCCACCCAGAGCTCCCTGATTCCCACACAGGCTCTCAGATAAAACCTGGGCCTGACCTTGAAAACCGCAGGCAAAGTAAGGAGTTCTGTAAGCAGTGACAGCCCAAACTGAGCAAACACAAAGCAGTGGCAGACAGATTCTGTTGCTGGCAAAGGAAAGGTCTGCCCGAGCACGGGCGGCGCTCCCCAGGTGAGCTCTGCTCTTCACTGGACAGATTTGCAATTACAAGTACCAGTTGTATTAACAGTGGTGGAATTCAAAATAACAAACACCTATTTTCTCAATCCTAGGGCTGCCCAAATCTCGTTCAGACAAACACAAGTCAATGCTAAAACACCAGGAACCAAGCTGAGGCAGCCGAGGTAATTGAGATTCCTGGACTGGGACCAGCACCTGTGTTTGAATGGGATTTTCAGGGCTGAACCTGCCGTGATTCATCAGCCGCAGCCGCGTAAAAACAACACGAAAACAAACGTATTACTGGGGCTTTTTTGGGAGGTGGAAGAGCTGCATTGTGTCAGTCAGCAGTTTTCTCAGCCTGTGGGATCGCGTTTGCTACAGCCCCGCTCGGCAGCGCCCGCCCCGGAGGAGCCGCGGCCCCGGGAGGGCGGAGGGGGCCCGGGCAGCCGGGGCTGTGCCAGCACCGACACGGGCTCTGCGCTGCCAGGAGCCCCGGCAAGGCGGCAGGACAAGGCCTCGCTGCCCCGGGGACAGCTTCCCCCCCGCCCTGCAGCATCCTGCAGCCAGCAGCACCGCTGCAGAACCCCACCACCCCTGCAGCGACCCTACAGCACCCCTGCAGCATCCCAGCCTCCTGCAGCACCCCTGCAGCATCCCACCACCCCTGCAGCGCCCCTGCAGCCCCGCTGCCTGCACCTGCTTTCGCTGGAGAATGCTCCTGCATTCAAACCACGTTCCACTAATCCATTGACAACATGTCATTAAACACTGTCAGGAAGTGTCAAAACAGGCGTCCCATCGTTTTCAATTTCCATGTTTGTTGTTATTTTTAATGCAACAGATTCAGCACAGAAAATACTCAAATTGATCTTAGATGTTCGAAATTTCATTTGAACTCAACATTCAAATGTCATGCCAAAGTAGCAGGTTTCAGACCCTGTTTGAGACCCTTTTTGGGAGTACCCAGAAACAGAAACCTCAGTAACACCTTCCCCTTCCCTGCTTGCCACCACCTGTCCTTTCCATAAATCCCTGCCCTGTGCAGACCCAGCCCGCCCTTAGCCTGCCAACAGACTCTTAGTGCAGCTGAGACCTGAAGTCAGGGATTATTTCCATTTTGAAAACAAACCTGTACAGTAAGATTTTGAACAGCCATAAGGCCAAGAATGAAAAAGAAAACCAAAACCAAAGCTACATACAGCTGCCAGCCTCCCAGTCCTGCTCCCTGAGCTACACAGTAAGCCTGCTTTGGTCACAGAGGCCACACAGGTTTACACCACGCTTGCTCTGTAATGAAGATTAATGCCTTCTCTAGTTCAGCATTTAAAAAAAAAAATTAGAAAGTTTTGCTTGGGGAAAAACCTCATGAACTACACTCTTCCAGCCTGCCCTAAATTAAAGGGACTCTTTCAAGAGCCTGCTTGCATGATTAAAAGAACATTTGAAATATAAACCTTCCTTCCACAGCTCAAAAGCAAGGCAAAAAAATGACATTCCATTCTCTGCCAGTAATTGCACAAGGGCTCAATATTAACGTGGTCAATGAAATTCAATCAGCTGAAAAGCACAGGTAGCACTGAGCAGACCAGGCCATTCCTTCCTGCGGACATTTTCCCGCAAGTGAAAGCAAGGAGCATTTATCCTGCCCACATTCCTGGCGCACAGGCTCCATGATCCCGCACGAATGGGGCCGGGAGCATCTCCTGGTGCTGCTGGAGCCAGCGCAGCCCTCTCAGCCGCTGGGGCACCCGGCCTGAGCCAGGGCTGCCCGGCAGGGAAGGAGAGAAGGAGCACAGAGGAACTGCTGGAGTCATGCAGGCACAGTGNAGAAAAGAATGACTGGCTCGCCGATGCCTTTAAAGGATGGGGACTCTCTTCCTGGACGTCCACACTAATCAAGGACATTTCCTGGTTCATTTTTGTTATCATTATCGTTGTGGTTGCTTTTCAAATCATTAAGTGTGTTATTCGAAGAAGAGCTCTGCCTTCGCAAGTGACCATCTCAGCCATCGAGAGCTGGTGGGGACAAGGGAAGAGTGGTGAAGCCCCACCAGCAAGAAGAGAGGCAGAGACCTC
>VYXF01008071.1:96057-113712 GCA_013397295.1 Polioptila caerulea | reverse complement strand
CCCTAAATTAAAGGGACTCTTTCAAGAGCCTGCTTGCATGATTAAAAGAACATTTGAAATATAAACCTTCCTTCCACAGCTCAAAAGCAAGGCAAAAAAATGACATTCCATTCTCTGCCAGTAATTGCACAAGGGCTCAATATTAACGTGGTCAATGAAATTCAATCAGCTGAAAAGCACAGGTAGCACTGAGCAGACCAGGCCATTCCTTCCTGCGGACATTTTCCCGCAAGTGAAAGCAAGGAGCATTTATCCTGCCCACATTCCTGGCGCACAGGCTCCATGATCCCGCACGAATGGGGCCGGGAGCATCTCCTGGTGCTGCTGGAGCCAGCGCAGCCCTCTCAGCCGCTGGGGCACCCGGCCTGAGCCAGGGCTGCCCGGCAGGGAAGGAGAGAAGGAGCACAGAGGAACTGCTGGAGTCATGCAGGCACAGTGACACTGAGAGGCAGAATATCCAGTCAGCCCTAGAATCACAGAGCCAGGCTGGAGAAACCCTCTGGGCAAACATTCCCCAGAAATGGCAAAGCCCCCGCTGAGCCACGGCCCCAGGGGCCAGCGCAGGGCCCCGGTGCCGGTGCCGGGACAGCCCCACGGCGGCTCCACGCAGCCGAGCAGCGCAAGGCACAGCGATTGCTGGCCCGGTCTGTCCTCCCCTGCTCCCAGACAAGGGCAAAGAGCCCCTCATCCTGCCCCCCGCACGGTCCCACATTCGGGGGCCAGGGCAGAAGGCCAAGGCATCAGCAGGGCCAGGAGAAGCTGTCTCACCCTGAGCAGGGTGGAGGGTTTGAGGCGCAATCGAGCAGCAGTGACCAGCCCCGAGCTGGGCTCTCGGGAGGGTGATTGCGGCCGCGTTTACAGCTTTGCCAGCTGGTGTCAGACACCGTGCTGGGAGGCAGCAAAGGCAAAGCTGGCCTCGGCCTCTCTCAAATCCTCCCTTTGTTCGCCTTTGGTTTATCTGCAGCTCCAGCGAGACCGAAATCCCGGACAGCAGGCAGCAGGGGTATTTTGGGGACACTGAAAAAGGCGTTTCAAAGGTCCCAGCAGAGCCCTCGGGCAGAGAACGGCACACAGAGCTCTGCACACCTGTGCTGCTCCTGCACCAGCTCTCTCCATCGAAAAAAATGATCCATAAGTGGCCTCTGTTGTCACCAAACCAGCATCAGCCCCACCCGAGCATCTCCTGTCACCAGGTTTTGCCCTCATGCCTTGAGGCCAGTAGTGCTCCTTCTTCACATCCCTTCCATCACGGAGGAAGTTCTTGAACCTCATTTGTCTGAAAAAAGCCACTGAACGCTGCCAGGATAGTAACTAATCCCAAAGGAGCTGGGGAAGGGTCAATAATTGTCCAAGGTGCAACGGGAAGAGGCCAAGACTGCTGCTCAGAGCCAAGTGCAGAGCAGCTGGCACAGCCCAGCCTGGGCTCACCGTTTGCCACAGCCTTATCCGTGCCCCAGCCCTCAGCCGAGAGCGGCAGGGCTGCCGAGGTGGGGAGAGTGCCCAGCCTCATGTAAATACTTCATCGATTTTCTTCCTCCCTCCAGATGGTGCAATTCAGAAAAATTGTTTTTAAATGATGCCTTCCAGAAACAGGGAGCAGCACAGCCAATAACGGGCACATTTCAGGTAAGCACTGACCTCCTTCCCTCCCCAGCCAGCTGAGGCATCCACAGCCCTGCGAGGGTTTTGTACAAATCACCTGCAGCCCATGAACTCGAGCAGATGGCCTCTAATTGGAGCTGCAGCCCCTCAGCCTCCTCCCACCCCTCGTTTATGTTTCCAGCAGGACTCAAAGATGGCTATGGAAAACAGCTCTGATTCCTTGCCATGCTCAGTTGAATTCTTTTCCTTCCTTCTAAACCCAAATAACCACCAGGATGCACCCAGGAAAAATTTGATGCGACTGATGAGCCCAACTTGTTTCTGCTTCAAAGTGATCAAAACACAGCAGTGACCACAGAGGAAAGCCAGGGGGGATGGCCAGCCCGGGTTGGGTGGATGGGCACAGGGACGGACCCCCGGGCCGGTGGCACCGAGGTGCCAAGCAGAGGCTTTCAGGAGCTGCAGTGGAAAGTTTGAATTGCGTTGCCAGGAGCTGGTTGAAAAGCGAGAGGTGGGAGAGGCGGGCAGGCTGCAGGCAGCCAAGGCTGCTGCAGTCCCGGCTCCCCCCGGGCACAGACACCACGCTCAGGCTGCACATTCACCCCCGCTGCTGCTCCCCTGCACACCGGCAGCAGCAAACACCCGGCCTCGGAAAAATTAAGACTTGACTTTTTGGCAGTTTTCCCGGTACTTTTAAAAAAGCTGTAAAGTAGGTCACTGCACAATGTGGAATTTCCCAGATATTTACACCTTTTAGTAGAAACACTGGCGGGAACAAATTTACACAGTGGGTGAAAATGGGCTCAGGGTCACCTTAAAATATCAAACACAGCTGTGGACCCCCGGCTTGCCCAGGGAGCCCTCCCTGCTCCTGGAGCGTCCCCCCACGCCAGCACCAGCGGGCTGCAAGGCCACCTGAGACACCTTCACCCTTGCTGCATCCCTTCTGCAGGACAGCGGGGTCACAGCCCTCGCACCCCGGCTCTGCAAAGCCCTGCCCGCCCTGCCCACGAGCAGAGACTCCTACCTCGTGCTGGGGGGCTGCCCCGAGCCCCCGGCAGGGTGGGCGAGCAGACACCCGGGATCAGCCCCTCCCGCGGGTCAGGAGCCCCTGGCCCCACTGCAGACCCGCCCGGCGCTCGCAGGGTTAAATAAAGGCGGTGGGCGGGCACCGGGAGCTGCTGGGGCAGAGGCACCTGAGAGCAGCGCCCCGAGGGCACACGGCTGCCCGGGGAGCCCGGGGCTTGTACGGGAGGGGACAGCCCCAGACCCTCCCCTCCGGCCCTGGGTATCCTCTGAAGCAGCTCAGTCTGTGGTGAGCAGCTGCCCCTTCCTGCACCTGCTCCAGCCACACAAACACATCCAACTCCTCTGGAAATGAGGTTCATTACCATTCCTTCGATTTTCTGTACATAAATATTTGCAGAAGCTCTTTATCTTTTTCCTCAGAGCTGCATCTCTCTCCCCAGATGCCAGCCTGCTTTTTCATCATTGGAAAATGCTGTAGGCTTAAAAAGAAAAACCCAACAAGATGTAACAAGGGGAGAAGCATTGCTGGCACAGGATGCACCTGCAAGTGCCCCATCCCAGGTCCTCTGCGCTCTGCCTGGCTGGGAGGGGAAAGTTTTGCCCGATAATTCCTCCCACGCCCCTGGGAATCTGTTTTTTACTTTACCATGGAGCACAACCAGCCCCATCCCTCCAGCTGCCTGGGCTCTCTGGAGCCCACCGGTGAAACCAGGACACGCCTGAAACATCCCTATCTCCGAGGCAGCGAAATAAGCTTGTCCTTTCTGTTCTCTTCAATTTTTTGAAGCAAACAGTCCACCCCCACTGCTCTGCCAGTGGCTTTGGGCTGTCTGGTCCATCTCCAGTGCCCTGGGGACAGCTGTGAAGGTGGCAGCGGGCTGTGCAGCCCCGAGCATTCGTCAGCAGCACACATCACACCTCACCCGCACGGACACGGATCACCCTCCGCCCCAGGTTAAAAGCTTTTCCATTAGCAGCTTCATTGGCTGCGTTTTGTAGAAAGATAAAGCACCAGGAGAAAATAAAGCCTTGTCATTTCCCTCTGCAAATAATTCAGGGCTGTAATGAGAAGGAATCAATCAAGGCAGAGCACTTGGGTTGCAAGGTCTTTCCCATGGTGTCAATGGGAAACTCGTATAAAACCCTGGCGCTTTCACAGCCATCTGCACGGGGCGGGGGGCCAGAGGCACCCAGGCTGTGCCTCTGCTGATGTTTAAAGCAAACGAGGACCAAAGCCAAAGGAAGAGAAAAATAAGCATGGAGGAATTTACAGAGAAATCAGAGAAGTCACCACTGAAAGTCTGCGCTCAGAGTCCAAGTGCAGCTCTGGTCCACAAAGCCTTTCCCAAAGCTGTGTCTGCAGAAGCAGTGCAGGGACAGAGGCCAGGGGAGGAAGGCAAGACCAAAGCCAAATTCTGACATTTGGAACAATTTCTATTTCACACGAATGGTGTCTGGCAGTTTAAAAAACCCCAGTGAAATGCAGTGTGTGTTGTCCCAAAGCCAGGGTGGGTGACCTGAGATGGCAGCGATGTCTCTCCAAGTGTCACAAATGTTCTCACCACCTTCTGTTTGCAAGGCAGCAGCAAACGTGGGACTTTTCCAGTGCTCATCTCTGGACACATCCTGCCTCCCAGCCACAACTCCCTTCTCCCAGCCTGCCTAAGGATATTGGGAGCAAATGGAATTCTTCTCCCTTTGAAAGGATCCAGTCTTGGATAAACTTTATTTCCTTTTATTAGGAAGGAAAGCACTGTCATAGAATCATGGAATGGTTGGAAGGCACCTTAAAGACTATCTCATCCCAGCCCCCAATACTGTCCACCACACGTTCAGCACTTTTAAAACCTGAGGTAAAAGAGTGCAGGAGGTCCAGGCTGGGCTGCCAGGCCCTGTATCTGGGCACTTTGGTGCTTCAGTCCGCGCAGACAACAGCTCGATGGCATCAGATGGACAGAGAGTGTCCTGGATTAACTGGCCTCTTGCCTGTGCCCGGCTCCTGCCCACAGCACCAGCTGGTTCAGGCTCTGGGCCAAGCCACGTTGCAGCCAGGAGCTCAGGTGAGCAGTTTATTCCCTGGGAATAAAAACAAAGCAAAGCTTCAGTCACATTCAGCAGAAGGATTTGGCTGTGCAAACAACCACAAAGCCAGAGACCCAGAAACAGCAAACGCTGTGTGGGGTTTGCTTTGGACAGCCAGAGTGAGACCACAGGCACCCAGGGGTGTCCTGGCCGAGGGAGAGGCACCAGGCAGCCCCAGGGGTCAGACCCTGCATCCCCCCAGCCAGCAGCCCCTGGGCTCCCTGTGCTTTCCTGGCTGCAAAGGGAACCGGGACCGCAGCTCCCCAGGGCCCCGGCACCGCTTCAAACCCAGCAACTGATAAATATTAAAGCAGGTAATGTCCCAAATCCTGCCACTCCTACTGGAATATTTGTCCCGTTAGTGAGACAGACAGGAAACGATTTACAAAACAACAAATAAACACAGCGAAAAATCACACAGAGCTGAAAGCTGGGAACAAGGCATTTAAATGATGGGTTTAGATCACGGCACAGCTACCCTGAACTGAATTAATTGGTGTACTCGGAGCTGTCAGCTGCTGCCAGGGTGGAAATGAGCAGCAGGACTGAGGAGGGCAAACTTCCAGCAGCACTTTACCGGGAGCAGCAGAGCTCTGCAGCACCGGCCGGGCCGGGCTCGGCCCTCGGACACATCGTGGTCACCACAGTGTCCCACCCCGCTGTGGCCACACCAACCCTCACCCGAGAGCTGGTTCTCCCCTCCTCTCCCGGTTTGCTCCCTCTGTCCCACGGGTGATCCACCTGCACGTCCTGCACAGTCACTTGTGTGTCGTTATTGTCACACCTCCTGTCACCCTCTGCTCCCGACTCCCAGGGCTCCCCCTCCACGCCCCAGCCCATCCCAGAGCTTCACCAAAGCAGCTCGTTGCATTCTGGCACCGGTTTTGGTGCAGTTAAATATCTACAGCAGAAACCTGTTCCTAGGGAAACTGTTTTCCTGGGAGCCAGCTGCTCCGAGTGCTGCTCCAGCGACACACGCCGCGGTTCTGGGCGAGCAGAGCCGCGCCTGGCTCAGGGACAGAGCCGGGCACTCCCAGCCCTTGACAGAGCCGGGCACTCCCAGGCCTTGACAGGGCCGGGCACTCCCAGCCTTCATCCAGCCCTTGACAGAGCCGGGCACTCCCAGCCTTCATCCAGCCCTTGACAGAGCCGGGCACTCCCAGCCTTCACCCAGCGTTTGTGCAGGTTCGTCCTGCCCCACCCAGCTGGGATGTTCAGCACACCTGTGTGATTTTACAGAAAATAGAGGAGGCACCATCCATGGGCCCCTGGAGGAGGGGAGTGAAGAGCTGAGGGGAAAAATAATACAGAGAAGGGGCATCAGATCTGGTCTGCTCATTTCCCATGACAATGTTCATCTTTATCTTCCTGTGCCAGAGTGCAACGGGAAGGAGCACACGGACACGCAGAGAAAAAGCCGAAAAACCCTCGGGGTGGGTGAAGCTGCCAGGACCGTCAGCACCGGGGACGGTGACAGCGCCCAGGGCACGCATCCATCAGCAGCCACAGCTCCAGCGGGAGCCCTCGGCTGCCGGGGACACCCTGGAGCAGGGGGGTGACTCAGCCCCAGCACGGGACACGGCTCTTGGTCCAGCAGAGCAGGACCCGAGCTCGGAGCTGCTCCCCTGGGCCGGGGGAGCCCTGGGGATGAGCTGCGACAGTCCCAGCGCCCTGCCCTCACTCCCAGCGCCCTGCCCTCACTCCCAGTTCCCTGCCCTCACTCCCAGTTCCCTGCCCTCACTCCCAGTTCCCTGCCCTTACTCCCAGTTCCCTGCCCTCATTCCCAGTTCCCTGCCCTCACTCCCAGTTCCCTGCCCTCATTCCCAGTTCCCTGCTCTCACTCCCAGTTCCCTGCCCTCACTCCCAGTTCCCTGCCCTTACTCCCAGTTCCCTGCCCTCATTCCCAGTTCCCTGCCCTCACTCCCAGTTCCCTGCCCTCATTCCCAGTTCCCTGCTCTCACTCCCAGTTCCCTGCCCTCACTCCCAGTTCCCTGCCCACACTCCCAGCCTCTCCGGGGGCACCGTGCTCACCTCCTGCTCCTGGCACCAAGCAGATGGTAACTCAGGCTCTGGAGAAGAGAATGGATTTACTGAACTTTTATTATTCATAAACTTACTTTGGGGCTGGGGGTGGACACAAATTCCCTAATTCCAAAATCCAGAGTGATGTGAGACTAAAAATGCCAGTCCTAAAATTATACATATCAGTTCAAATAGAAGCAATTTGATAATTTCCTCAGGCACACAAAGCAGCAACTCAGTAAGAATAAATATGCTAATGAGTGTATTTAGTCTTGGCCATTACGTTTCATAAATATTTACTGCTCAGTATTCAGAGTCCCAATTCACAAGAATCAGTTACCAACCAAAACAAGAAGTGTGGAGGGTTTGTTCTGCTGTGCCAGGACAAAATGAGCCCTGTTGGGGCTCCACAGGCCACAGCTGCCACGGAGGGACCCCACAGCACAGCCAGTGCAGCACAGACACACCTGTGCAGCACCAACACACACCTGTACAGCACAGACACACCTGTGCAGCACCAACACACACCTGTGCAGCACAGACACACCTGTGCAGTACAGACACACCAGTACAGCACAGACACACCTGAGCGGCACCAAGACACACCTGTGCAGTGCCAGCACACACCTGTGCAGCACAGACACACCTGTGCAGCACAGACACACCTGGGCAGTGCCAGCACACACCTGTACAGCACAGACACACCTGTGCAGCACCAGCACACATCTGTGCAGCACCAACACACACCTGTGTAGTGCCACCACACACCTGTGCAGAAGACAGCCCCAGGTACCTCAGCCCGTCAGCCCAGCCTGGCCGTGCCCCTGCCCCCAGGGAAGCTCCGGCTGCTGTCAGTGGAGCCTCGCAGTTTCCAGGGGAGTTCCCCATGGAATCCATCACCTTGGCAGTGTCACAGCTGCTTTTCTCTGTGTCTCCTCTCAGTGCTGCAGACTTCCAGGGAAAACGGGGGAAAGGGGAGGAAGGGGACTCCATTAAATGAATAAAATCGGAAAGGGCAGGTAAAGTCATTACCTGTGTCTTTTCAGCAAGGAAGAACTAAATCAAAGCCTAATCAATATATTCCTCTCAACTAAAGTTCAAGCACAAATCTCAGCCCCAGGAGGCTGGGCTTGAGGGAGCTAAATTTGCACTGCTCGGAGGGCAAGGATGCACTCGCAATGCAGAGCAAACATCACCTGCCCATTAAACTCTGCACTCCACAGCTGCAGCTAAAAGCTTCCCTGATGGACAGGCCGTGGAGCAGAGCCCTGGAGGAGGCACTCAGCTCCTGGAGAGCCATCCTGCCATCCGTGTCCTCACCTGGCCCTGGCTGCTGGAACAGCCCTCATGGTCCCAGTGCAGGAACTGGGATGCTCCTGGCATCCCCTCCAGTCAGGGCCCCCTTGTCACCAAGGCTCCAAGGACACCCTGTCCCACGGGGGCAGGACCACGAGGCAAACACTGGGCAGCGGCCCCAGAGCCTCCAGCAGCACTGGCTGGCTGAGCAGCCCACATCTGTACCTGGAATATGTGCCAGGAGCGGGGCTGACTCCCAGGTGACAGGGACAGGGAGCAGTGCCACGCCTGTAACACACCCTCACCTTCAGCCAGCCCTGCGGGGTTTCAGTGCAGGGTTGGGGCTGCAGCAGCCTGAGGTGAGCCCAGGGAGGGAATGGAGCACCCTGGTCACCCCAACAGCACCCCAGGCCTGTCCCCAGGCCAGCAGATGTTTGATGCTGTCTCTGGACACAGCACCCGATGCCATTCCTGCCTCTTATAACCAGGACAAAACACTGCTCAGTTCAATATTTGTTATTTGAGCTCAGCACCAGCAAACACCACATCCTGCAGTCAGTTGCCACCTCCACGCGTTCAACTCAAGCAAAAGGAACTTGAGAATGAAACCAAGTGAAAATGGTAGAAATGTTGGAGCACTCACAGGGGATAAATAATGTATCAACAGAGCAGAAGTTTCCCCCTCCAAAAGGGCTCTTCATTGTGTGGCCTTCACCTGGCTCAGAACTGCTCTCCCAACTTGTCACCCGTCCTGTCCCGCCCTGGCAGGGAGCTCTGGCCCTGGACAGAGACAAGTGAATTCAGCCACGCTGTAATAAAGATTTTAAAACTTCCCCACACAGCCGGGCCTTACCGGGTCACCACTGCCCCTCCTGGGCTGGAAACCTTGCCCAGCCTTCACCTGCAGATCCCAGAGCCTCGTTTGCCCTCTCAGGAGGAAGTCGTGCTCACACCAGTACACAGACTGGGCTGTGCTGGCAGCTGGGATTCACTGACAGCTGCTCAGACTTGCAAATTATCCACAAAGAAAGTTTTTGGCAATAATGTGGGTGCACATCATTCATTAACGCCTTTTCTGACGTAATAAAAAATAAATATAAATGCTGTAATTTCCACCCAAATGCACTATGACTTTTACCAAAAAAGTGGGGTAGGGCAACTTTTTCCCATATACTTTTATTCAGAGTTGGAATAAAATAAGAAAAATGTGACAAAGATGAGGAGTTGTGAAATGGCACTGGCATTCCATTAGGCAATAAAAAACCCCCTCTCTACCCACAGAATAGGCTCATGTCTCAGTTACAAAAATAATGATTAAATAAATCAGTGCCTTTGGTGTCCTTGAAGAGTTTTACTGAGCATAACTTTTCCCTCTCTTTCTATAAAATACAGATATTTAATCTGGGCTGTGTAAATACACGAGCTTTATCACAGCCGTGCACAAGATTCAATATTCATACAGTATTTTCTCCTGCTCGTCATGCAGCTCATCCCCTTCTCCGTTTCGTGCCCCTCACTCGGCTGCTCCCGCTGAGCCCGGGCTCTCTCCGGCAGCCGCGGAGTGTGGCGGGGTCAGGGAGATGAGGAGGGGTCAGGGAGATAAGGTGGGGTCAGGGCTCGGCTCTGCGGGCTCTGCACAGCCCCAGGCGCAGGGGAGCCGTGCCTGCTGCTCAGGGCTGGGGGTGAGGAGCAAACGGAGCCCAGGGAAACGTTCATCGGTCACTGCCCCTCTTGCAATGTGTATTGCAAAACTTTAAATGTCATCACTGCGCTGCCACCGATTGCATTTGGGTGACGTGTGCCTCGGAACCACGGCCGGGCCAGGGCAGGATCCCCCTGGGACAGCCGGGGCGGAATGGGGCGCCCAGATCCAGCTGCTGCCCGACGGAGAGGGGCTGCAGGCTGAGAGCCCTGACCCGGGCTGGTGTGCCCCGTTTGCCTCTGTCACAGACCTGCAGGCACAGCCACGACTGCGGAGGGACTTCTGCAGCCCTGTGGAGAGGCCACNCAGGGGCAGGGCTCGCCCAGGGCAGGGCTCACCCAGGGGCAGGGCTCACCCAGGGCAGGGCTCACCCAGGGCAGGGCTCACCCACGCCTGCCCCAGGCCAGCCCCACGCGTGTCCCCGCTCGGTCACCGCTGCCACGGCTCCTTCTTCCCTCTGCAGCCTCAGCACAGAGACCTCGGGGCTACAGAAACCCAGCCGATGGATAACCAGCCATGGGAACCCAGCAAACCCAGCACGTTTCCAGCAGCAGCTCAGGGCACAGAGTCCAGCAGCAGCTGCAGAAGCACCAGTGAGGGGCTGGGGCCATCGGGCCCTGCACCAGCAGACAGGAGTGTCCACAGGGCCGTGGGAACACAGAATTATCTGCAGAGACCACAGGAATGTCCACAGGTGCTGCCAGGCTCTGGGGTCCTACACCTGCCCACTTCAGCAGGAAACCAGACAGGATGCTGCTGCAGCCACTTAAACACCAAACCAAACCAAATTTGTCAGAATTAACCACTTGGTCCCCATGGATAGGGTCTGCACAGCATGACCTGAGCCCCCAAATCTCTTCAAAGCAGAAGCTTGCAGAGGACAAGGCTTGCACTGGCCCCCATTTCCAGGGCAGGCTGCAGGAGATGGGGCTGTCAGAGCTGCTTTGCCAGCAGGACACGGCTCCCTGGAATGAGAGCCTTGCACTGCTGGCTCCCTTTATCCCTGCTCATAATTCTGACTGAGACACAACTTCTGAAGTGCCAGAACTGCTGCAGGGGAAGTGACTGGGGCTGCTGTAAATACATCCAGCTGCAAAAACCCTCTAACGGCTGGAGAAAGATGCGTGACATGATATAAATTCCCAGGGCCTACTTTTGACTATTTCAGTGTAAAGGTGCTATAGAACCACAAATTGTTATTACAGTATTAGCTGGTACAACGAGGCATTAGGAAGAAGAACTGCCTCGATGCCTGGGGGAAATCAGGAATGAGAATGAATTACAGAAACTGATACAGTTATACATGCCCTATTCTAAAATGTATTTGAAACAAAATGATTACCATAATAAAAGTAAATCCATTTCTGTTCTGCTTATTCTCTGTAGACAAAAGAAAGGGTCAAACATTTCTTTCATCAATTAAAAGATATAAAGAATCAGTATTCAAAACATCAATTTAATTTTGAGCGCAGATAATCCGGTGATTTGAAAAAAAATAGAATCTAATTCAGGGAAGAAATTCAAGTAGTAAGTTACTTACCTTCCTCAGACCTCGTTTCCAAACCTGACTGTGTGAGTTTCCAGCACACAGCTGCCTTTCTGTGAGGAGCCTGTCCGAAGAAACAGAGACAGAGCAGAACATCCTTTCCTTGTTCTGCCTGCGCAGTAAATCTGGAGTAAACTCTGCCCTGGAAAGTTGCTGTTCGGTCCCTGAGTGCGGGATTCATCCCGTCACACATTTTGCCTGCCGAGCCCCGAGGCAAACGCGAGGGGACAGAGGAACACGGGGGCAAGGAGGGGCTGTGCCATCCCTCCATCCCTTCCCAGGGCCAGCACCGCCCGGGGCCCAGGGGCCGCGGCTGAGCGGGGACAGCCCGGGGGCTGCACGGGGGGTCCCGGGGCTCCCCGGCCCGGGGGGGACAGGACACCCAGCCCTGCACCCAGCTGCTCTGCCAGGAGCTTGCTTGTTTGTTTATTTATTTATTCAGGCTTCAGAGCCACCCTGGCCGGGGACAGAGGAGGGGGGCTCAGGGAAGGCATTGGCCCCACATTGATCCCCTGGCAGGGCCACAGCAGCACAGCACAGGCACGGGGAGAAGTCTATTAATGAGCTCCAACTACTAAATTATTGACTAGTTAAGTACTGCAAATTTGGTCTAATTGTTTTCATGATGGGAGTTTAATTAAAGTGTCTTTTGTATAAAAAGTCTAGCAATATCCTTGTTCAGATAGTGTCAGGGAGAGTTTCCAAAGCCTGCCTGGCTTTCAAAACCAAATTAAAAGTTACATCCAATGCAAAGCTCTTCAAAGGAGGGAGCTTTTGTGCGGGAGAGCACTTTAATTCCCAGCTCCGGCTCACAAGCCCTGCTCCTGAACCACGTGCAGCTCTCCCCACCAGGGAGATATCTCACCCTGCAGCCGCCGTGCTGTGAGACTGCAGCCGCCAGGGCCACGGGGATGCGGGGAGAGTGGGGCAGAAATGGAAATCTGATGGCAATGAGGGCTCTCTATGCCTCTTACACGAAAAGTGAAAGAAGGTTCCCAGGGAGGAGGAGGAATGCAGTCAAACCAAAACACTGAGGGACAGCAAATGACACCAAAAATTCAGGTTGCAAACGATTCTCCACTGCAGAAAAATGGGTATCCCCTGCCCAGGCACACGGGAATTTGCCAGAACACAACTCCAGCACAAATCCAGGCAGTTACAGCAGAGTTTGGCACTGACTTGCCCTTCGGTTTGGCACCGAGAGCTCTCCCAGGTCCCTCCCTGGCACCATGGAGCCGCCCAGGTGAGCTGGTACCTACCACAGCTCACGTGTTTAGGGCAGGCACGGGTGCATTACTCCAGAAATGTCCCTCACCCAAACACAGCCACCTGCAAGGGGAGGGGAGCAGCTGGCAGGACACAAACTGGTCTGGTCCTGCAGCAGCAGAGCCCCGGAGCCCTCCCAGGCTGCATCCCCAGGGCCACAGCTCAGCCACGACAGGAACACCGGTGCTTCCTGGCCTCCAGATACACAGATATGCCTCATCATGCCTTTTCCATGGCTTATAACTTATTTATGGTAATGTCTACTTGCTACTAGATATTTCCAGACATTTCCATGCCCTGCCTGGAAGCAGAAGAACTCAAGAGTTGGCTTTGCTAGAATATGGAGCAGTTGGCAGCACCACATCCACATTTATTTAGGACAAAATAACACCTGCCACTAAGAGGAAGAGCTATGCTGTGGTTAAATTGACTGTTTGGGACTAAGCAAGTGTCACTTCAATTGCCCCAGTTCCATCAGGGACACCAGGAAGGTCACAGTCTCTGCTCCCTGACTTGCAGTTCTCTAGCTGAAATAATAAAGGATGTGGCTGTCAATCTTAAACTGGATAAACTCCCCCACACCCATGG
Source organism: Polioptila caerulea (assembly GCA_013397295.1). Classification (NCBI taxonomy): domain Eukaryota; kingdom Metazoa; phylum Chordata; class Aves; order Passeriformes; family Certhiidae; genus Polioptila; species Polioptila caerulea. Next base: position 100,579 of record VYXF01008071.1, on the reverse strand, counting down.
GTGAGGGTCTGCCCAATGCCTAAGCCACTGGTCCTCAAAGGGACTGTAGTCTGATGCACGATTTTCCCATTAATTGGGAAATCAGGACCACGAACTGGCTCCCCTCTGGGTGTTTCCTTGTTTCTCCCCACAGGTTGTACAGTCGTGTGTTGCTGATGCCACAGCCTTTGCAGAGCCCTTCACCCCCTCACACATGAATGTCTCTGTGCACTGCTCCGTGCTGGAATTGCACTCCTGTCTGTCCAGCAGCTGCTGGATCCAGCCAGCCCCCGGGGCCCTGTGCTGGCCCCACCTGGGCACCCCTGCAGCCCCTGGGCAGGGCAGGTGTGGGGGCAGAGGGGGAACAGCAGCCTGTGCCCCACAGCCCGTCCTGCACGGCGGGGACAGTCACCCTCCCAAGCTGGCACGGCTGCAAACAGGCCAGGAGTGACCAGCTGCAGCTTTAAAGCCTCTGCACCAACAGGGCCAGCACCCAGAGCTGCAGTGCAGCCCCAGAGAGGACAGAGGGTCCCAGCAAACCTTTGAAACAAAACAGTTCAAAAGGCAGAGGAGTGTGTCCAGCGTCCCAGCGTGGGCTTTCAGAAGTGCCTGAGCCACAAGGGATTTAATTTTTTCTGAAGTCACTGGGTTTTTTTCATAAATGCCCTCAGAGCTTTCTGAAGTCACGTGGACTTTGCTGGACAGCCCTGCCACGCTTCCCAGGGAGCAGCACCAGGCAAACGCAGCGACGAATTACAAGAGACACCAGAACAAAGTGGGAATTAATGGGGTTGACATCAGCTGGAAATAAACCTTTTTTTTTAAGGACAGTCACATGTATCACATACCTGCTCATTTCAAAGCTACAGGAATTAGGAATTCCACTCTGATCCTGCCATAAATGTGCACCCAGACATTTCCAGCTCCCACTCTGCACAAGGCACAATCTCCAGGCAAAGCCTCACAGCAGCACACGCTCTGGGGCACAGCAGAGACCCACAGAGGGGAAAGGGAAAAGGGAAAAGGGAAAAAGGGAAAGGGAAAGGGAAAGGGAAAGGGAAAGGGAAAGGGAAAGGGAAAGGGAAAGGGAAAGAAGTGGTTTGGGAAGAAGCACACTCCATGATAAGAGCTGGCAAGCAGGAGGGAGCTGACAATTTTTAAACTTCTGTCCAAGCATCTGCTGGTGGACATGAGAGCAAAGCAAAGGCTCTGTCTCACCTGCTGTGCAGAGCAGCAGGCAGCCTGCTCTGGCTGCAGAGCAGCACAGAAAATTAATTTCCAGCAATTATTTGTGCTCTGGCCAAAGAACCCGACCTCGTGTGTGAACAAGCCAGAGGAGAGCTACAGGACACTTGCAGCTGCTGCTCCAAATGCATCCAAGGGCCCAGGAAACCTTGCTCAACCCCCTCTCACTCCAAGCATTCAAAAGACAATAAAAAGCCATTTCTGAGGGTCTGGGCCTGCAGCAGCAGCCCTGAGCAGGCACAGGGGCTCTGCTGCCCATGCCCAGCACTCCCCAGGCTGGGTGTTCCCAGCTCCCTCCCAGCTCTCCCAGTCTCACAGGCTCCTCACTTGCAGGGGACACATCCTGTGTCCCTGTCACACTCGGAGTCTGCAGAGCTGTGTTTCTTTTCTGTGCACTGAGTCAAGATTCTTTTTCCAAGTAGGTGTTGGGTTAGGGTTAGGGTAACATCCTGACCTGGGGAATGGGAGAATTATAGCTTTAAACAAACAAAAACCAGAAAGTAGAAGGGTAGAATCAGTTCCCAGTGTTTGGAGAGCACTGCTGGCTCAGAGGCAGGGCTGAGGGTTCTGGAGAGCAGCAGCTGGATTGTCCCCAGTGAGAGCACTCGGCTGCCTCAGCCCTGCCAGGGGCCACACGAACACTGCAAGGTTTAGGGGAGTGCTCAGACCCCAGGCAGCCTTTCCAGACCCTGCAGGCCACCTCACCTTCCTGCCACTGCCGTCCAGGTGAGCCAAGGAAGGATCAGAGGAGCCAATTTCAAGCAAGGCAGCACAACCCACCACAGGCAGCAGGGGAAGGGCTCGGGCTCCTCTTTAACAGCAGCTTCTCTAATTGGTGAAAAAAGCCATTTGAGGAAATGTGATCCTTTTAAACAAGACGACCACAGCAAAGCATTAAGGTTTTACAACTTGACTACCTTTCTTACATTTTCAGGAATTACATTCTGGCACATTGCAAGTCTCCAGTAAGTAATCCCCAAAAGCAAACCTGATGAGGGAAGAGAATCAGAAGGGAAGAGTCAAAGCAGCATATATTACGATTTTTAAAGCAAATTGGCAGAATTTACAGCACAGCGAATGTACAAGCAGAAATGCTGGCAAATTACAGAGCACTTGGGCAAGATTTCTTTTTTTTAAGCATAACCCAGTGCTGCTGCTTTGGCAGCAGGCTGTAACAGGGGTGCCAAGGGCCCTGTGCCTCAGGAGGGCTCCTGCACCCAGCGCTGCCTCCCAGGGCCCTCACACAGCTCAGGGGACAAGCACTGCACTGGCAGTGCCTGCAGCAGTGCCCGTGCCAGGCTGTGTGGGGACAGGGCCCCTGTCACAGCCCGGGCAGGACCCCAGGGACCCCTGCCCCTGGCAGCACTGGGAGGGCTGAGAGAAGAGCTCAGGGAGCCTGGTGAGCACCCAAGGGACAGCCTGAGCTTCAGTTCAATCCTGCCCCCACCCCAGCTGCTGTGCCCAGGCTGCTCTCCGGGCCAGCCCGCTGTGCACGGGATTTACAGAGCAGCCCTGTCTCATCACACTCTTCTTTTCTATTGAGTTGGACTCAGTGACAAGGACAAAACTATCTATTAGGAAACAAATTACAGTTATTTAGTACTTCTAAAAAACGGCTGGCTTTTAGAATCACTTTGCCTTTTAATATTTAATGACCCAGATCAAGAACAGAACGCTCCCGGAGGAGCAGCCAGCTGGCAGGCAGCCCAGGGGAGAGAATTCTCTGGGATGGTGGAGCACCTTCTGGAACAGCTGCGCTTGGCGGGACCTGGGAAATGAAACTTGGGTGGGTTTGGGCTCTGAACTGGAACAAACATCCTGTGGACAACGTGAGGCACCTCCAGGAGCAGGGGGCAGAGCAGTGTTCTTGGGAGCAGCAGTTTCCTGCACCTGCAGAGAAGGGCAGCACTGACTGCACACCTCTCTGGGCACCTCGCTCCAAACAGCACAAGCCTGGTGTGAAGAAACACCACTAAACCAAAACACACTCTAAATGCATGGCAAAGGATTTAGGGGCTGAAACTCTGGGGATTGAAGCACTGGGGGCTAAAAATATAATGCCTGAGAGTTGCTATTTGATCCAAAATGAGCATTTGATTGCAGTTCCTGTAGGAGGAAGGTGGGTTGTTCCCCCCCAAGTCCCACAGGGTGCCACAACTGTTAACACATCCTAGACACGGTACAGGCTGCTGCAGGGCACCATCCTGTGTGGGAAACACACACACACAAACCAGGATTTCTGAGGATGAAAGCTCCAGCTGGGAGCTCACAAAACTCTGGCTGGGAATGGGATCCAGAAGGGACTTGACTCCCTGTTGCAGAGGGCAATCAGCATTCACCTGGATGACAAACTGTATTGTAAAGCACAAGATAATTCAGGGATCTCAAATAGTAACAGAATGGTACTGTGACTTCCATACTAATACAAATGCCAGGCTAAAGAAACACTGCCATCAGCCTGGTATGGGAGAAAACTCGAAGCTTTAGGAAAGGCAGGGAAATTGCATTTTAAGGCTAACACAGTTACGCAGTGCAATTGTGATGTGCAATCACAGGTGCTCCAAAACTCTGATATAACAAAATTCTGATGTAAAAGGAATCTTGTGTTCTAAGCTAAAAAGTTTGACTGCTCCAGAAAAAAGCTGTTCAATATACCTAGCTCTACTGGGGTTTTTTTGCTGCAGAATACAAGTCGATTTAAAAAGCACAAGGTTTTCAAGGCCTGTTCTATACCAAAATTGGAGGTTTCTCCAGAGCGTGCTGCTTTGAGATGGCAGTAGTGGCATAATTACATTATCGATGTAACTTGCACTCTCCGAGGCCCAATCGTGTGAAACAAAGAGCCATTTACATAAATCTTTCACTAAATAGCAGGCTCTATTACCCAGTATTTAAACAGAAATAGACTCAATTTCCTACACGTAACTGTGAAAGAAATAACATTACAAGTCTACGAGCAGATGTAATGACTGGGAGAGGCGAAGAGCCCCGGAACGCGAGGCCCACCAGGCACAGCCGCCTGCGCGGTGCCGCTCCCCGGGGCGGGGTGGGCGCTGCCCCCGGTCCCGCCGCGCCCCGCAGGCGGCACAGCCCCGTCCCCCCGAGCCCCGGGGCAGCGCCGGGCTCCGCTAACCCCGGCCCGGCCCCCAGCCCTCCGCACCCCGCTGGCCCAGTGTCCCAGTGTCCCCACGTCCCCATGTCCCTGCTGTCGCCAGTGTCCCTGCTATCTCCGTTGTCGCCACTGTCCCCAGTGTCCCTGCTGTTCCCCTGTCCCGCTGTCCCCACTATCTCCGTTGTC
>VYXF01008071.1:85617-95795 GCA_013397295.1 Polioptila caerulea | reverse complement strand
CCTGGGCGGACTCGCTCCCTTGGCGGCCTCATTCCCCCCGCCCGCCCCACATCCCCGGCCCCGCACGCATCCCTCAGAATGCCAAAGCCTGGGAAACAGGGACGGGTATCCCGACAAAGTGAGCGCGCTTCTCCTAATGAGCGCCTGTAATAAATTTCTTTCCGGAGTGATTTGCTTGTTCCAAGGACTTTTCTCCATCACACCGAGTGGATCTAAGGCACTCACAAAGCTGACTTCGCCCGTAATCCACTCGTAGCTCCAAAATATTTTTCCCACCCCACTGTTGGCTTCAAGTGTTCCCAGATACCCTCAGCACCTCAGCGTGGGGGTCCCAGTGGTTCCAGGGCCATCCCTCGCCTTGTTCCAACTGGAACTGGCCATTCTCCACTTGCAAAAACCAGCAAACAAAACTACACCAAGAATTTCTGTGCTCTCGCTCATCATCCAGCAAATGCATCGATTGTTTTCCTCTAACAACGACAAGCAGAATTGGTCGCGTTGGTCATTATTCTGCATCCTGGGAATTCCGAGCTCACATACCTTTGCTGCCTGGGCCGTGTGCCATCATTTCCTGAAGCAGCAGAGCTGCCAGTGGCGTTTCTCACAAGTTGTTGGAGGGGAATCTCCACTCGGGCTCAGAGTTCTGCAGCGGAGAGGCATCGCTGCAGCTCACACAGAACGGTTTGTTTAAATCAAAAGATTTCAAAGCAGTCTAGGGCTGGGTTTACATGCAAATCAAATGTAGCCCACGTAAATCAAAACGACAGCCTCAAAGACTCACAAAAATAATAATGTTTAAATTCATAAATATTCTTATGCTTTCTTTTTTAACTGCAGGGAAATTAGGCAGTGATATTGCAAATTCAGCTAAAGCTTTCCAGATCCCTCCACTTGTTTTCTGCTTTGGAAGGGTGGTGGCTGTGAATAAATGTAAATTAAAAACCCACTGCACAGATTTGTTGCTGCGATAAAGACTGATAAATACAAAACCCTTTCACATACAGATGTGCATATTTCAAATACAGATCAATTCACCACGCTTGAACTAAAGGTTTTGTTCCCAAGTCACGGACTCATTTTAAGACGACCCCTGCAATCAATTAAAGGCCACCCAAAAAACCCCAAACCCCATAATGGCACTTTCCACTGTCCAAGGGACCTCTGTGCTGCATCCTCGTGGACCACAAGTTGCAGCTGATACCCGAAATCCCCCAGCTGAGGCCACACGTGGGATTTCTGTGGGCCAGGAGATGTCTCGGCACTAGCACGCCCTTGGAGAACCCCAGCAGCTTTGGCTCTGGTCTCCCCTGGGAGCTTGTCTGGTCACACCTTCCCACCCTGTTTTGCAGCATAACAACATTCCAAGGCTCCACCTGCAGAGTCCCAACAGAGAGAACCAGGGCAGGAGCCCTCAAGTCAACTTTAACCAAGGCACTTGTTAGTAACTCTGGGAATCACCTCTTCAGCACTGCTGTGTTCTGGGTTACAGCCATGCACACGCTGCTGCCACGTTCAAACAGGGTTATTTTAACCCCTGCTCTGCACTCTCTCTTACAGGTACAAACAGGGTTATTTTTACCCCCATTCTGCACTCCTGGCTGTCGCTGCTCAGCTCCAGCAGCCCCTCCTGGGTCACAGGGATGTGTAACACGGGAAACCATTCCATCGGCATTCCTGCTTTGGCCCAAAGCCTTCACAGCGAAGAGCACAAACTCTGCTTCTCCTTTCGCCTCGAGCTGCCGAACACTCAGGGAAGTCAGCAAGAGGCGGCCCCGACTTCTCCGAGCTGGCTCCGCGTTTTCCCACGCGTTTCAGAGCACATCCATGGGTTCGCCATGGTGTGGCAGCCAACAACAGTCAGTGAATGAGGCTGCCCGAGCCTGCCAGACACACAGCTCTGCAGTTCTGCAGCAGGGCAAGAGAAGAAATGGTTGCTTTTTTGCTCTTGGGTTTGTTTTTTCTTTAGAGAAACCCTTAAATGCTTTTTGCCTGCTCCTGTTCTAAGGCAAAACAAGAACAGCTGTAGAAAGCTAAAGACAAGAAATAGACCCCAGACTAAGCATCTTTGCCTGTATTTACTGCTCAAAGTCCTGGCAGTTGTGAGGATATTTGAGTTTTTCCTTTGTAAAAGAATATCACATACAGGGGTTTGGTACAGGGCACACCACCAATCCAAGGGTCTGCTCCTACTACTGAGCCTTTAAACATCAGGAAAACAATAGGTGATCAACTAAACCAAAACCGTGCCCACATTTTTTAGTGATTCCTGTATTGCATCCCCCATTCTCATCAGAGACACTTCAGCTGACCCCACTGAGATCACAAGCAGAAGCCTGGTGAGTTCAGCAAGCCCAGTGTCATCTTTCTGGGCTTTCAGCAAACAGGAAAAACTTGTTATTTTTTGGCAGAAGTGCAACACGTCATCTTCCACTTCTGCCCTGACCCATAAAGTAATCCAGTTTGTACAGATCTGACGATTTTTGGTGGAAGTTACCTGGCAGAACCCATCTGCAGCTCTGGGCCAGCAGCAGCAGGAGCCAGGCTGCACAGAGCAGGTGGCTGTGGCACTGCCCATCCCTCGGAGCCCTGGCACTGCCCGGGCTGCCAGCGAGGGCCTCGCTCTGCCCTCGGGGCTGGGCCATGGCCGGAGCCAGCCTGGGGCTGCTGAGCCAGTGACAGAACCGGGCTGGGGCTCGGCTCCTGCCCGGTGGGGAGGGAGGGCTGGGGGGCTCTGAACGCAGCAGAAATAAAACCAGCAGCATGTGGCAAGTTGGCCACTGCCCTGACAGTCAGCTCACCAGGGTAGGAACTGCAGGAAAGTTCAAACCTTTGCCATGTGAAATAAGAGCATTTATTGGGTAAATCGAGTCAGCATATTACCAAAAATAAAAGGAGCGTGTTGAAAGCTGGGGGAGCAAATCCCTGCTCCAGGACACTGGGAGCTGTGGGATAGGACCGAGCAAGGGCAGAGCTCAGCTCCTGGCTGAGCCCCTGTGACATGATGGGAACAGCTGACACAGCCAGGAGGAGTGACAGTGGTTGAGAAACATTATAATTACCAAAGAACAATAAATATTGATTTTATAAATGCATATTTGCATCTAGTTTTATTGTAAACACTATCAGGCAGTTTTCCCTGGTTACTTTTTTTTAATCTTAAGCCAGCAAACTCTCCAGCGAGCCCAGCAAACTGACATCAAAGAGGTCATATTTGAGGGAAGGGATCTGCCCGACAGCAATTTCTGATTTGGGAAGTGTCACCTGCCCTCAGTGATACCCCAAGGACAACATTTTTTCACATTGAAGGTACTGATATGATGAATGAAGCCAATCAAGTATCTCCTGTAGATTGATGCTCTTTTTAAAAAAGAAACCCTCAGTACCCACAGCACAATTTCAGCAGAAGACACGTGGAAGTGTAGGAGCTAGAACAGCGTTATTTTGAATAATTTCAGTGTTGCAGAGAAACCTTGTAACCTACCACAGGAAAAGAGAAACTTGGCCATAAATTATCCTGCCTGGGCTTGCAGCCTCGGTGCGAAGCACATGTGAGCAGTCTCTAACTCACCAGGGTCTCAGAGGTAACACGGGAGTTAAGGCTGCACTGACATCATTCCTAAGTATAAAAAGTAGCAAGTTAATGCTTTAGAGAAAAAATACCATTTCCCTGTTTGCCTCAGGCTCTCACAGCCCCTGTGTTCTGGGCACCGGTGGCAGCCTGCAAAGGATCCCCATCATTGCTTCATCTCACTAATGAGAGTTTACCTGCTGCAGATTACAACACGGGATTGGTGTTAAGCAAGAGCTGCTCTGCTCACCCTCAGCCTGCTCCTGAGAAGTGCTGAGCAGCACACAGGGGAGTTTTACCTCAGCCCTTCCTTGCAGGGAGGCTAAAAGTTCAGAACTTCCATTCAGAATAATAAATTCACATACATTTTTTTTACCCCAGGTTTGGGAAGGGTTTTCAATTCCCCCCATAAACCAGACCCCAAAGGAACCCTGTACCGCTGAAGGAAGCGTCAGATCAGCAAAACCTCGGGAAATGCTTGTGACCCCGCGGGGCACGGAGAGAACTGCAGCGGCAGTGCCGTCTCCAGCGTTCAGCAAGTTAAACCCGGAGAGGCACTGCTGGGACAAACGGAGCACAGAGCTGGAATGCACTGGTACCAGTACCCCCTGCGCAGCTGCACTGGTACAGACTGCACCTGCACTGGTACAGACTGGTGCCAGAACCCCCTGCACACCTGCCCTGGTACCAGCTGGCACCAATAAAACTGTGCACTGGCACTGGTACAGACTGGTGCCAGTACCGCCTGCACCCCCAGCCCTGGCACCCCCAGCCCCGGCACCCCCGGCACTGCCCCACTCCTGTTCGAGGAGCGCCCCGTGGTCAGCCCCGGCTGTGCCGGGCACCGAGCACCCCCGGGAGGGACAGTGCCAGCACCGGCGCTGTCTCGGCCGAGCTCCAGCTGCCCGGACATTCACACCGGTGCTCCGGACGTTCCCTCTGGGTCCGGGACGCGCCTGCCCTGCCGCTGGTGTCGGGGCTCAGCCCGGCCCCGGGGCTGGGCAGGCGAGCAGGGCAGAGCGGAGGTGGCCGGGGCAGAGGCGCAGTTTCACAGCCGCACTGAGAGATGTGCAGAGCGCCCTTCCCGTCTGTCAAACGCTGTCACCGCCGCGGGCAGGCTGAGCACCCGCGGGGCTCCCGGGGGCTGCGGCCGGCTCTGGTTCGGGTTCGGGCTCGGGCTCAGGCGGCGCAGACCCGGCACGGCTGCAGCCCGCTCTCGTCGCACGCCGGACACCGCAGCGCCCGGTAGGACTCCCGGAATCTGTTTGCCAGCATCGAGAACTTGCTTCCATGGCACAGTGAGCAGGGAGCACAGCCTGAGCCTTTGCACTGGGAGCAGCCGTGATCAGCATTGCCCACCTGAAGCAGACAGCGGGAAAAAACCATTAGCAGGTGTGAGATACCAAATTCAGGAAGGTTCCTGAAAGAGGGCAATTGTGTCTCCTGGCCTTTGCCATCACGGCTGCTCCTGACACACCACTCTGCCTGTGACAATCAGTTCTCCACAGCAAAGACTTTGACAAAAAGGCTCCCACGTGCTTGGGGACAATTTGTGGCTACTGCTAGAAAATGAGAAGCTCATGTAGGCTTATAACACAATACTCCAAATTCATCTTTCTCCTCTGCACAGCTCCACCCATCCTCCTTTCATTTCTTATCACACCATTTCCACTCCGTAGCCTCAGGTTTGAGCCACGCTTCATTTCTTCAGGGGTTGCTCGTCACCCTCTGTCCCCAAATCCCTCATCACCACCATGCACACCTTCTGTTGAGCTGTCCTTTGTGCCTGCCTCTCTCCCACTGTGCCAGGCAGCCTCTTTCAAATCGCACCTTGAATTCCTGGGAGCAGAAGGACCGCAGTGATCCACGCTTGGTACAGGTCAGACTCGGTTCCATGAAACTCTATCAGCTCCACATGACAACGTTAGGTTTTGTGGGATCAAATCATGGTCAGACTAATTGGGATTCTGACCAACAAAGACTCCCCCGTGAGAAAGCAAATGTAAGGCACAACCTGATTTCAGCTGATACTAAAATTTTAGCCTGAAGCAGTCTCAGCCACAGAGCAGCTGTGTTTAGCCTTGTCAGGCTGGAGAAACTCTGGCCCGCTCTTCTCCCACTGGGAGGAGTGACAAGGGATGGAGCCCAGCCAAGCTCTGTAAATGCCAGCCACCTCCAGGGGAAGAAATCAGTGGGAGACATGAGCACTGAAACCAGCCCCGCTGTCCCCAGAGCACGACCTCAGCACAGTGTTGGTCATTATCTCCTGAGGGATACGAGGAACAGGGTGGTGCTTTTTATCCAAACTAACTCGGGAGCCAGATCCAGACATGGATGGAGCTTGGGTGGTTTGACCAGGGCTAAGGGAAAAAGCACTTTCCAATTTCTCTTACCTTCACATGCTGGTCACAAGTGACCTCACTCTCCACATCTCTATGTCCACCACTAAGTCGTTCTTTCTTCTCCCGGTACACGAACGTCCAGTCATTGATTCCCTCAGTCTGGATGATTCTTCTCATGAGCTCTTTCTGGTCCATCGGTGCACGGATGATTTTCAGGTTGTTGGTGTAGATGATGATTTTGCCAAAATCTACAACTGGGGAAGTCTAAAGAAGGAGTTTACCAGTGTCTCACCAGTACAAATTCACTCTGCAAACACTGATGGGTCCCTGCACTTCCAGAGGAGCATCCCCTCCACCAGGCCAGCTCCCCTGACCACCCCCAGAGCATCCAGAAAATTGGTGGAGGTACAGCCCTAATGGGTGAAGGTGTATTTTTTGCTAGTCATTTTAAAGCTAAACTTGGCCAAACATTTCCCTGAGAGCAGCACTTTGCTGACCTGGTCCCTCCTCCCTGGGTGTCATATGGAGTTACTGGGGCCTATTGTTTTACACACTCTTCATATTTCACTCCAAGCCTCTGTGTCAAGAAGCCATGCAAAAGGAGGCGTTCTCCTAAAAAATGCCCCTAAGATGCTCCTAAAAAATGTCACATCATGTGCCACGAGGTGGCTGGTGCTGTCCTGGCAGTGGGCACCCGCTCCCCCGTGGGGAGGGGCAGGAGGGGCAGGCAGGTGAGCACAAGCCCTGCCCACCTGTGGAAGGTGAGAGCCCCGTGTGTGATACAGACACGGAGTCTCCGAGCAAGGAGTGCGTGTGGGAGCAGCCCAGGCTGGCACTGCCCAGTGTGGTCACTGCAGGAATCTGTGGCTGGGCAGCCTGGGCAGGGAGAGGAGCCTTACCCAAGAATGCAAAACAAATTAACGGGGTGGATAAGATCACGGTGGTGCACTGTCTTTGGGCAGGAGAGATTCGCTGTGGTCTGATGTTTTCAGGCAAACTGCATGTCCAGTGTGTCCAGGTCGAGTATCAGCCATCTGGGTTTCCCACGCACAGCTTTGATGAGCACCAGGAATTTACAGACTTTCCATGTGTTCAAATCAAGGCTGTGAAAACTATTTACACATATTGTGCATGTACTGCCTCTTTATTAGAACTAAAGAAACACTTCTCTATCAGTGGCATTAATTATAAGTTAAGAAAATAGTCAGTGAAACTTAAGCTGGGATGGTCAAAGTAGCCAAAGAGGAATTCTGGCTGCCAGAGGACGCAGACACCTGGTACCCTGATGGCAGCACTGGCTTCCTGCCAGCTGAACTCACACAACTTTAATATTTTAAATACATCTAATTAACTTAATATCCTCCTTACATTTGGCTGATCTAGATGCAGTAGGATTCCCATGTACAGATACCAATCTGTATGGAAATAATCTGCTGTACCCAATGCAGATCTGCACCGGGAGAAGCCAGAGCACAGCTGGAGCACAGCTGGCAGATGCTGTTCCCTCCTGTCTGCACTGCTGCAGACCCCGAGGATCCTGCCACGAGTATCCAGCATAGGGAACTCCTGCAATAATGGCTGGAGACCCACAGCCACCCTTTTCAAGCCCCGGCCTGACAAGAGAGTTTTCTGTGGGTGGGGCAGCAGAGGGACCCTGCTGTCCCCGTGTCACTGCGAGCAGGGTGCAGCCTGGAGCCGGGGTCCGCAGCGGGGTCAGCCCGGGCAGCACTTACCCTGCAGGCGCTGGCGCCGGGCCGGCAGTCGCTGAGCAGGGGCGCCGTCCCCGCCAGCCCGTGCCTCTGATCCTCTCGGAAGATGCTGATCCTCTGGGCAGTCAGGGCCGTGGGCCAGTAGAAGCAGTTCTCTGGTGGCCCCCCGGGCCCGCAGAGGGGGTCCCCTGGCTCGAAGCTGGGGCGCAGGAAGCGCCGCGAGTGCTCCTTGGCCGGGGGCTCGAGCTCCTGCCCGTCTTCGTAGACCTGCTTCAGCACTCGCCCGCTGTAGGCTGAGGATATTTTGAACCTCACCTTGCGGGGCCGGCCCTCGTGCCGCTGGCTGGGTTTCTTCTGGGGCTCATCCATCCTTGGGCTCTCGAGCTGCAGGTCCTGGAGATCAGCTCCGAGAGCTTTGGGCCCAAAAGAAAACACATCCAGCTTCCCCCCGCCACTTAATGTATAATTCAAGGTTTCTAGTAGTTCCTCTCATCTTACAGCAAAACTGACACCACTGTATTAAATATTGATAAAAATTCACAAAGAGAAAATATCACTGGTAGTGAAGTCAAAAGCAGGCTGGTGAGTGGGGGCCAGGCTGGACACCACAGGAAGAAAGGAGTTAACCTGGAAGGAGAGGATTAAATAGGAAACTCTACCTATGTTTCTGATACCATGGAAATGTTTCTGCCATGGGCTGTGATAAGAACTGGCCCAAATACATCATCCCAGTAGCTTCTCATAATTTTCTGACAAGGTAAAAAGTTAAAAAGACAAATTCAGAGAAAAAGCAATCCAGCCTCACAAATTGCAAATGTGAATAATTCTTCTCCCATTCTCACACTGAAAGCCTGAGAGCACAAAGCTCAGTTTCATTTTAATCTAATGCGTTCCTCTACAGGTTGTGAGATCTAATTAAGATATTCTTTCATTAGTGCTCAATCTCAAATTTTAATTCTTGGTGCCTTTTAGGACCTTTGGACCATTCTGGGTTTGGTTTTCATTTTTAGGAGATTCATCACCTCATGCAACTGAGGGACTTCATTTCCCCAACACTCCCAGACCTCCATCTCCAGGCAGCCATCCGACCCAGGCACGTCCCAGGACACTGCACCCTCAGAGATCCCACCCTCACCCCAAAGCCAGCCCCTCACTGCCCCTGTCTCTGTCACAGAGGGTTTGATTCCTGTGCCCATCCCCAGTTGGGCATCTCGAGCTCCTCTGACCTTTTTGAGGGGTAAAATAAAGGGTATGTGTGGTACAAAACACATCTACAGCTAACTGCTGTCTGGGCTTTGAACATCTCCCAACACCTACCTGAATCACATAGGTCCCCAACAGGAGTTAAAATAGCTTTTTTTTTTTTTTTTTTTGAGTTCCAATATTTTAGTATACATATCCACCATTACACATCAAGGGGGACTCTGCCTTGGCAGGATGTAGGCAGAGAGCTTCATTTAACTTCTTTCAGTTCAAACCCAGCACTGTTAAAGCTTAATGCTCTCAATAGGTTTGGTTCATTATCTCATTTAAAAGTTTGTTAATGAAATCCTAGGAAGACAGTGTAGAAGCTGCCTGCCTATAATTCCACTGCACAGGCTTCCACCGACCAAGCAGCTTCTGAGGGTCCCTTGGGCTGCTGGAAGCCTCACCACAAGGACATGTAAAAATGGTTTCTTGTCCCACGAGCGCAGGCCTGAACACGCCCGGGTAAGCGCAGCCCTGGAGCCGCCCTCGGCATCGCCACCACCCCACGGCAGCGCTGCTGCCAGCCTCCCACCCCATCTCACACGGGGCGATCTCCCTTCATATGAAAACCCTGATTTGCATGAATCACACTCGGCTCTCGCTGCATTCACTTGGGAGCCTGATCCACCCCTTCCCCTGCCAGCCAGGCCTCAGAACTGCTGCTTTCCAAAGGGTCCCCAGCAGCCAGGACTGACACAAACGGCGCTCTGTGAGATCCCTCCAGTGCAGTTCGTTTTCTTTTGATTACGGGAACAATCAGGCAGGAAAGGAAGTTCAAAGCAGCAATGAGAGAACAGAGCATGAGCACCACTGCGAACCAAGCAAAGCACCTGGTGGCTGCAGAGCTCCTCACAGGGGCTGCCACAGCTCAGACCCACCCGGTCCTGCCCCTGTGCCCCTGGAACAGCCCCTCCTCTGGGGGGCTCAGCCAGGCACAAACAGCCCGGGGCTCCTGCTGCCCCACGCTCCCCGTGTCACCCCAGGACACGGACACAGGGGCCGCTCATCCCTCACTCCCAGAGCCACACGCTTGTTTGTGCCCATGCTGATGACTCCGGCAAAGGAAAGATCCCCAAACACCCATTCTGCATTTCCTAGCTGTTCCCAACACCTCGAGCCAATGCTTCCACAGTAAATATCCCAAACCTGGACTTGCCCGGTGGTTTGGTGAGGCCATCTCCGGCAACACCCTGACCCCCGGAGCCCGCAGGGTGCCAGGGCAGGCACTCAGCGTGGGGGATGGCACGGGCAGGGTGCGGGAGCCCCGGCACGGGCGGGGTGCGGGAGCCCCGGCACGGGCGGGGTGCGGGA
>VYXF01008071.1:58645-85515 GCA_013397295.1 Polioptila caerulea | reverse complement strand
TGCGGGAGCCCCCGCCGCCCACACAGCCCCGCAGCTCCCGGGGCCAGCGGGAGTTTGTTTCCCACAGCCTGCACGAGCCTTACTAAAAATACAAGAAAAATAATTTTACATTCAACAGTGAAGTCATTAAGTTGCACGACCTAGATCATCACAGCGCTATATTTGACTTCAGACTCGGTTCCACGGCATTTTAATGACAAGTGTCTTTCAAGCGTGGGGCTGGGAGGATCGGGGAGCGCAGGGCCAGCCCTTGCCCTGAGCAGCACAACGCGCTGCTGCTGCCGCAGCTGGGGCTGCACAGAGCAGGGCCGAAAGAGGAGCCGTGGTGAGCCGGAGTTTGAAGGCGTGTTTTCACCTGCAAGTTCTGCTGGAAAATACTTTGTTGTGCTGTGCTTCCTTAGTGCAAGCCCTGCTGCCCTCCCTCCCCTGGCCAGGGAGCAGGAGGGGGATGAGCACCGGGCTTTCAGCTGCGGCAGTGCCCTGCTCTCATCACCGCGGGCATCCCAGAGCGAGGGCCCGGGACACCAGGGACGTTTCCCAACACGCCATGTGGCAGACAGAGCAAGGCCTGGGAGGGCATTCACAGGCAGCCAGCACAGCCACCACTCCCTCTGGCCCGGCAGCCTGCACCCGGATTTCATCATTCCTTGTGCCAGGAGATACTGGCATCCGCAGCTAGCAGTGAACCTCAAAAAATACAAGTATGCTGCTAACTGCTAGGGAGTTTCCAATTCGGAAGCACTGAGACAGTCTCAGCTGAGACTGGCTTCATGAAGGGGCTGACAGGGTTTGCTTCTGTGCTCAGCCTCCTGTTTTCACAAAAATGCCAGAGACAGAGGTTATTTAAAATTCTGGGTGCTTTAACACTGCACAGGTCATGAGGGTGCACAGACAACAGCATCACGTACACACCTTCACACACGCCGTGAGCCCACGGGACTCCATCTTCCAGGAATCCCAGGTAGGAAGGTTTCCCTGTGCCAGCACAAGGCAGGGCCCGCTGCTGCACATTCCTGGCGGCTGAGGTCAGCGGGAGCGGAGGACGCCCAGCACCGCCGGGAGAGCGGGCAGGCTCCGTGATGAAAGCCAGCTTAGCCCGCTCCTACCTAAGTAAGCACAAAAATCCTGAAGTCACCGGGAACAAAGGGAAAAAAACAGGAAAAAGAGCTTCAAAGAGGGAAATTCCCAGGTGCTGAGTTTTGCCTACAGACACGGCTCTCCCTGGGCTTCTCCCAAGAGCAGCAGCACGGCCTGGGAGCAGAGCCCAGGAGAACACGGGTGCAGTGGGCAAGGACCAGCCCGGGCACTGGCCACGGCCCCGGGCACTGCCCAGCCAGGCCCCGAGCAGCCGGGGCAGGGACACCCTCGGCTGGATGAGCCCCCCTGAGAGCGCTGCTCTGCCCTGCGGCTCCCGGAGCCTGCAGACACGGAAACTCCAGCGCCAGGGCCCGAGCCCCTGCGTGCTCCCAGTGGGCTCCCGAGCAGCCTGGTCCTGCCCCCAGCCCTGCTCCCACCGCGAGCACTGCTCTGCGAGCAGCAGCTGGGGACAAGCCAACCCAGACTGAGCCCCCGGGGCACAACGAGCCCAGAGCGAGCAGCAGAAAGGGCTGAACAGGGCTCTCCTTCACCCAGTAAAGCAGCAGCACACCTGCAGAGCTTTGGTCACTGCTCACCCCTCCATGCTCTTGTACTGCAGCATCCCCTCCTGGAGCCGGGGCCTTCAGAGCAGCAGGATTTATAACCCGGCTGCAGCACCCACTGATGGCCAGAAGCACCTGGGAGCACTGAGGGTGATGCAGCCTTGTGAGCAGTGGGGTCATTTCCATGTATTTAATCAGGTAATTGGAGCCTGATGTTTTCAAACCCACATAGAGACCAGCTTCTGAAGGCCTGTGTTTGGTTCTATACCACTTGGAAACCCTGATTCCTTGTCTTGGAGCATTAAAACTGTATCCCTGCAGGTTCAGCACTTCTGGGGCAGATCCCAGGGAAGCAGGATGCTGAGCTTGGTGTTCATGGTTCTGCTCTGCCCTGGAGGGAAAAGGATGAGTGTAGCCAAAAGCCCAGAGCCGGTGGGGGGCACTGGGCACTGCCTGCTGAGGGGCCAGGGGCTCACAGGCAGCTTCAGCTGCCAGCGGAGGAGCAGGGGCTGCCCACTGCCCCCTCTCCCTGGGAGGAAGCTCCAGCCCTGGGCCGTGCAGCTCAGAGGTGTCAGAGCTCAGAGTCTTGTGTCTGCCCCTCAGTCTCCCAGGCCTGGTGTCAGCTTTGATCACCCCCATTCCGATCCTGCCAGGTGCAGGGACCAGGCTGCAGGAGGAGGAAGAGGAGGAGGAGGAGAGGAGGTGGCCTGGGTGACCTCCCCAGTCACAGGAAGGACGCATCCATCCTCTCTCACTGTTGCTCAGCCTGGTTCCACCGCCAACTACTCCTAATGACACTTCAACAAACACACAACAATCTGTCTTCATGAAAATCAGTGAATAAATTTAATTTAAAAATACTTTTCTATTTCTGGACAGGCACTACTCTGCTCCAGCTACTTCAGAATCAGCTGAAGCCTTCACAGTACCCAACAGCCAGACTGCACAAGGCTGTAATGGCAAAACAGCAGTCAACCCTCTGTGAGCTTCATAAACAGCTCCCCTAACCCCTGCTCTTTCTGACGTGCAGATGGGGTCTCAGTGTTTGGTTTCTATCCTCCAGCTGGTGTGTTTGTACCTCATGAAGGGGATAGAAGGAGAAGAAAGTCTGAAACACACAGCTCCCCAAGGTCTGTCCCCCTGGTGCCCCTCGGGGCTGCAGGGCCTTGGCAGCAGGGAGGTGGTGGCCGCTGGCACAGGACACCAGGCATTGCTTTGAGAGGTGGAACATTTTAGAGAGGCTCTTTCCCTGCTGGCTGCAGGTCCCCACACTCTGCACATCCCTGCAGAGTCACGCTGGCCTAATTCTGTCTCCAGGCAAACACAAGTTATTTACTCAATGTGCTGGGTTCTGCCGCCGTGCGCCCAGAGCCGGCGGCCGGCGGACACTGCCCACAGGAACAGCCTCCCCGGGCCAAGAGCAGCACTCCCACCCTGGCCTTGGGGTCTGCAGACACAGGCAGGTCCTGCCATTCACCCCTCGCAGCAGCAGCACTGGGCGCCGTGTTTGTGGGTGGGTGGGAGGATGAGCTGCCAGCTCAGATCTATAATCTGTAGCAGCTTGTAAGAGGCACCCCCTCTCCCTGCCCTCCAGGAGCTAAAAACAGTCTGAAAGGTCCCTCTTCCCCCGGGAAGGAGACATGTGGCATCCACTTGCATGGTGCAGGGTGGCTGAGGCTTTTTATACCCCCTGGAGGTGCTGCTGTGCTGTGCTGTGCCCTCCCAAGGCACACGCAGCCCTGGCCGCAGCAGTGCTGCAGTGGCCACTGAACCCCAGCCCAGTGCCCCTGCAGCTCCTGTGGGATGATGAGGGCACAGCATGCTTGCACTTTGCTTTGGGATCATTGGAGCTGAGTCAGTGTTGGAGTTGGGGGAAGTTAAAAGAGGCCCAGGGGAGACCTTTGTGCAACCATTTGGTGTGGAAGCAAAGGTGGGCACATTGCTCTCAACGCTGTCTCCCAGTTTCCAGCTCCATGATAAACCTCTTTGAGTAACCCAGTCTTGCAACATATTTCAGCGTTTCCATCCCTTCAGCACCGGGCATCCATCCCCTGGGAAGCTGCAGAGGGCTCCTGTGGGTCGGTGGGGCCATGCCCAGGCAGAGCCCTCTGCGACAGCAGCTCCGCCTGCAGCCCCAGTGCAACATCCTGCAGCCCCAGAGCAGCGTCCTGCAGCCCCAGAGCAGCAGTCCTGCAGTCCCAGAGCAGCATCCTGCAGCCCCAGAGCAGCATCCTGCAGCCAGGCACCCCACTGCATCCAGCCCTGAGCTAATTACTGCGTTGGAGGAACAGACTGCTGAAAGGAAAGGAAAGGGAAGGGAAGGATGAGCAGCTTTCTGGCTCTGCCTTTATTTTTTTAACCCCAGTTACAAGTCGTGTTGGAAGAGAGAGGCTGTGACAGTAGAGTTCAATGCAATGGTCTGAGTGTGAAGGGGGAAACCAGGAAAGCCTCCCATCCTGGTCCCAACCTGGACATTGATATGCTGTGTGGATTCGTCTCCTGGTTATCTCCGTGTTGGGGAGTGGGGGATGCTTGGTCCGAGGGCATTTCAGGGGTGAATTAGCTTTTGGGAAGTGCTGTGAAGATTGAACACATTTTATAAATTCAGGTGTTAGCACAGAGAACTTCTGCATTGCTGCAGAAGCAGAGAGTGCAGCCCGGATCGGAGCCTCTCTCCGCTGCTCTGGCAGCTCGGAAGCTGCCGGCTGGAAAAGCCCTGACCCCACCTGGGCAACCAGCCCCTGTGCCCTGGCATGCAGCAAGGGCCAGAGTCACTGCCCTGCTCAGGGGAGCTTGAGCATATCGTACCCCTGGTGGCAGTCCCAAGAGATGGAGAGCACAGGGGGCCTCCTGTGACTACCCAAGTCTCTGGGGACCCTCAGAGAGCCCCAGCCCCTGATGCCCTGGGCCCCCAGAGTGTGCTCAGCACTGCTGGATTCCCCAGCCTGGCCCCTCCTGAGGCGCCTGCGAGGTGAGCAGGCACTCCAGCTGTGGCCAGTGGTTTTCCTTGGGAATTCACAAAGCATTGCACTGTGCACGTGTCCCCCGGCAGAGCCTCCGTCCCACCCGTTGCTCTGAGAGTGCAGCTAATGCAGCCTGGCCCTTAAGGACCAGGAAAAACAAGGGAGCACTCACCAAACAGACCTGTTTGGAGATGAGCAGGAGCCAGCATGCACAGAACCATCCACTCAACTTCATTTTCAGCACCTCCCCACTGCACGGTGCTTCACAACTCTGTGTCCTTTCTGATCTAGTCAGATGAAAATACAAACTGAGTGCTAAACAGAGAGCACCAATAGGGAAGAATATGTAAAAAAAGAAAACAACCTTCACCACCTTTGTTTTCAGTAAATTTTATGTCAGGCACTGCATTTAGAACCGCTGGCAGAGGGGCTGATGCTGCTGGCAGCATCACTCATCCAGCGTGTGCACCCCACCAGCCCAGCACACAGCGCCCTGTGACAGACCACTTAGCAGCACCAAAGCAAAAGGACTTGAAACAGAGAGAGGGCATTGGTTCCTGGCATTATCCTGAAGATGTTTGTCAACATTTTAGTTTAGCCAAATGGCCGTTATTTTACAGAAATACAGAAAAATTTTGCTTGGACATAATCATGATCTGGGTGGGAGAGTTTTGAAAAAACACATTAACCCTTTCCACGCTGTACTTCTGAAGAATCCTGAGAGTAGGGCAGGGTCGGCTGCAGCCTGACGGCGTTATCTGAGACATCTTCGGGTTTACAGTCTCGTCCTCTAATATTTGTAGTACTCTTATGTTGGAAACACAGGGCTAAAACACGGCAAGGTTTGCAAGGAAAATGGTCTTGGAACTTAACTGCCCCTCCTGCTGTCCTTAGGCAATCCATCAGTATGTGCGGGCAGGCAGACCCGAGATAGGAATTCAGCTGATAAAGGGAACGCAAATTACAGGTCCCATGAGATGGTCCCTGGGCTCCCCCGCCGAAGCCAGTGCCTCGCCGGGCGGGGAGGGGCCCCCAGACCCCTCTGGCTGTGGCTGGGCTCAGGTCTCACCGGGCCCGGCTCGCACACGGACCCTGCCCGCAGGCACCAGGCGCCAGCCCGCGGCCCACCAGCCTGGAACGGGGAAGGCTGGGAGCTGCTGGAGCGCAGGACGGCCCCAGAGGGCAGGCAGAGGGTCAGCCCGGCCCTGCGGCTGTCCCGGCCCCCGGTGCCACAGGGCGGGCGCTGTCCGGGTGAGCATCCCCAGGAACGCGAGGCTGCTGCGGTCGCTGCACTGGGCACAAAAGCCGGGTCGGGACCGGGTCTGGCACACGCTGCTGCCAGGCAGGCCCGTGCCAGCCCCTGGTGCCAGCGCTGCCCTGGGCGCTCGGGACATCGCGGCTGAGCTGCGGGGCCACGCGGCCGCTGCAGGCCCGGGCTTGAGCCGCAGCCCGGAGCCGGGAGCCGAACAGGTTGGGCGGCTCCGGGCTGGGGGAGGAATAATCGCTGCGGGTTGATTCAGCGAGCTGAGGCGGCCAAACCGGGCGAGGATGGCACTGCCGGGTGCCCCGGCGAGCGGCGGCGTTTGAAGGGATTTTCCGGAGCTCTGTTCTAGAGCCGCTGCGGAGCGGGCAGGGAGCGAGCCCCGCCGGCACCGCCTGGGCGGCCGGAGCCCAGCACCGACAGGTCGGGGCTGATGTTTATCAGGGACTCTCATCTCCTGAGCTGGTGAATTTTTCCGCGCCGTGTCAGCCCCGCCGCGCGGAGCCGGAGCGCCGCAGCCCGCCCTGCGCTCGGCGTCGGGGCAGCGCCCGGCCCGGCCCCGGCACCCTGTGCCCGGCGAGCAGGACCTGGGGCTCCGGAGCCCGGCCCCAGCCCGGAGCCGTGCCCTCGCTGCAGCTGAGTCAGGACTGACTCATTTCAGCCCGGGCTGCAGGCGCAGCGAGTGCCTTCGCAGATTGGCTGGCGGGCGCAGCTCCGGCTGTAGGTGGCTGCGTTACACGCTCCAGCAGCGCAGCTCTGCTCCCTGCTCCCTCCTCCTCGCCCTCCGAGCAGGATAGCTGCCTGAGCCCAGGCTCTGGCTCTCGCAGGCGCAGGAAGGCATCTCAGCCGGCTCCGGTGGATGCGGGGTGTGGATGGCCCCGGCTCCGCTCCTGAAGGGGCTCTGCGCTGAAGATGGATGACTTGGCTCTCCTTGACCTGTTGGAGTGTCCCGTGTGCTTTGAAAAGCTCGACGCCACAGCAAAGGTGCTGCCGTGCCAGCACACATTCTGCAAGCCCTGTCTGCAGAGGATCCTGAAATCCCAGAAGGAGCTCCGGTGCCCCGAGTGCAGGACCCTGGTCCTGGGCAGCATTGAGCAGCTGCCCTCCAACCTGCTCCTCATTCGCCTCCTGGATGGAGTCAGGTGTGGACAAAACGTCACCAGGTTTGGCTCGATCCAGAGGTCGGGGGTCCTGTCCTCCCCCGCCTCCATCAGGAGAGTGCCCAGGGGGCTACAGCTGCATCAGCACCGGCTGGCAACGAACCCCAGGATCCACATGGAAGGGGTAAGGAGGTTCTTAGTTCTTTCTTCTGCCCACGAGCATAGAGAGGTTCCTGCTGCGTGCCCAGAGCCAGGAGCGTTCTCTCTCAGCAGCACTGCAGAGTGTGAAGTCAGAGTGAGTGTTTTGTTTGCAAATTTGGCTGCTGTTTCAATGTGATATTTGACTGTTTCAAGTTCACCACAGCAGAAATTGACTCCCAGGCTGGAAAAGGGGGTGCCCAATGATGATGCTGCTGTTCCTTCCAAAGTTCTGGGAGGCTCACTAGTTAAAAAAATTAAATTCTACTCACGACTGTACCTAGGGATGATTTATTAGGCTAATTTTAAACTTTTAAGTTCTTTCCATCATTTTCTTAACAATACAAAAGCTTTTCTTGAATAATGGGGACGTGATATTAGACCTGTTAAAGGAGCTTGGCTCAGATGGAGTTTAGGGTAGAGACTTGTGGCTTCACCTTTCCCACATTACATTCCTGGATTTCCATTTGTCTCACCTGAGCTGTTCTGTGCAATGCCCCTAAAACCTTTCAGTAACGCTCAGACCTTGGCTGAAAGGGCTGTTGGATGCCAGGGCTGGCTGGGGCAGGGGCTGTGCCCTGCGCTGCAGCCGTGCAGGTGTTGCTGTGCCCCGTGGGTGTGAGCTGGCACGTGCATCCCAGGGATCTCTGTGGTGCCGAGGGATCTGCACGGATCACACACCAAAACCCCGGGAGCTCCCCTCGCTGCTGTTCCCGCTGTGCAGCCTGAGCCCCAGGCCCCGTGTCCCTTCCCCGGGAGCACTGCCTGGCACAGCACAGCCAGGGACGGCGTGGGTGACCCTGCCCAGCCCAGAGCACTCCCGAGAGGGGCACGGGGCCAGGGCAGAGCAGAGCAGGTCCTTGGGCTGCCGGGGGCTGCCCCCACAGGCCCTGCCCTGAGGAGACCCTTGCTGGGAGCCACCAGGAGCTGCTGGGGCCATCCGTGCGAGGGACAAGCCATCCAACAGTGACAGGTTTCAGTCACTGCCATCCTGGGCAGCTTTCCAGCTGACAAGGAGAACGCTGTAGTTTTTCCAACTGGACCCTCCTGGCCCTGGATAAAAGAGCACAAATACACTTGTCTGGTTTTCTTCTCTCTCACTCATTTCATGTTTCTGTAGCTGGCTCTCAGGGTGGGTAGGAACTTGCTGCTGGTGTAATATGGCAACAGCCCTCCATCTATAGCTCCCAAAAGCTTTTGGGACCAGCTTAAACCAAACTCCTGGGCATCAGCAGAGCCAGTGAGCACCGGGGGAGCAGTGGCTGTGGCTGGCTCCCTGGCACTGGGACAGCCCTCTGAGTCCTGTGTCTCTCTGAGAAGGGATATAAAACACATTACACTGAAATGCTCTTAGACTTAATTAGTTACTTAATTATAAAACACTTTGGAATCCTCTACTGCAAGGTGAAGAATGCAACATATTAGTCACATTTTGGGTTTAGTGGTTTTAAATACCTGCACTTAGGACCAGACATTACTCGGGCTACTCCAGTGGGATGTTAATAGATTGGAGCCTCCCCTGAGCTGGCACCCGGTGACAGCAGCACGTCATCCAGCACAGCAGGGGCACATTTGAAAGTGCCTGTGCAGTGCAAAGATGGGACAGTGATGAGGGTGACTTGTCATCACCCTGCCCCAGGGATGCTTGAGTTCCAGGGTCACCTGAAGGAACCTGGGTAAGCAGAGGCCTCCAGATGTTTGTGAACCTCAGAGCAGATTCCTTTTGTCAGGAATCACAGTGAGAGCAGCTGCCCTGCAGCGCTGCTCACACGGCCACAGCTCTCCCCTGAGTACTCAGAACTGCAGTGTCCCTGTGCTGCTGCAGCAGAAGGTCACAGCTCCCCAAAAACAGACTGCCCCAACCTGCAAGGGCTGCTAATTACCCCAATACTCTCCACCACCCCAATGCTCTCCAGCACCTTGTGCTACAAAGCAAATACAGCTGACATGCCTCTGCAGCCAGAGCCACCACCCAGCCAGGATAGGGGCCAGCATTTGGTTTTACCAAGGCTGTTCTATAAATAAACTTCCTTTACTCCCTGGAGCTGAGAACATCGCGAGTTTGATCAAAGTTTCTCTCCCAGCAGAGATGTTTCCTTGCCAGATCTTTGCTCTTCATGCTCATGAGCATCCATGAAGGCAAAAAATAAAATCAATCCCTCATCGCCCAGCAAGCCAAGAGCTCGTCTCCTTCTGAGCTGGAGGAGCCAGCAGGCCCCCACGGAGCTGCTGGATTAGCACAGACACAGCACTCACTTTGCGGTCAGGAGTTTCCCAGAGCCAGTTGTTAAAAAACAGGGAATTTTCTAATTACAGCCCATCCCAAGCGATTTATTTGCTGGCATTTAAATCCCTTTTGAATTCACTTCCTACGAGCTAGCGTGGTGTGGGCACGTGCTGGGTTTGTGCACGTGTGCCCATCCTGGGGAACCAGGGCCTGGCTCAGCCCCCGGCTCTGAGTCCCTGCTCTGCCCCACGGCTGCCCCTGGCACCTGAGCCAGGCCTTCAGATCTCCAACATCAGTGCAGAGAGGACTCTGGATTTTCAGAATCTCCGCATAATAAACTGTCTGGAATTTAAGAATAAAAGGACTTGCTGGGAGGTGGATTCGTAAATAAGCCACGCTGAAGCCTTTGAACTCTCAGGAACCGCCCCTGGCATGTGCCAGGTGTGGTTACAGCTGGTGCTGAAGCTCCTCCTCACCTGGCTGCAGCCCCACTGTGAGCTGGTGAGCGAGCAGACCCTGAGTGCTGAGGTGTGCACGGGCCTCCCACACCTCTGCAGGGGCGTAGGGTGACCCAGCTGCACCCCACAAAACTGCACCCAGGCCACTGAACAGCTGCTCGGGTGCTGAGCTTTGTCATGCAGCAGACATGGGACAGTGAGCCAGAGGAAAAAAGTTCCAAGTATGACAGCTTGCCTCAGGAAAACACGGACCACGCAGATTTAACTGTGACTTGGGCTATTTTCTCTTTACATGAACTGAGTGCTCAACACCCCCTTCCAGCATTTCATGGGAGATAGACAGATAACACCTCTATTGGGATAAAAATACTCTGCACTCCAACGTCCCACCTTCACACGGACGTCTATAGATAGTGCCTGCGTCTTGGTATTTTCTTCTCCTCCAGAATCATCTCCAACTCCTTTCTGCATTTGACAGACAGGACTTGGATTGCTGGAGCTGCTTGAAGCCTTGTTCAAAGCAAACTCCATGTTTGCACCTGGCAGGCCAAGCGAGTTTCCTGGCCCCCTCAGTGAGCCAGCCCCCTTCCCCACCCTCCTGAGCCCCAGCAGTTCCAGTGTAGTCACACAGGGACCCCAAAGTGTGGGTCCATCCCCTCGGGCTGGCCAAGCACTGTGGGGTGTTGCACACCCGTGGATGCTGCCCAGGCCTGGCTCTGCCTGGGGTGCTGCTGCCAGCTCCTTTCCCACCAGAGCATCCTCACACCCGCAGCTGCTGGGCTTGGTGGGGCTGTGCCACAGAGCCCCTCAGCTGGACGCAGAGAGGTTTCATGTGGCTACAGAATTCTGTGTGGTCTTACACCCTTTCTGGAGGCAGGATTTGTCCCCAAGTCTCTGCCACGGCCCTTTCCCATCAGGGCTTGTCTCATTCTAGCAGAACAAGGAGCTGGTGGCACCTTGTGCTGGGCACTGGTGTGTTTTCTTCCTCTGCAGGTAGTTTTAGCACTTTTATCTACTGCAAAGAGAGTGAAGTCAACATGGGCTGATGGACAACACAGCCCAAAAGCTGTGTGAGCAACAGAGCCAGCACAGGGCACTCCTGGGTTGTACCTCGGCAGTGGAAAGCCCAAAGACCTCCATGGCCAACAGCAGGAGCCAGTTTCCCTGGTTTTACAAAATTAGGTACCAAGCTGCAAACACATAAAAGTGTTTTAATTTGTTTCCAAGGCAATGAGTCAGGCTCAGATGGCGAGTCAGGAATAGCACAGCAGGGCTCCTCTGCGAGCTCACCTGCGCAGTGCCGTGGTCAGCCAGGAGCCTCCCAGTCTGAGCCCCCCCTCTTCTCACTTTCCCTGCTGTTTGCTGGCCACCATCCCTGTGTCCCTGGAGCTGGTGGCTGGCCCGAGTTTGTGGTTTCCCCTGCAGAGGGAAGGGTGGGGAGGAGGCACTCTGCTGTGCAGCTCTGCAGCGTGCCAGGGCTGGAGGCAGCGGGTGTCCTGAGGGACGGGAGAGCTCTCCCTGCCACCAGCACCACCTCGGCTCACAGGGCGTCCAGGCCTGGTGCCCACTGGCAGAGGTGGCCACGTTGCCCAGGGCTGGCTGAGGAGCCACATCAGTGCTCCCTTTCCCAGCACAGGGAGGGCACTGAACCAGCAGGGAGAGGGCTCGGGAGCAGCAGGAGGGAGCAGGATGCAGATTTCCTCCCTGCACAATAAACAGCCACTTCTGAGAACGGTGTGCTGAGGCAGAGCATCATGACTGGGCACGCTGAGGGCTGACACAGTTTGTTTTCCGTGCTGCTTACACCCATGACACACAAGTTAACCACTGCCCGGGACTGCTGACGGCAGCACAGACTCATCTGATAGAGCAGCAGCCAGCCACGAGGCGTGAGAGGGTTTCGTGCAGACACTGCAGCCTGAGCTCGTGGGGACCTGGTCCCCAGCAGTCCCTGTCACGTCCTCTCTTCCCTCACACAGACCTGTCCCTGCCAGCCCCAGGAGCAAAGCCACGTGCAGGTCCAGCTCCAGCCCTGGGCATTCCTCCTGCTCACCTGAATGCCCCCCGTGCTTCACACCGGCCAAGTGCAGCCTGACACAGCCGTGTCCTCCTGGGGAGCCGTGGGGACATCACCAGGCCAGGCTTTCCTCTCGGGCTGGGTGCCAGCAGTGGTGCCTCAGCATGTCTCATCCTCTCCATAGAGAAGCTGCTCTGTGCTTTCTTTAATCATTTCCCCCATTTTCTGTGTTACCTTTGCATTCCAAAGGTAATGCAGAGGGAGCCTTGGTGCCGTGGTTCCCCAGGGCTGTGAGTTAGCAGGGGGGGCAGGTGCTCCCAGTCCCTGTGCCATTGCCCCAGCAGCTGCAGCCATGCAGATGGAGCAGCACAAAACCAGCTAAATCCATACAATTCACATCTCCAGCATCTCCCCACGATGGCCAGGTGGCTCAGGAGCAGGTGGCCACCAGCATCAGCCATGGCCAGTGCTGGCCTCCCATTTGGGCAGGCCCAGGAGGGAATGGGGCAGCTCCAGGGCTGACGTGAGCAGGAGGGACTGGCTTTGTTCTCCCTGCTGCACACAGTCTACGTGTGCTTGGAAGACAGGAACAATCTTCCTCAGGGAAGAAATAATTCAGAAACCACCCAACTGTCTGAATCCTCAGAATATAATTGTGTGAAGAGATTGAAATGACAAGTTCACTTTTGAAGGTTTTGTTCTCTGTGACAAGGCTGAAGTTATCTCCTCTGCCGAAATGCAGAAAAACAGAATTGTAATGGCAATTAATTTACATTCAAATAGCTCTTTTCATCCACCTGGATCCTGCAGAGCCCTGAACTGTGCTAGCTGAGCACACAAGCAGGTGATGGGGCTCATTCATGCCATGGGCAGTCATGGCAGGATGTTGGAGGCAGCTCTCTGTAGTCAGAACGGATGGAGATGTTGTTGATCCTCTATAAAAAGCCGGCGTGTGCCAGTGGTGGATAATACCCAGCTCCACAAGCGGGGTGTAAGTCACAGCTCATCAGGAGCACGGCCTGGGCCGTGCCCTCAGATCCGTCCTGGAGTCACGGCTGCCTCTGGGCGAGACATCCTCACTGCCCAGCTCTGTCCTGTCTCCTGCACCAGGGCCCTGGGCAGACAAAAGGCTCCACCCTGTGCAAACCGGGACTGGGATCAGTCCCTTGGGATCTACTGCAGAGACACTCAGCAGGACAGGAACAGGGGGAAGCTGCTCCAGGGCATTCCCTGCGTGGGGTTAGGACAGTCAAATCTGGGAGAACACCAGCCCAAGCTCATCTGAGGCCACTCCTGATCCATGTGCCAGCAGCATCCCACTGCTGGAGCCAGCAGGGCCGGGCCCAGCTCCATCACAGGCAGTGGCAGTAGATGAGGTGGAGGCAGCCCTGGACATCCAGAGCATTGAGCCATCCCAGGGATCCCCGTGTCACTCCTCCCACGCATCCCCACCCGCTGTCAGCGATGTTGAGGGCAGAGCAGGGGGCTCGGGGGGCCCCAGACAGAGCCCCCAGCTGTGTCTCCCTGGGCTGTGCAGGGAAGGGGGTGCAGGAGTCGATGGATCCAGCACAGACACCTTCACAGCCTTGGCCTCACTGCCCTGGGGGATCCAGTGCAGCTCCATCTCCTCCGGCAGAGCTGCTGCTGCCAGAGCAGCACACTGCTCCTTGGGGCTTTCAAAGGCCTGGGACAAGGTTTAGGGGCATTCCCAGCTCCCACCAGCAGCCTCTGCTCTTCCCTGTGCTCCCAGCTCTGCTCCCAGTGATCCCCTCCCCAGCCAGTGTCACACACTGCTCCTGGTTCTCTTTTTGGTGAATTCCCATGCCCTGAGTAGGGGTCTGCCGTGAGTCCCTGCTGCCAATCGTGAGGAGTTATAACCCCCTCATTTCAGATAATCACAGGGTGCATTTCTCTGCTAGGAAGAGAGGCCCCAAATTGCTTCCTCACACCCATATACATATTTTTAATCTTTGTTTTGTGCGGAGGGAGATTCAGAGGCATTGGATGGCTGCCCAGCACAACTGACGCCAAATGCCAAAAATAGTGAAAAATATAAAATCCTCTCTCCCTTATTGGCCTCAAATCCACTGAGAATGGGGACAAGGAGTTGAAGTGCATCTGCCATGACCATGCCTGATGGCAGAGTGGCCAAGGAGAGAAAAGCATCTCCCCCAGAGATGGTGCTGATGCAAGGGGGTTCTGCTCCACCCCGGGAGTTCCCTGCTGCCTTCTCTCCCTTGGGCTCTCCCATGGCAAGGGGCACCTGGGGTTCAGCCTCTCTGGGAGCCTGAAGTAGCTCCTGGGTCTCACTCAGGCCTGATAGAAGAGAAAACAGAGGGGAAATCAGGAAAATGAGGCAGCATCAAAAAAAGTTACAGGCACCCCCAAAAGGGGCTTCTTCACTGCAGTTTCTCTGCTGCTGGGCAGCAACACTGCACACAAACTTCCAGCTACCTTTTGCTGAGCTTTTCACAAAGCTGCTCCCAGTGTTTTCTCACCAGGATGTTCAGTCAGGAGCTGAGCTTGCACCAGGGACTGGCAAGACTTGGGTGAAGGTTTTGCTGCCATAACAGCCTGCTGAAATGGAATGCTGCCCTGGACCCACTAAAAGCTACTGGACATGCTAATGGGACATGCTCCATCAAAGCAGGTCCTGCTCCCCCCTGCCAGGACCTTGCCCTCTGCCCCCAGCCAGCTCCAGGCACTCCTTGTCTTTATCACAGGTTAATTAGCACCCCGGGTTCTGCCTTTGCAATTAACCTACTTTAAATAAAGCAGAACAGACGCCTTGCAGAGGATCTGGGGCAGCCGGGAGCAGCCAGCCCAGACTGGACAGGGCTCAGATCAGCTGCAGGGATGATGGCCTGGGACTGACCACCCACCCCCAGGGGCTCTGCTGCCCCCACCCAGCCCAGCACCGTGGCTGGCACAGTGGGCTTCAGTTGTTCTTCCCTACACCCCACAAATACAGTAAAAAACAGGGACTCTGCATGTGTGTCTGAAATCTTCAGCATGCAGCTTTCTCCTGTGATGGGCCTGTACAGTAAAAACCACATTAGTTGCTCCCTGTGACAGATAAAGGCTTAGTTTGTGTCCTAAATTAAGTTGGGAAATCGATGGGATATTTTTGGCTCAGTATCTGAGAAGGCAAGCAAAATTTCTTGTAAAAAAATTAAAATATCAAAACCTACAGACTTTGGAAAAATCGGACTAGGGTTGGGAGATTTAAAAGAAAGTGTGAGGAAAGGGTTAAAGAGAAGGGGAAGAGCTGAAGGTTGTGAGTGTGGTTAGAGGAAGAAAGAGCCCATTTCTGCAGCCATCCATGCATCCAGGAGGAGGGATGTGTTCAGCCAGACCCAGGGCCACAAACACGCCTGTCCCGCCTGGATTATCCCAGTCTGCCCTGCTGCCTCGTCCCTGTGCCTGCTGAAGGAAGAATATTCCAGACTCTCAGCACTCTGTTGCTTTCTCCCCGTTCCCAGTCAGCATCAGGAATGCATTTCATTTCGGAGATTCTCTTCTTTTTAATATATTTCCATAACCCGTTCATGCTGCCTTTAATGCTTTGCTGTGTCCTGCCGTTCCCTCTCATCCCAGACGTTGCTGCTCCTCCTTCCCCAGCCCTTTGTGAAAGTCCCGTTTGTTTTCTGGCTGCTCCTGGGGCAATCCAAGGTCTGTGCTCCTCACGCTGGTGTAGCAGCAGCTGGTGGTGCCAGCGTGGTTGTGGAGGAGAGCTGCTGCCCGTGCTCCCTGTCCAAGCCTGCTCTCCTCCTGGGGCAGCACACCTGTCCAGGTGTGCTCGCAGGGGATCTCCATGGCCCTGGTTTGCTGGTCATCCCTGGTTTTCTGATGGAGAGCAACATTCTGCCCCCTCTCCCTTTCCTTTTCTCCCAGCAATGTGCTGTTGGTGCCACTGAGCCAAGCACATGTGTTTACTGCGAGCACAAATTAAGAGAGAGAATGACTTAATTAGAACTAAACATTAAACTAATTGCTTCCCATTTCAAAGGCTTTGAAGTAAAAGCAGTACATGAAATTTTTCTCTTCTTGGTTCCTTTTCCCTACCAGGCATCAGGGTTTGGGGATGTTGGAAGACGCCCTCTTTCCAGAAACTTAACAATTTCCATGGGAGATTCGATTTTTTCCACACTTCTGGGGACTAACATTGGGGTTTTCCCTTCTACCTTCCTGACCCCTGAGAAGTGGCTGAGAGAGAGGGAGCTCTGCAGGAGCCCTGCCTGAGCCCTAGGCACAGGCACGGGTGGATCTGGGGAAAAGCACAGTAAAAGGCAGGAAATCTGGAATGTCTCACTGGTTCAGAATCTCCTGTGAGATGGGTGGGAGGGGGTGACTCTGGCCTGGAGAAGCTGCAGGGCACAGTTCTCACCACGCCACAGCACCTGGCAGCCTCTGGAGAGAGGAGCGGGGCCATTCAGCCCTGCAGAGCCCAGGAGGAAGGGGCTGAACGGCCTCTGGGCACTGGCACTGGCGCTCCTGCTGGAATCTGGCCAAGGCTCCAGAGCTGGGGACTATCCCAGCTTCCCAAGTCCCCAGCGTGGAGCTCCTGTGCTCCAGCTGAGGGGGCAGGAATGGAGCTCAGCGCTGGGGTTTTCCCCTTCCAGTGCCCCGGAGCCCTGGCTGTGGGGAGGCAGGAGCCGCTCACAGAGCTCTGCTGCAGGCAGGGCTCAGCACAGCAGCACTTCCAGGGGAGCTTGGACATCTCATTCTGCTGAGAGCCAGAATCGCAGCATCCCTGCATCTCTGCTGGGCTTGGCATCCCCTTCTGTGCCATATTACACTGCAGCAGTGATAACTTTCAGCCACCTTTTCCCATGAGCCAGGAAAAGGCTGCAATAAACCCACAGTCACACGTGTTAAAGCAGGGATAGAGCCACGGGAGCTCAGAACCTGCACTCACCCTGCTCTGCCGCTCTCTCCAGGCCAGCTGGGTGATGGCTGTGACCTCCAGTCTTTCTGCAGTAGAAATACCTGGGTCATTAAAATAGATATTGCATTGGAGGAGCCCTTATAGCAGGCAATAAGATCCCATGGGAAGACTAGTTTAAGGCCTTAACTGTTTCTTAATATTCTTGAACAAGTCCAGCCTGCTTTTCATCTTGATACAAACTTAGCATAAGTATTTGGGAGCTTGTCTTCATTAGTAAAACCCATTAAGGAAGGATGTGGGTAGTTAATCTTAATAAATGCATGCTTAAGCCTTAGACCTCTGCATTTTTTTCCCATTAGTTACAAACGCTTTTGGGGAGCTCTGTCTGCGTCAGACAAACTGCAGGGGCTGTTTCTTGTCCCCCCAGGTGCCGCGGGCCAGGGCCCTGTACACCCACCGCGGGCACAACCCCGGGGAGCTGCGCTTCAACAAGGGGGACACCATCGCGCTGCTCCGGCAGCTGGACGAGAACTGGTACCTGGGCGAGCTGAACGGCAGCAGCGGAGTGTTCCCGGCCAGCTCCGTGCAGGTCATCAAGCACCTGCCCCTGCCCCGCCCGCTCTACAGCCCCGGCCCGCGGGCCCGGGAGCAGCCGGAGGGCAAGGACCCGCTGACCCTGCAGAAGGTACCGCGGCTCGGGGCTCCCCGCGGCTGCCCGGGCACCGCCAGCCCTCCCCCCCCTCGCCCCTGGGCGCGCACGGGGGCCGAGGGCACCCGGAGGGGCCGCCCGGGACCCCGGCCCTGCCAGCACCNGGCCCCCGGAGGGGCCGCCGGTGACCCCGGCCCTGCCAGCACCGCCCGGGGCATCCCCGGGGCTGCGGCTGCAGGGACCCCCCGGCCCCCGCTCCTGGCAGGGCTCTGCCAGCACTGGTCTGCACATGAATTGTGCTGTGCAGCTTAGCTTGAGATGCAGGGTGTAAATGGCACCGGCACCAGTTCCTAGAAATAAAATTAATACTTGTAATGCCCATAATTACAGCAAGCTCTGCTTTGCAGCTGTTTTATAGGAGGACACAAGCAAAACAACTTATTTGAAGCTCTAATATATTTTTTTAAATGTCTTTTCATTTAATTAAATCATTTTAGCTTCAGTAATGACTTATTCAAGTCTGGCATTAACAGACACAAGTTAAGGGACACATACAGCCACCAAGGAATTAGAAATTAATTCTAGAGAAGGGAGAGGTAGGGCTACTGTGGGAGACACAAGACTCTCCCAGCTTTGACATGCAGTTTGTTCCCTGTTTTTTCATGTCTTCTGGGATTTAGATAGGCAGAAAAATGTTTCCAGTTTGCTCACACACAGAAATGACAGGATGGCCATGCCACATGTGTACCTACACACACACTCTGTGGGCTTTAAACCTTATTTTAGAGAGGGAAAATGAGAAAACCACCCCTGTTGCAAAATGACAATGTCTGGGAGCCACCTGTACCTCTCCTGCCACGGTCTCCCTGTCCATCCCAGGCATGGAGCACATTGCCTCCCACGAGTGGGTGAGAATCTCCAAGTTTTGCAATTCATTAATGTCAGCAGTAAATCATGATTAATTCCTCTGGCACCCATCGTGGTGAAAAACACTGTCACCACATGCCCTTTGCTGCTAACACCCTGATCAGCAGTTTCCAAGGAGTACTGTGTGAGCACTGCCCGTGTGCAGACTCGGGGCCTGCCTCTCCCTCATCAACCCCAACCCTTAACAAGCCAGGATCTTTTCAGTGGAAGCAGCACCAAGCCAGGAATGTTCCAGCTGACAGAGGTGGAACTGGGTGGATCCAGTCCTGCTGGGAATGCCACCATCAGTGAGGGCCTCTCTGAGCCTGTGCCATACCCTCACTGCAGGGCTCGGGTGTCCTGCTGCAAGGTGCACCCACGTGTGCCAGCCAGACAGGGAAAGGGCCACGAGTCTGGACATCCCTTCTAACTCAGAGTTAGGGATGATTAATTAAGTACAGCTTATGTAATTAAGTACAGCTCCCCTGGCACCTCTGCCAGCCAGAGCTTTGGACAAGGAATGTATCAGGGGGAGCACTCATCCTCAGTAACCCCTTGTCTCAGCACAAGTTTTTCAAACCAGTTTTAATTTTGCTGTCAGCTTTGAATCAGGAATTTTACACCCAGAATTTGTCACTGACACCAGAAGACAGAAACGACAGAGCCCCAAGATTTTAAGGGTAACCTGTAATGCCACCTGAACCCTGCCTGCAGCTCTGCTGCCAGGTGGGGTAGGAGCAGAGCAGTGGAGGGCCGTGCCGGGTGGAGCTTCTGAGAGCCCAGCCCGTGTCCTGCTGTCTCTTCCAGCCAAGCAGCCCCGCTCAGCAGCTCCTGCAGGCCACCAAGGGCCACTGGTCCCCGCAGCCCAAGGGCGCGTCGCTGCGGACGGCGTCCCCCAAGGCCAAGGCCGCGGGCCCGGCGCCCTTCCCCAAGGTGCCCGACCCCCGGCGGAAGAGCCTGCGGCAGTTCTCCATCACCACGGCCCTCAACACGCTGAACCGCATGGTGCACGCTCCCGCCGAGCGCCCCGCGCTGCACATCAGCTCCCCGGTGCTCATCAGCTCCAGCAACCCCAGCGTGGCCACCCAGAGCTGCGAGAAAGCCGAGCTGCCCGGAGGGGCCCCCCTGCAGGTAAGGCAGCCCAGCCCAAACCCGGCTGCTCCCGGGGCACGCTGGCCCTGGGGCGGACCTGGACACCCAGGCTGACCCTCTGGAATTTACCCAGCCGGGGCAGGGGGGTCTTGTTCCTTCTTCCCACACTGGGAAGAGATCTGAGCACAGAATGTTCACAGATATCTGATAGGGGAGAAAAGGGGTTTTTTACATTTATATGACGTCTCTCACAGTGAAGGTTGCTCCAGCCTTTCTTAGAGCAGTCACCCAGCCCCTGGCAGTCCATGTCCAGGCAGTGACACCCGGCAGGCCCTTGGTACTGAGCACCAGCCTGCAGAGAGCCAGGATGTGATATTCTGGGTTACAGAGGGGAAAGGAAACCCTGCAGGAGTTCCATAATGCAGCTGAAACTGTGGCATGCCCCACACCCCCGAAGGAATCTTACCCAAAAGTGTCAGTGTGAACTACTGCCCACAGCAGAAGCAAGAGAGGGGACCTGTCATGGTTTGGCCTTAGAAGGGTTGGAAATTGCCGGCACCCACACAGCAGAGGTTCCACAGGGGAATCTGTGCCGTTCCTGGGGCTGCACAGGATGCAGATTTCCTTTTCCATCTCTGGGTTTGGGCTGCAGTGGCTGAGCTGCAAGGCTGAGATTCCTTTCCCAGCCCAGGCAGGCTCTGCCGGGGTAGCTGGAGGCCGAGGAGCAGGGGCTGCACGCCGGGCACAGCTGGCAGCAGCTGGACGAGCCGAGGCGCAGGGGCTGTGCCGGGCTCCTGGGGCTCCCACCGCAGGTCCTGCCCGGCATTCCCCCACCAGGGAGCAGGTCGGGCTCATCCCGGCCCATAAAAGGGAACAAGCAGCGCTGCCCCAGCCCTCCCCCGGCTCCCGCTTCCCCTCGGCTGCCAAGCCGGGCTCAGGCGGAGCCAGAACCAGTTCTAAAGGCTGCGGAGGCCGTGTCTGTGCATGTGCCTCTTGTGCAAGCGGCGGTGCGGCCAGGGCAGCGGGCACCCACGCCCTCCTCCCCGCCGCTGGAATCTCCTCCCAGGCACAGCCGGGCTGATTGCCGGGGCTGGCAGGGCCCGGGTCTGCCCCAGAGCCGCTGCTCTGCCCGCCGAGGGGAGCTGGCAGAGCCCGCAGCCGCCCCGGGCACAGCCGGCTTTCCGTGAGCAGCGCGGGCACCTTGCACAGGTCCGGGAGCTCCCAGGGCCCCGGAGGGACGGCGAGGGCTCCGCTCCCCGCCAGGCACCCCTCGGGCTCTCCGCAGGGACCTGCCCGTGCCGGCAGCGCTGGGGCTCACGCAGGTGACACGCGAGAGAGGGACACGGAGTGACACAGGGATCGCGGGAGAGGCAGCGAGTTCCACCCGTTGGACTTACGAGGGCTTGCAAGGTACTCGCTGGAGATCAGCAAAAGTTACTGCTGAAATCAATTATACGTGACTCGGAAATATTTCTTTCAATCTTTTTTCCCCTCTGCCTGTTGCAAATGCAAAGGCATCTTTGATGATGCTCTAAATAATGGCTGCTCCCAGGCACAGGGGAACATAGAGATGAAAAACCTGGAGTTTTCCACACAGAAGGGGACATTTCAACACAGTTCCATCAGGAAAACCAGCAAAAGGCTGTCATTTTGTTCCAACGCAGGAAAAAAACCCCTCCATATACCCAAATTTCAAGCATTTTGATTATGGTAATTAATAAAACAGAATTATAATTTCTAGTCCACTTTATGAGCACCTGGTCCAATCCTGCCTGGACTAGAAAACGAGGAATGCAGAGAAGGTTTGAAGCTGACCTGCCACTCTAGGTCTGAGACAGAAGCTGGAATTGCTGGGGTGTTTTAATTAATTTAATTTACTGGAGAGCACCAGAGGGGGTGAGTCACTTTTCTTTTTCCCTAGGTCCTTGCCAAGCCAGCGCTCCAGCACCGCATTACAGACATGACCACTAGAAATTAGGTTTGAAATGAACACGAGATCAAAGTCCCAGCTTGCATCATTAGAGATCCTGTGGTCGTTGCTGGAGAGCACAGCTGGCAGCCACATCCAAGCGCGGCGTTCCGCTGCCCCGAGCTTCCCGGGACGCTGCTGCCGCCGCCCCGGCCCGCCGGGAGCTCCGACCCGCGACAGAGCCGCGCTGCTGCCACCGCAGCCCGGCCGCGCCAGGGCACCGCCAGGGCTGGGCCGGGCGGGCAGGAGCCGCTGCTGGCCCCGGGGACGCCCCGCGCTGCAGAGGGGACAGCTCAGCTGAAGAGCATCCCCAGGATGCCGGGCTGCCCGCTGCCACCCTCCCCACACGCTGGGAGCCGCAGGGGCACAGGCAGGAGCCAGGGCACGGGGCAGGGTGCGCCCCGTGGGCACAGACCCAGACCCTTTGGGAGCTGGGACCCTGCAGAGCCCAGCCAGCACAAGGGACACAAAACCAAACTGGG
Source organism: Polioptila caerulea (assembly GCA_013397295.1). NCBI lineage: Eukaryota > Metazoa > Chordata > Aves > Passeriformes > Certhiidae > Polioptila > Polioptila caerulea. The sequence goes on along the minus strand of VYXF01008071.1, from coordinate 63,665 downwards.
AAGAGCAGAAACACCCGCAGGCAAGTCCCGGGTGGGGGCCATGGCCGGGCGCCCAGCAGGCACCGGACACCCCCAGAGTCCGGGGGGACCTCAGCCCAGCTGGGAGATGAGGAGGGACACGAGTGGGGCCAGCCCAGCCCTGCTCGGGCCCCGCCGGCACGGAGGGACCAGGAGCCGCCTCTGGCCCGGCAGGCAGTGAGCCTGGCACAGCACAGGGCACACGGGTTCCCTCGGCAGCAGGAACGGGGCTGCAGCCCCTCCCTGGAGCACCGGAGACCCTGCGAGAGCACAGAGGGGACACCACGGGGGCTGGTACCACCCTGCAGGTGCAAAATGACAGCGGGGAGAGGACTGGGTGGGGATCGGGCGCAGAGTCTCCATGAGCCTGGAGGTCTTTTCCAGCCTAAATGTTTCTGTGATTCTGAGTCTTCCTCTGGCTGCCTGGTCTATTTTTAAGTCAAATGCTCCAGACTCTTTATTTCCTGAAGTGTCTTTGGTCGTTTTTCGAAGGGTGAAGCCAGTCAAACGTTAGCTGCTCCTCCAGTGGCTGAAAGAAGCTGATAACTGGATTAATATTTTGTTTTCTTTGCTCCCTTTGTTTCCTAGGTCAGCACCTCTTACTACCCCACGCCAGGACCACTGGGGCCCCCAGCAGCCATCGTCACCCTTCCCCACCTGCAGCACCACGGGCCAGCTTACCTGTACGTAAGGAAACTGAGATGCTTTAGGGGACGGGCTGTAATTTCCTGTGGCCTCACCTCGAGCTGGCTCCCGCCAGGGAGGTGCAGACAGACCAGATCCAGCTTGGATCCAAGTGCAGATCCATGCAGGGATGTACCTGGCTGGTGTAAGCAGGGGGTGGCAGAGACCTGATATCACAGCTGAGTGCACCTTTCTGCCTCGCTGCAGTATCTATGGAGAAACAGTTCTGCCTGTTTGTCAACAATACATTTTAATGTTTTTAAGTGTAGGGAAACTAATTACTCCTTAAGTGCCTCCGGTTATTTATCCTGAAACCTTCATGGCCGGTGGTGTTTTGAACAATCCAATATCTGAAAACTTTCACAGAGTTAAAATTTGCAGATAACCCGCTATGATGATTGCATCAAGGTAAGATTCATCACCCTGGCACTTTAGTAAAGCATCTAAAATGACAACAGCATCACAACACGCTGTTTACACAGCACTCAGCACCCCTGGAGCAGAGCCAGGCTGTGGGAATGCTGGTGCCCAGGAGTAGCACCCACAGCTCAGTGCTGTGGTGGGACCCACACACACCATCATCAGTCACACAATCCAAAGGACAGGAGAACTCCCATGACCTTAAAATAATTTGCAGAAGGATGGTGCAAGAGCATCCCAGCAGCTGCCTGGTTTGCAGAGATGCAGTGTCAGAGCAGCACCTGCAGAGCCTCCCCTTGAGGGGAATCCTGAGCAGCCACCAGCCCCCTCACACAGCCTGCCCCAACAGGTCAAACCCTCAAATGCCTGTGCTGAACAGCAGGCAGAGAGAAACTCTTCTGGGGTAGCCCCTGACTATCCAGACACCCCATCTGTTGTTTCTGTTTTGTTAATAATACCTGAGAATTGTGGTGTTGGGCTGTAACTCATCGATTCTTGGAGCAGATCACATTCCCCTCGAAAAAAACCAACAGTGCAATTAAATGTGTTACACTGGAGACAAATTCAAGTTCTTTAAAGAATAGATAGGGAAAAGTTTTGAAAAACACAACATTTTCTTTTGCTGCTGTTTGGCTCTGTGCACACGCATGGGTCAGTGAGAACAAAGCTTCAGCCCGTGGTCCCAATCCCAGAATCACAAAAGAGGGGTCTGTGGGGGATTTCAGACTGCTTTCTGGTGTGATTTCCTCACTGCACTGGGTTGGAGCCATGTACCTCCTCTCACCTCCTGCTCCATCCATTCTCCGTGGCCTCCAGGGGCAGCGACTCCAGTCCTTGTGTTCCAGTCGAGGACAGGGAGGGAGGGAGGGCAAGAGTGCTGCTCTTCCCTGGGCCTCCAACACCTGCTGGTGCTCCAGGCAAGCAGATCCGAGTCCTCTGCTTGCAAAGGCAGAATTGCCTGATGCTATCTTGAACAGGCACCATAACCGTGCTCTTTCAAGAGCTTTGCCTTAGGACAGGCACTCGTCAGGCCCTGATCTGTGTTTCTGATGGAGCACTCACAGTGTGAGGTGCAGAGCAGCACCTTCCTCCTCTCCAGCATTTGTCACCCTGGGCTGGCACTTCTGGGACAGAAACCATCCTCCTGAGCTGCTTTGCTCTCCATTCCTGCTGGCTCTTCTTTCATTCATATCCCCTTTGGTCTGCGGTAACAGGCTGTTTCCTCCCTGCCAGTGCTCTCCACAAACGGCAGCACGGCTCGATGCAGCGCTGGCTGAAGGGGCTCTGGGCAAACAGCAGCAGCTCCCAGCAGCATCACCCGGGCACAGCTGAGCCCCGGGGAGCTGCAGCCCTGCACGGGGCAGCTCTGCCTCCCCTCACTGCCTCTCTCCCCAGGTGCGTGGCTCTCCACTCCTACGCGGCTCATGGACCAGACGAGCTGGAGCTGCAGAAGGGAGAAGGGGTCCGTGTCTTCGGCAAGGACCAGGACGGGTGGCTGCGGGGCATGTCCCTCGTCACGGGCAGGGTCGGCCTCTTCCCCAGCAACTACGTCGCTCCCCTCTTCAGGTCTGGAATTTCTTACGTGAAACAAAAACGTGGGGAGGGAAGGGGGTAACACGTAGAACTTGGGGTCTTCTCCTTTTCACAGAGAGCCCATGGCAAGGCGTCCCCCCAGTACTGGCCAGGGCCCCCCCAGTAGTGACCAGGGGTCCCTCTCCTGATGGGATGGCACCCGGCAGCTCTCGCCCTTCTTTCCCAACAGGAAATCCAGTCTCACCGACTCGAAGATGCCTTCCCTGTACACCTCATGGACGCTGTCGACCTCCTCGCTGTCCTCCCAGGGGAGCGTGTCCGAGGGCGGCCCGAGGCAGAGCAGAGCCCTGCGGCCGCTGCTGCTGCCCGTGCCCGTCCCGTCCCCGGGCAGGGCCGCCGTGGCACCGGCCCCGCTGCGGCGCGGCCGCGGCAGCACCAGGAAGAGTAAGAGCTCGGGGGCTCGGGCAGGGAGCAGAGGGACACACTGCCCCAGAGCTGCTACCCCTGCTTGGCCCCGGCCCCGGCTGCTTTGGGAATCCCAGGGGGTTTGACTCAGCATGGAAAAAATCCCGGCAAAGCTTTGGGCAGAGCTCGGTGATTATATTCTTTCCAAGGAGGCTGCAAGGTTAATCTTCATCCCATACACACTGGTTTGTAGCGCACTTCCAAGAGTATTTGGGGAAGCAAGGGCTGTGTTCCCAGCTCTGGCTGCTCCTTGAGGCAGCAGTGCTCTGCCAGGGGCCACTGGCGGTGGTTTTACACCCGAAACTGCCCCCGGTGCACAGGGGTGGGCACGGGGTGAGCCCTGGCAGCGACAGCCCCGCAGCACCCTGGGGTGAGCAGGGCTGATGGTGCGGGGCTGTAACCGCTGCTCACTCTGCGCATTTTGGATTCCTGACCGAATTCATTTCCATGCTCTTTTCTCCCCAGACGGATCCCTGCAGAGGCCAGGACAAGCAGGGACCCCCGTGCAGATCACCGGCTCCCTCAGGCGTCCCACGGCTGCGGGGCGACCTCAGCAATTCCAGGTTTACCCTCAAGTCAGCTCCCCACCGCACAGCATCGCTCCCGGAGCCGGCGTGGACGAGGCAGCGAGGCCAAGCTTCTCCTATGAGGCTTCACCGGCGCTGCTGGTCAGGGGAGGGGAGAGCCGAACCCCCTCGGTGTGCAGCTCGGTGATCCTGGACGCCAAAGAGCCCCCGGTGAAGAGTGAGGCAGCTCCGAAGCCGCCTGCGTCAGCCCCGCCGTCCATCCTGGTGAAACCAGAAACCTCCCGCAACAGCGCCGAAAAGGTACAGCCAGAGCCCCGCGGTGCCCCAGAGCATCCCCCGGAACCAGCAGTGTCCGCCAAAACTAACCAGGGCCGAATCCCCCGAGGGCTTTGCTCCATCCTCACCAGATTTCCTTCCGATAGAGATCCCTGGAATTGACACAGGCATTAGGAAATCGGGTATTTGTGCTGCTGACGCAGCTGTTCAGATTAAGCCCTGAAGGAAGGCAGGACCCTGCAGGGGCTCTGTCCCTGTCACCGAGTTCAGTCACCAGCAAATCTCAAGACTTTTATGAGGTCATAAATCGGGCAAGAATCTGTGAGTTTGGGAGCAAATGCCACAGAACTAGTGTCAGTCAGAGCTTTGCAGAACTCCCCCATCTCCCTCGTGTCGCTTGGGCTGAGCCATTTGGAATGGGAATTTCTTTCCCTTCTGGCAGCCAGAGAGAAATTTAAGGTAAAAGAAATTAAAGGTAAAATCATTCTGAAAATTGCCCTAGCGACAGCTTCCCCTTCCCATGGTGCCCAAAGATGTGCCCAAATCGCTGTCCCCGAAAGCCCGGCCAGCCGCAGAGCTCCCGGCAGCTCGGCCCCGGCTGAGAGCCCGCGGCTGTGCGAGGGCAGGACCGCTCCCAGCCCAGCTCGCCTCGGTCTCCAGGAGCTGCCGGCGCTGCTGCGCTGGTCCCTGGGGCTCTCTTCCAGCTGCCATCACCCGCACATCCCCCCTGCGGGCACCCGGTACCCCCGCAAGGATCCCGCCGCCCCTCAGCGCATCTCCCCGGTTCTGCAGGGAGCAGCGGGGAGGGCGGGCGGGGTCTGCCCCACCTGACTCTGGCCCCCTTCTCGCTGCAGCAAGTGAAGACGGTGAGGTTCCAGAACCACAGCCCGCCGCCGCCCAAGCGGCACAGCCTGCAGCCGTCGCCGAGGCTGCCCCGCAGCCGGACCGAGCCCGGGCCCGAGGGGCTCCTGCCCGAGCCCCGCCTGGGCCCCGAGCTGCTGGTGCTGTACTCGCCGCGGCTGGGCTCCAGCCCCCTGCACCCGCGCCGGGCGCTGCACCCCAAGGCGCTGTCGCTGGACCTCTCGGGGCAGCTGACC
>VYXF01008071.1:37291-58493 GCA_013397295.1 Polioptila caerulea | reverse complement strand
GCCGGACCGAGCCCGGGCCCGAGGGGCTCCTGCCCGAGCCCCGCCTGGGCGCCGAGCTGCTGGTGCTGTACTCGCCGCGGCTGGGCTCCAGCCCCCTGCACCCGCGCCGGGCGCTGCACCCCAAGGCGCTGTCGCTGGACCTCTCGGGGCAGCTGACCTTCCCCATCAAGAAGAGCTACAGCAGCATCTCTGCGAACTGACCGGGGCCCGCCTGCCTTCCCCCGCTGCTGCTCCTCTCCTCCGCCCAGCCCCGCATCCTCCCCCCGCTGCCCGCGCTGCCCGCAGCCTCGGGACTTGCGAGCCTGGGGCTTGCAGAGAGCTGTGGGGGCCTCGGGGGGATCCCCTGCCCCAGGGCTGCTCGAGCACGGGGAGATGTGCCCGGGTCTGCCCCCACAGAGCCGACGTTCCAGGGTCGCTGCCTGCCCTGCACCGCCGGAGCAGGGAAGTTCCAGGAGTTCCACTTGTTTTGATCTCCTCAGGGCTGCAGGAAAGCCCACAGAGATCAAACACTGGCTCATCATTACCTGCCTGTCTCAGGATAAAGAAACCATAAATCAGAATCAGTCAGCTCCTGGCTGATGGTTCACACTGCCTTTGAGGGGAGGGGGTCACTCAGATTTTTTGTTAGGGTGGTTGCTTGCTTGCTCTTCTCATTGGTTTTAGCCCAGGAATTTTAACACAGAAGTCTAAAAGGTGGTTTGGAGGGCAAAGAGCCAATGGAAAGGGCTTTGCCATCACTGCAGTCATCCAGGCTCTGCAGTGAGGGCACTCCCTTCTCCTCATTGCTTGTTTTCCTCTGATCACCTGTCAGCTACCTCCTGCCCATGAGCTCCCTCCAGCCCCTTCCCACCACCCGCCCACTCAGATGTGGCTGTTGTAAATATCTTAAGTGGGATTCATGGGTTTCAGATGCATGAAATATTGTCTATGTAACAGAAAGCAGAATTTAGAGTTCAGACCCTGTCCGCCCCAGCAGCGCCAGCTCTGGCTTCCAGCTTGCCCCAGTCCAAGCATTCTCCTGTGAATCCCAGGGAAGCCAGCAGAGCTGTGCTGGCTCACAGCTGTGCCTGCTCTCCATCAAACCTCTGCACAACAGATTCTGGGTTTCATACTTAGTTTTCCTTGCTGTGCCATCCATCAGCAGTTCCCAGCCCAGCTGCAGGCACCGGCAGCCGCTCTCCTGACAGGAGGAGCTGTGCTCCCTCCAAAACTGCCCTGCAATCCCCTCCTCAGTTACCTGCACACAAACCCAGGGAAGGAACTCCATTGGGCAATGGAGACTTTCTATGGCACAGCCTCAGAGGACATATTTCCCCAAAGCTACACAAAGGGAATGGATAAAACAATTCCCACCTTCCCTCTTGCAGACTTTCTGTTCCAGGAGCAGGAAAGCTGGGTGTGCCTGTGGGGATTTTCAGTGGCACAGCAACCTCCAAGGCACTGTTCTCACTCTGTGCTCTCTGCCAGTATTCCAGCCCTTGGAATTTCACCCTGACGGGGCAAAGCATGCTCTGTGCCCAGGTGTTAAAGGTGGCAGCAGCAGCACAAACGAGGGTGAGTCCAGCTCGGCGGCACCACCTCAGAGACAGCTGAACGCCTCGGGGGAGACGTGCTGGTTCTGTGCTGAGGACTCCTGTCATCCTCCTAAAGCTGAACCAGAAAGCAGCTGGCTCTGTCGCTGAGACACATCCACATGTCCCAGCACACTCAGAAATGAACAGAATTGCACTCAGCCCATCAGCCCCTCTCTCCCTCAGGGAAGTAAGAATGCAAACACTGGCTCCAAAACGTTTTAGCTGGGAACACCAGAGCAGCCTGGGACTGTGTAAAATCACACATTTATCATTCTTAGGAGATTTATTCATTGCCCAACAGTCACTGCAGTTAATTTGTGAAATGGTGTGTTTGAAGTGTCATCACAGCTCAAGACTTTTCAGGTTTTTTTGTCATAAACTTCAGTATCTGTCCCAGTTAAAAAGTACTATTTCCAAATCTTCATGAAACCAGTGTTTAGAAGCCCAAACTGCCCATGAAGCGATGGGGACTTGCCAGCAAAGCCCCTGGGAGCTTCACAGGCTGATCCCTGCACGTGTTCCCAACAGGGGCAGTGATGGACCCGAGACTGCCTGGGGAACAGCACACAGGGACCCCCAGGGCCAGGCTGAGGAGGGCTGTGAGGGTAATGAGGGGGGCAAAAAGATCAATTTACACCAAAGCCACAGCCAAAATAGATCTGAAAGGCAGAAGGGGTCAACAGAAGTTCCCTGATCCTTTACATGACCAAGCAGGGAGTTCCACTGTCTGCTTTCTGCACCCAGCCCAGGGAATGCTCCAATGAAATGTTACAGCCAGGTCACCACCAGTGAGAAATCATAAATTACTATTTTTACATATATATATATATTAGAAACAGTAGGATGTATAATCTGTGCTTAGCTGGTGATGGGTAGGAGGAATAAATCAAATATGTTTAGTTTATTGCTCAGAGACACTTGTACAAATTCAGGGATGCTGAATATTTTTTCCATGAAGTGAAGCTCATTTTTTTAAAAGGTTTTTTCAATTCATGGTACTATTTGGGAGAAAAGTCAATAAACAAGAAGAGATTAGTTTCCTGTTTTGTATTAATCCTCAAGCTATTTATTTTGTATTTCTGTAAAAAAAAGCAATGGTTTAAAGACATTTTAAGTTTTCAGAAGTTTATTCATCTAAGTTTATAGCACTAATGCTTAGCTCTGTAGCCTGTAGATAATTAAATTAATTGGGGCCAACTGGATTACAGCCCCTCCAGCACTGGAAGCACTGGGGGGGCCCTGGGGAAACGTGGGGCTCAGGAAAGCTTTGGCATCCACTGTGTGAGACACCAGCCCCTGGGAGGGAGCTGCTGTGGCACCATTAAAACTTTTTGCATGAAAAAGCCCCAGAATGTTTATTTTCACTGTCTTATTTCAGGTTTTGCCTGTTGGGAACAGATGGCAAGGGGAGGGGGGGAACCTGACTGCAGGTATGAAATGAATGACAAGTCCAGGCCTGAGGCAGTGCCCAGGAAAGAACAAACAATGATGAGACCTCAGACATCCACTGGGTCAGAACTCTGAGGCAGCACAGGTGACACCATCACACTCCTTGCCTTGTGTCACACCCGTTCCCACCCGCCAGGGCCACCCCTCTCTCCCAGCCAGGCAGCACCAGGCTCTTCAGCCAAAGCCTTTGGCTGAATCAGGCTTGGAGGGAGCTGAATGCAGCTGAGAAGCAGCACAGCTCCCTGGAGGAAGAGTGGAATTCTAAGCGTGGCATTCAAATTTGTTTCTGAAGACCCTGCCCACAGCTGGAAAGGAAGGGGCTCCAGGGTAACTGTTTCTTTGCAAGAGAAGCCAAAGCACCAGAGGAAAATAATTTTATTAAATCTCTGTTTAAAAGAGCAGGGGCAACTCACATGTGAACTCAGGTTGGTTTGGGTGGGCTTTCTTTTTTTTACAGAACAAATTCTCCCCTTTGTTTAATACAGACGCTTCGAAGTCCCTCCATGAACCTTCTCACTGCCAGGTACCTGCCAGTTCAATGAACCAGGTAAACAATTGTGTCCCCAATGTCCCTTGTCAGGCCGTTCTCAGTGACACAGACGTGCCTCTGGGCCAGGTCAATGTGGAAGATGGCCTGTTCCAGGATAGGAGTTTTCCCTGCTTCCTCCTTGCCAAGGACTGGAACCCGGCGGGGCCCAAGCACGGGATCATCAAACCTCATCAGCTTCACTTTGGAGAGATCTGCAGAGAGACAGCAGCTGCTCAGGCCACGGGAGCTGTACACAGGCCCCAGCACCACCAGAGCTGAGCACAGCAGTGCTGAGCCCTGGGAACTTCCACCCCTGCTCCAAGGAAATGCATTCTGTGGGAATAACTGTCGTGTTAAGGTTCACAACAATGTCCTTCAGGGGCTGCACAGTGAGTCACCAACAGAATGGGGATAAACCACAGAAACACCAGCTCCTAATACCACGTTCCAAGCACTGAATTTGCTTTATCTGGCTCAGGACAGGTCTGGGTAACTGAACAGGTACTCCTCATTTTCTGAGGAATTAACTGAAGAGGAAGGTGAGAGTTGATTTCCCATCCAAAGGCAGACTAAGACTGCTAAGCAGACCAAGAAGCCTGGGACCCTTCAGCTGAGCCTTCCAGCCCTGTGCCCAACAGCACACTGACACCTTCTGGGAAGGCAGGGAGGGAGTCCCTGCCTCATCTCCCTCGTTTCCAGCCACTCCCAACCCTCCAGCCCCAGGAGCTGGCAGTAACTCACAGCCCTGCACACACAGGGCACAGCCCATCTGTCCCACCCTGTGTGCACCCCCTCAGCAGGTGGCACAGCTGGACACCTGCACTGGGGCTACCTTTGATCCCTCTGTCCATCTTCATCAGGCGCCTGATGACAGTCTCTCTGTTGTCCCCTTGCCTGATGTCCATTTTTGTGGAGAAGTGCCCGTTGGAGGGCTGAGGGTTCACCAGAAACACAGACACGCCAGGCTGTGAGGAAATACAGACCTTAAAGGGAGCCTGGGCATGTGAGCCCTCAGGAGAAACATGAAACTAAACCAAAGAAACTTCTGCTGTTTATAAATCTTCCAGAGGGATAAAATGCCTTTAGAACCTGCCTGGCCATGCTGGATACCAGCACTGCCCCAACTCTGAAATGCAGCCCAAAGTGTAACAAGAGTTTAAGACTTATTTATGGAAATCAATGACATTTTTTACTTTTAGAGTTAGAAATATTCATACATGATAAACATTCATGTCTGATCAAAGTTTTTAAATGGCTTATTTAAAAAAAAAACCCAGACAAAAGTAAAGTTTCAAGTTAAGTTTTTAAATTAAGTTTTCAGACTCCTAGTATGTGAATTTCTGATTTTACCTCAGTTCTGAATATAGAAAATGGTTTTCCAGGACAGCATTCTTCTTTGATTTTATCTTCTGCTTCAGAAGCAAACTTCACCTCAATGTGATCCAGCTGTAAAAGAAAAAACAGGGGAGGAGGGAACAAGCAGGAGTTTAATGGCTTTAGAGGGAACAGCAGAGGTTACAGCCCCATCAAACAGCTGCACATGAAGGAAAGGGGAAAGCAAACCTGCACTGACATAAAGCAACAAAAGCACACCTGAACCCACAAAATCTTGTTTGGAAGGGACCCCTGAGGGTCACCTACTCCCTGTGTGAGGTGACCAAGACCCCACTGCCAGTCAGTGAGGACAGGGAACCCCAGAGACCCCCCAGCCCCTCTGGGTGTTCCCAGCAGTGAATCCCTGTTCTGAGGGCACACTGCCCTCTCCCCACGTCAGGGGGCTTGGAAGATTCCCAGTTTACAGTAAAAGTTGCTGCTCACTCTCAGCTTTGCTCTGACATGGGACAAGCCCAATAGAGTCACACTTGTTCCATACTGTACAGGTTACATCCAGCTCTGCAATATATACAGTTTCTAATCCTTAAAAAACAATTCCCTTTGATTTTGACTTTTGGTGCTGGAGTTGTTTGGCTTTGTTTGGTTTGGGTTTTTAACCCCACGTGCCTGAGCTGTCCCCTCATTACCATCTTGCCTGATAAACTAAATTCTGCTCATCATACAAAGCAGCACAACTGCTACCAGACTGGGTGCCTTTTACACAGCAGTGTGAAAAGCCTGCCCAGAGCCTGCCCCTTGCAGAGGGGAGACAGCCTGCTGCCAACATACCCAAGGTGCCCAAGGACTGACTGCTCTTGCCAATGCCTTGAAGCAGCTCCTTCTCATTTCTTCAGTTGGCAACAAGAGATTCAGACTGGCTCAGAGACAAATGTCTCCTCAGAAGTGCCAGTGGACATCACTGTCACAGCTACATCCAGTGCTGCAGTGAAAGCCAGCCCTGTTCTCTGGGACCACGTTTTAGTACACACCCACCCCAGCACCCCATGCCAACACTGAACAGACCCACGTGCATCTATTCAACAAATGGAAACAGAAAGTTGATAAACAACTGTCACTTGAGCAATGCACACCCAGAAGTTAATGTAAAGAGGCTTAGAGCCTCAGGGAAGGCTGCTGCTCCAGCTACCCTTGGCACGTGCCAAGTCTGTACCAACCTCCAGGGAATTTGTCAAGTAGACAATGTTCTCCAGGAGCACTGCACGCTCATCAAACTCCAGCTCAAGATCAAGAACACGAGAACCATTTTTCTCCAAGTTTTCCTGTAGGGGAGGAGGAGGGGGGAAAATTAAAACCCTCTAAAGGCTGCAAGTAAAATGATGCTTCAAAATGGCAAACTCTCCACATTAGTCATGAAAAGAATAGGCTTGTAAATCCAAGAGCTCTCTGCTGGCACAACATTAACACTGGAGCAATAATTTTCTTGTAACAGGGCTTCTTCTACAGGGAGCTGGTTACACTGATGGGAGGAGTAAGAGCAATTAGAACACATTTTTAATATAGAACTGAAAAGGTGTTTGACATTCACAGTTATTTAAATCCCTACTTAATGTGCAGGTTGAGAATTCACAAAATCAGTCAGCATTTCAGTGGTATTTCACAGCAGGAAACTCAGGCTTATGACCCAGTTTAAAATAAAGGACGAGCCCACAACACCTGGACGTGCTCACAGTGAGTTCTCTGCAGGGAAATAACAACCACTTTGTACGTTAACATAAAAGTAACTTAATTAGTGCAGAAAGCCAGCAGCAACAGTCACAGGAGACACAGTATTAAAGGCACTATAAAAACCACACGATTTTTTTTTTTTTTTTTTTTTTTTTTTTTTTTTTTTTTTTTTTTTGACTAAAACAGAACTTCCTCTTTGGAGTTTAATCTGTCCCTGCCTGGCTCTCACATGCTGAGCCAGCTGCCTCCTTTGAAGCTCTGCTTTGTCAGCCTCAGCATGGCTGTGGTTTCATGGTTTCCTCATCAGCTAAATGTGAAAGATTCCCTTTTAACGTGGAACTGCTTCCCTTTGTAAATCACAGAGGTGCTCCTGCATTTCAGCCCTCCTCTGATGAGTAGCAAGCACAAGCAGAAATGCTCCTTGTACCCTGGAACTGATGAATAATTGGTTTCAGAGAAAGACTGCTCAGGGGAGTCCGAGCTCAGAGGTTTCATGTCTCTGTGGGAAACAGGCTGCTGCTCTCTGGAAGCAAGAAGATGGATTTGAGGTAAGCCTGAGCTCCTTCCCTGCGTGCCCCAGGATCACTCTGCTGCCAGGCCAGAGACTCCAAAACACAGCAGTGTTTCAGCCCTAACTCTGAGGGCTGGGAGCTTGGCTTTCCCAGCTGGATCAGTGGATCTAACACATCCCTACTGTTCTCACAAACTCACACAGGAAGCTCCAGAACTGCTCTGAGCTCTCTGCTCCTCTGAAGGCTTCCAATTCCCGTGAAAAGGAACAATCAGAACAACCCCACAGAGACAGCAAAGAACAGCTCCACTTAGAAAACACAACAAACCTTACAAATAGAAGTAATTATTACGTGCATTTCGAAAATCAAGCTAAAGCTTAAGGAGAAAAAGTAATTTTTTTTATATTCATTAAGATTTTTTCCATTACTAATCCTTCTCAATTTCTACAGATCATGAAAAGTCATCAAAAATGTTTTATATCATACACTGCAACCTCCCCATCATTAAAAAAAAATAAAAATTAATTCTTTGCTTCTTGGCTCTCCCTAGTTGTTGTATTGAATTTTCATCTGCAACAGCAAGCACAAGAAAGTTTCTTCAAAGAAATGGAAGCCAAGATTTTTATAGGCTCACATGACTCAGGGAAAATAATGGACTATCAGAATATTAAGTGATAAACATAAGAATTACACACAAAATCCTAATTCCACTTAAAGCTCAGAACAATCTGTTGTTTCCTCCCTTAAACATACTGCAATCAATCAACCCTGGCCTTATTCTTAGCTTCCAGTGTTTGTCTCCAACACAACATTCAGCATGAAAAACTGGAGAAGTCAAACAGGATACATTTCAAATACAGAGGAATCCAGGTGTGTTTGAAGTACAGATTATATCACCCACAAAACACAGAAAGCACCAAGCCTCAACCAGATCCAGAGCTCACCTGGGCTAATTCACACAGAGACACTTCTATTATGTAGTTCTTCCTGAGGTGTAAAAGATGTTTATAAACAAATCCTTCAAGATGCCAAATAAGCAAAGGGAAAGAGGGAGACACTGCATTCACAAAAGCCTTTCCTGTACCAGAACTGTCCCTCTGGCACTTACCTTAACCATGGCAACAAAAGGCATCACCTTCTTCATATACTTCTTGAGCTCTGGCAAGGTGTTCAGCTCACTGGCAATGACTTTATTATCTGGCAGCTGACCTCCACTGGCCTAAGCAGGGATGAACAAGCATTAAAGACAACAGCTACCATGAAAAAACTTGCCCTTCATATCAATATCATACACCTTTCCTGCTTTCCCACAAATACCACCAAGGTTTGTCAGCATCATTGATTCCAGAGATAGTCTTCTCATCCTTTTGAAACTCAAAGAGCACTTAACACTAATACAGAAAAAAAGCTTCTACAATGCCCAAAGGTGAATACCCCCAAGAACAAATTCCACATGAGGAATATTGGTTTATCTCCTTGCCACAAGCTGGAATAGTCAGGACTCCTAAATCTATCAGCTACAACCCTGGTGTGCTCAAGCTGAGGATGGTTCAGCAGAATCCCAAAAGCCACTCTCAGCAGTTTCCCCATGTCAGAAGCATAGATCCTTCTTAATATTTTCTCAATATATTTCTTCTTATGACTGACTGATTCAATTTCAGCTATTTCTTGTGACACTGCTGAGTGGTATGCACTTACTCAAGGACTAGAACAAAGCTTCTAAGCCCACCTGCAGAGTAAGGCAGCAGTAGTCTGTCAGTCAACCATGTTTCCTCAAAAACATACTTGTAAAGAAAAATATTTAAAAGCTAACCACTTACAAATGGAAGAAACAACAGAGCACAGGCAGGTTTTCACTCAGATTGCCAAAATCACTGAAATGCTACTGTCAAATCAATGACAGTCCTTAGGACATTTTCATTAAGCATCAGAACTTACTGGACAGTTGGAAAAGCATAAAGAAAATGAATCTATTGAACTAATTTGGTAACAAGGTACAGCCTATAAACTTTCTACAGATGGAAAAGGAGCCCCCGAGCAGCAGGAGGGCAGAGGAGGGCCCGGGCACCTGGAAGTGCCTGCGCAGGACAGACAGGGTGGTGTGCTGCCAGGGCGGGTAGCTCTTCGCCACGTAGATGGTGCAGTGAGAGGGCTTCTGGGAGGGCTCCTGGGTGCTTTTCTGGGGAAACAACAAAAATCAGGAAGGAGTGCCCAGGCAGTAGAGAATGGTCACACGTGCACACAAGCAGACACCCCTCACCTTTCCCCTCCCAGGTGCCAGGTGGCTCTTGAGGCGCAGGCGGAGGTCGTGGGCTGCTTCCATCAGGTACTGGGAGGAGCGGATCAGCACCTCATCCACGGGCCCTGCTGCTGGCCACGAGGCCCTCATGATGGACTCAGCCTTGGGGCACAGCAGGACAGGAATGCACTGAGGTGAGCACACCGAGGCTGCTGGGTCCCCAGCCATTACAGCTTGACTGGAAAAGGGAGTTTAGCCAGGCTGGACCCCAGCGAGCACCCACCCCTAACACCCCAAAGGAGTGGGCACACAGCCAACAAACACTTCTTTGCAAGTGTGTGCAGCACTATGCACACAGTCACAGCTACCACATGGCTATGGAATACCACCTACAAGCAGAGGGCTTAAAAAACATCAAAACTAAGCTTTACACAGAAGTGTAGGACTATTGCATTATTTCACTTAATTTTAGATCATCTCTTCATAGGCAGACAATGATAGTGACTGGTACTAATGTTGCATATTTCATCCCAGCAACAGGCCAGCCCCCTGCAGTCACTGTCCCAGGCACAACGAGCCAGTATGGCTCCTTGGACTCTGACACATTTTTTCTACTTGTACATGAACAATCTGTGAGCCTGACATGGGTGTTACTGAAATCCCCAGCAGCTCAGATCGGCACCAACGGCAGCAGTGAAACGTCAGTACCTTCCCCAGCAGGGCCCAGATGTGCTCACACAGGTGGGGGCAGATGGGAGCCAGCAGCAGGGTCTGCACCTCGATGAACTGGAACACCAGCTCCCTGTGCATGCCCTCGATGGCCAGCTCCCGGTACTTGTCCTTGGCTGCCTGGAACAACAACAGAACCATCAGCCCTGTGCTGCCAGGGACAAACACCCACAGCCACACACCCCAGGGCTCCAACACCCTCCAGAACGTGAGCAGCTCATCATAATCCATTACTGAGCTCTGAGAACTGTATTTTCCTGAAGCACTCACATGTCAATCTGCCAGTTGGCCATTGGATTTTTGCATTGATGTGGTACTTAAAAAAACTGTTTATTGGCACAAGCATAAAAGACAAAAACATCCACAGCTGTGTATTTGTCATCCCAAATAACTTACACACAGATACTAATAAGGACTAAGAAAAAGGCAATGAATATGATCTATCATTGCACATAATTCAGCCTATTTAACCCTACTCCTGAGTATCTCAAAGCAGCCACATGAAGGAACGTGTGTAATTCATTACATGGAGCAGCATGGCTCTGCAGACACTCTGGAGATATGGTTTATGAAGGACATTAAAAAGCACTGTGCTTCCAAACAATTTTGTTGATGCATTATCTGGATTTCTTATGAAGAGTCCTTTATCACAAAAGTTATAAAGAAAGGCAACACTCTTTTTAATAGTGTCTTTTTTTTAAGCAGCCTCTTGCTCATCTTGGGGCTATTTCCAGAATTGCATTTGCTTTCCTCTAGACCTTTGTAAACTGACACAAGCAGACCTCTACAATGCCACATTTATTCCCCTAAAGTACTCTTATTTCTTGACACAAGTCTGATTCCAATTCACCTGTATAATTAAGGATCACAGACAGAGGGATCAAAAGAAATCCACAAAGTAACAAATACGGGGTGTTACTTTCTTACACCTCCTACCTGAAACTCAAAGAAGCCAGTTTTCAGAGCTTCCTTAAACATCATCTTCTCATAATTTTGCTCTGTCTTCATTATGCCTGCATTCATCTCACTGGGGAGGGAAGTGACAACATCAATACTGCACAGTCTGCCCCACATAATGGCAGCACTGTAAAACTGTCACCAATGCAGCCAAACCCCATAACCTATTCTGGAATGAGCTCTGTTTTATGGAATTCATTAACTTTTAGAAAAAATAACTACAGGATTCCTCCTTGCAAGGAAAAACCTGGCCCAAAGTGTATTATTAACCTTCGTACCACACCTGGCAAAGACTCTGTCATTGAAGGTGCTGGCTGGGCCACTCCTCAGGCTGTCTCTGTTTGCAATCATCTCCTTCACCCACTCCACCCACGTGTAGAGACGAAGAATACCAGCATCTGCCATGGCTTCCACAAAGTTGGCATCTTCAACAGTGTCTCCAGCATCAGCCAAGGCCAGACGCATGCCTGAAGGAAAGGGGATCAGCGGCCTCGGCTGGGGCCACGAGCTGCCAAACCCACGGGGTGCCCAGCCTCCTGCACCCCAGCAGCTCCCAGCTCACAAACTGCCTGGCCAGCCAGAGCCGCCTCCGAGGAGGCATTGCTGGGAGAGGAACACTGCCCTCCTCGGGCAGGCAGCCTCCAGAGCCAGGAGAGCAGCACAGCCACTGCCCAAAGCACGGGAGCACAGCACACAGGGGCACACAGGGCACAGATATGTGCACACCCCCTGCACATCCACAGTGTGTCCTGTGCTCTGATCTCTCCAGAGAACCTAGAAAGGTCGAGCAGGCTGCTCCTGGAGGGCTCAGCACCAGGAGCTGGCTGAACCAGGTGTGCTAACACACATCCCAGTCTTCCAAGTGGAGTTCAGTTTTTCAACAGGAACAGGTGGTAAGTGGCAGATTTATTGCCATTCAATACTCCAATAAACTCCTTTGAGAGGAAAACACTCATTTGAGTCGTTTTGGCATAATTGACAATCAGCTGCAGGTCAGAACGCACTCACCATCTGCAGAAAACTTGTCAACAGCTTGAGTGAGGGTGAGGAAGTTGCCTGTTGATTTAGACATCTGAAAGAAAGATAAGAGTGTTTGTTTTCTCACACATCCCCTGTGTTGGTGGATAAGCAAGACAGACCCAACAAGGGTTTGGGCAAACAATTTTCTCATGAATCACAGCAAAAAGCACTTTGGTAAATCTGAATGAGATCTCACAGCAAAAGCAGACTGAACTCTGCATGCACTCAGCAACAAAACATAATCCCAGAAATTCCCTAAATTAAACTTAAATGCTACTTTAAAATTGGCAGTTTCAGATCACCCTGTAATGACTTTTCAAGGACTCCACTAGGGTTTGTTTTGGTGTTTTCTGATTCACATCAGACAGTCTCCAAGGGCTAATTCCTGGGTTCAGGCACTTTTAATTCAATTCAGTGTGAGAACTTGCACATATTAGCAAGCTATTGGCACTAACATTTTCCTCTCACTGCACCTAATCCAATGCTCTAAAAAGCTAAACTTTAGTTAAATAAATAGATGTCCTATGTTACCCTAAAACTTAACAGAAATGCACTGAACTCTTCACTGAATTGGTGAGACTACACAAGAGCTGACTGAAGAGAAAGTGCTACATAGAATCACAGGCAAGGCAGGCCTTTACCTCTGAGGACTGAAAAAGTGGAGGGCACTAATGAAGTAAAGAAATGAAGAAATGCCACTATTTCCCCTGCTTACATCCCAAGAAGAAGTTTCCAGTCTGGCTGGCCAAGGCCTGTTTTGACAACACAGAAGCCACGTCCCACCAAACCTCGCCGTACCTTTTCAGAATTGAGGAGCAGATGTCCATTGGCTCTCACAGCTACTGGCCATTTTTCTCTGTTTGAACACAAGACACAAAAAATCTTTTGGCCAAGTACATACATTCTCTCTTTTTAAAAAGAGGAACCAACATTATAAGTTTCAGTTTGAGATGAACACTTTAAGTGGAATCTTCAAAAAAAAATACCTAAGGGTTGCCTTAAATATATTAAGGAGTGTCTCTGAAGATGAAAAGAACTACAATACAAAGGCTAAGGATTATCCCTGCTGAAATGCAAGGTAGGCAGCAGTGCACCTGCAACTGCAGTTCATTTATGTCACCTTCCTCCATTCAGATATTTTTAATTTAAAGGCCAGTAATAGGCATGGCCCAAAAACACACAATAGTGCTGGGTCCACATCTCTACCCATGAAGGAAGGAGATAATAAATTACACACAATCATCTTTACTATACACTAGAAACCCACTTTTCCTGTACACAGTTTTATGAAACCCCTAAACCACAGTTCAAGGGAATGCAAACAGTATCTTCACCAGAACAGCAGCAGGTGATGAGCAAAGATTCCTGCACAGTCCATGGGAGTATATATGGCTCTTTTAACATCCTTGAGAAGGAACTGAGACCTAATAAAGTAACAAAATCCAGTGCAGGAACACAATTCAACACTGGAAAATCCATTGGAGGAGATAATGCAGAAAACCAGGGGATATAATGGTAAAATCCCCTTCCATTTCAGTAACTTCTACTATAGACAACTGTATCAAAGCTGCAATATGAAAGAACACATTTTCAACACGATTCTAAATGTTGTACAGTCCAAAGGCCATTACAAATGTAACAGAACTGCAAACTCTCCAGCTTTACCTGCATCACGTCCCAGCTTACCTCTGCTCTGACCACATGGCCACGTGATTGTAGAGGTAGTATGACAGGTGATTTGGAACAAGATCTTTGCCAGAAACTCTGAGATCCACAGGATACCAAAATTCAAACTCCTCCTTCAGCTTATCCAACTTTTCTTTTGGAATGTCAGTTTTTGGGAATGGAGCTGTCTTGAAGAAGATGTAATCCCAAACCTCTTTGCTCATTTGATGTGCCCTGCACAGAATCAGTCCCACACTGCATGGTCACTAAAAGCTCCTCACACTCCACAGCACTTTCTGTAAGGCAGCTTAAACCTGTGCTCCATGCTCACAGCACAGTCCCCATGATCAGCACACATGGACAGAGTGCCCAGGGCCTTTGCCTGAGTTCAGCTGAGTGAATCCAATGTCACAAATTCAGAACTGCTCAAGCCATGCCCGGCTTAAACTGCCCTTTGAGATTTCCCAACAAAACATTAAAACTCCCATAAAGAAAAAGTGATTAATAATTAAAGCATAATCTTGAATATCCTGGAAACCTGACCATTTCTTTTCCAAATGTCAGCACCCAAGCCCCAGCATCCCCTGTGGCCTTAAGTGAACACTGAGAGCCCCTCACTGGGATGTCTCATGGAGCCATTCCTCCCCAGAAGTCAAAGAACAGGAGGACAGGAGAGAACTGCTGTACAGCTCAGGGCTGCCTCCTACATGGAGAGTATTTGCAGCCTTTTCCCACTTCAAATGGAATGAAAATATAAAATTACCATTTACTGCAAGACACATCTTACCAATTATCAGAGGTAGGGTCCACAATTCTGAAGGAAAATACTGATGAGATGCAGCTGATACCCACAGCTCTGTGGCCACTGGGCTGCATTAACACATATCCTTCTTGTTTCTACAGAGATTTCTATTCCTGCCTCTCAGAACTTCAGCACCAGACACTGCATGCATTCCAAATAAAATACGTTCAAGTCAAAGTTTGCTATGTGTTAGCACTTCCTAAGGGGCTTCCACCTGTGCTATGCAGAAAGGAAAAGCATTCTGGACCCCAAATACTTCCAGTACACATTAATAAAACACCTCAGACGATGCTGTGTACTACCAGTCCTGAATGAATCCTACAGGCACAGGTTTGCTGGTTTGGTTCTGGCAGTTCTTGTTCTGTGCTTTAAATTCCTGTGCTGTGACTGGGCTTGTGTTTGGTGCCAAATTCACTGTAACTGAGGGTGACTGAAAGGATGAGCCATGACTCCCCTTCTCCTTCACACCACCGAGCAAGTATCAGTAAAAAGCATTTTCCAAGGCTGCTAGATGTTATCTACTTGCATAGGACAGCACTCTAATTGAACATGCTTAATTACATCAAATCTGTAATTCAGGGCCCAGGATGCTCACTTCAAAGCTTGTTTCTAGACATGACTAGCTCATGTGCAGCTTCTCTGTAATTAGAGAGGTTTGAGCCCAAATGACAGCCTTGCCCAGTGTCAGAGGTATTTCTGTCTGTAAGAATCAGAATCTTTACTTTGGAAATGGTTTTCAGATTAGTTATAGCACCAAGTAAGAGAAGTTTCCATTCCAATATGTAAACTACTCCCGAAATTAGTCCATAAACCACACAGAATCAGAGCAGGTGATACAAGACACAATCTGAAGTGTTTTTTCAACTCCAGACTGAGCTGTACTATCTCATCTCTCTGATCCCTATCACCACACTTCAAAAGCCACTCCAACCAAGAGGCCACATGCCTCCTCCCTCTTGCTCTGAAGACTTCCACAGACAAGTTGTGGATAAAAGATGGTTCTGACCTTCCAGGAGAGTGACAGTGACAAAAACCAAGAGCTAAACCCCTCTGGACACTGGAGCCTACAATTTATTGTGGTGCAGTCTGAGCAAGCAGACACCCAAGCAGCCACTGAAACCAATCACCCAACAACCTGCCAAGGCCCATTTCAAGGCAAGTCAAACAAGTATTGAAAAAGGTGATTTACTCTCCACACAGTTCTTTCAGAGATGCTTTCAGAAGAATTTTTCCACTCTCTCTTTTTCTCCCACTGCTCATCACACTCCTGTCTATCCTTATTGCCCCACTGCAGACCTGTTCTAACTCAGCTCATGGTAGGTTAAGTTTAATAAAGATGCTTTTCACACACAAAAGCAAAGACTCAGCCTCCTTGGCATGTCTTTCTGCAGAGCAATTCAGGAGACGAGCACACCCAATTAAACGAGAGAACTTACTGGCTCACTGTCCTTACCTGATGCCCAGAGGAGATTCTCCTTGGCCCCTCAGGTTCCCTCCCTGCAGCAGGTGAGCCACGGTGTAATAGGCCATGTAGATAGTGGAGTCAGAGAGGGACTCAATCAGCCACTGCTCATCCCAAGGCAAGCGTGTCCCTGGAGGGGAAGGCTGTGTCAGGCACCCCCAGCACCCTCACCCACAGGCACGGCTCACAAGCACACAGGAGCAGCTTAGGGTTTTCAGTGGAACACACAAACATACTGATACACATTAGTACTCGTGCTTATGCTTTTTAAAATATTTGGTTCAAAAATTAAACTATGCATTTGAAAATTTTACTCCAGAGCAAACAGTTGCTGATTTTCAATCTGTTTCCTGACACAGCTCAGCTCAAGAACATCTGCTGTGGTTTACAGTGCACTTCTAGCAGCTGTCCCATATCAAGCCACACAAGATGAAACCTAATCAGAAGTCAAGGAGAAAATCCAAGAAATGGCAGAAGTTCCCTCTTCTGAGGTCCCATCCAAATCAATGGTCCAGGCAAAAAGCGACCAAGATGCTGCACAGACTACCTGTAGTGGGGCAAAAACTACCAGCCCCAAGCACTTCCAACAAAGCACACCTTCTCTGGGATGCTGGGCCAAGATACAAGTTGGACAGTGCTGTTCCCACACTTCCCTATACCACTGGGGATGTTATGTAGCATTTAAGCCTTCCAAATGACACCAGGAGTACCATCCTTAGGAAGCAGCAACTGAGAATGTTTTGCCTACCTAAGCCATATGTCCTGGAGCACGCATGTTCTTGTAGCCAACCTAAGGTCGCTTCGAAATTTCTCCTAGTCTCTTCACAGAATCTGTAAGAAAGAAGCTCTTACTGCTTTCAGCCCTCTCAGACCCCACCAAGGGCAGCAAAGTCACTCTCCTCACAGCCACGTTCATAACTCACGTCTCCAGGTGTTGCAAGCACTCTGACGCCTGTTTCTTCCAGCTCACTTCACCATAATCTAAATACCTGCAGTCAGGAGAGGTTTTTTGTAATAGAGCAATCAAGAAGTAGTGCACAACTGGAGCAGATTTATAACTACAGCTTTGTTTCACGTACCACTGGTCACAAAGGGCCACGACACACTCGTCAGCAGATCTCGACATAACTTGTTTCTCAGGTTCCATATAAATCATGGCTTCACCCTAAGAGTTGAAAGGGCAATGAAAGCTGAGATTTAAGTGCTTAGCAAAGTATTGAAAAGCCTGACAACTTACTTGAAAGCATCCTCTGCATTCTAATTTGGTTTATAGCATTTACAGCATAGCTCTCACCACTGCCCAGGCTCTCTGCCTCAGTATTCCCTCGGGTAAAATGAGGCAAGGCCTGACTCTGTACTTCTCTAAGGTCACAGCACTTTGTACAGAAGGCATGAGGAAAGGGAGGACATAAGCACAAAACATTCCCCACTGACCACGCCCCCTGATTGAAACAGCTCCCAGGAAACTCTGGGGGACAGAGGGAGGGGGAAATGCAATGGAAAGGTGGTGCTGAGCTTTAAATCTACTTGCACACACCATGAGTGCTGATGCATTATAATCTGGACATAACAATGCCACAACAACGAGGGAATAATGACTAAATGCCCGAAGCCTCTCCCACTGCCAATCCTCATCAGGGAGTCTCATTAGAGGGATGCCACAAACACTGTTTGTTTACTGCCCAGCAATGGGGCATTTGCACATCACACATCCCCTTCACTGAAAGGGAGGTGACAGCTCAGGGCCTACACTTCCAGCATCCTCCCAGCTGCACTAAAGAATAAACTGGGCCACCAGAACATGTCCTAAGGAGGGTGACAGAATAAAGCAAGGAACAAGAGAACTCTAAGCTGCTCAGCCCACTCAGCCCAAGAACACCAGGTCCCCCTCTCTGCAGCAACCCAAAGCACCCTGAGGGCTGCAGAACCACACCAGGGGTTTGTCTGGCAACTCAGCCCTGTGAAAAGGACAAAAGGACAATTCAGAAGCAGCTGTGTGCACACTGTCACATACCTTGTCCAACATCAGCTTCTGAATGCGTTTCTTGACATCTTGAACTTTCTGTCCTTTGAATTCATCCACCAACATCACCTGTAAAAGATGGGTCACAGGAGACAATTTTTTTTCAAAATGAATTTTTTTTTTCTCTGAATGAGAAGCCCTTTGGGACTTTTCAGGAAAAAAGGACAGTGTCCCTCTTCCTTGAGATTTTTTTTTTATATTGTTTACCTGCCTTTTTTTTCTCCTAGTTAAACTCACCAAGAAACCACTTACCAAAATCTTGTATTACTTACTCCCTCATAGAATCCCTTCAGGTACACTCTCTCCTTGGCCTCTGCAAGCTTCTCTCTGTCATTCTGGCTCTGGATTTTGAGCTCGTCACAGATAAATGGAGCACAAAGGCTGCCATAGCCTGGGATTTCAATGATGGGCACCTGAGAATTAACAAAGGGCAGTCAAACCCCTCCTGCACCCCACTGCTCACTCTGTACATTCACAGCATCTAACACAAGTTACTCAGGGCTTACAACAGATTGCTGCAATTCCACTCTTTGCCCAGAAGTTCTGGCAGCCCCCAGGGGGACTCCTGAGCTGCCCTGTGACATGCCACCACCCCAGCTGTCCCAGGACTGCAGCTGGAGTGTGGAACCAAGGGTACTGCAGAATACTGGGATGGCTTCACCTGTAACCTGCACTTCTTAGGGAAACTGCCTCAGCCTCCAGGCTGTGTGAGCAGTGAGGGACTTCAGCTTTTTGCACTGAACAGACACCCTCCTAACCCGGCCATGAGGGCACCAAGCCTCAATCAACCAACAGGTTACAAGTATAATGATGCATTCCATTTCCCAAAATAATAATTCCCATAGAAATGGATACTTTCCTTTCTCTCTGAAGTATAGCATAGAATAACAAATCTCGGTTGCAACCCTTAACAGGCCAAATGTTGTCACTTTGGGAAAATATGAAAACCTTCAGTTTTTCAGCTCTTTTAGCTGAGAAGGACTTTGAACAGAAACTCTGGAAGAGGCAGCACAGCTCCTGGTTCATTTCTTATCAGTGAGCATAACATCCTATGTGCTGTAGGTGGACATGTCTGGGGGCACTCACCGGCTCGAACGGCAGGACCATTTCATCTCTGATGCCATACTTCACCCTCAAAGCCTTGAAAGTTGGAAGAAAAAAAGAAATAGAGAGACGTCTTCTAGTTTTAAAGGTTTTTATCAATTTATAGCGTCTTTTTTGTACATAATGTTTTATTACAAATCAGACAAAGCCACTTCCCTGCCTTCCTGCCATTTCTGACACCTGAGCTCAACCCCCATCTCATTTTCAGGTGATTCTTTGCCATAATCATCTACATTTTTTAAAAGGTGAAAAACTGATATGGCTCTACCGTGAAATAAATGGGTGAAAATTCAGAAGCCAGGGATAGATGTTTAGACCCTGATGTATTCCTGCAGTTAGTAACAACCACTTTCAGTCTCATTTGAAATTCATAGAGAATCTTAATCTCATTTTTGGAAGTAATTTCCACAACAGGAATTCATTTCTGTTTCACTGGGGCTCTTCTCTACCTTAACATGCAGCATAAGTTACATGACTCTCGTCCAAAACTCGGACTTGAGGTCTGAAAAAAACCCCATCTGTCTTAGCCCAGTTGGTTTAAACGTCATTCATTTTTAACTGCTTTGATTTCAAGTTACAGATGGCAAAATGCCAATGAAAGCAAGTTTCATTTTACCCACTGGATAGTCACTTTTGACCCTTATCACTAGGGAAAGGAAACAGAAAGAATTCAGTTAAAAGACTGACCTGCTTCTTTTTCAAGTCTCTCAGGGCAGCAAAGTCATCTGGCGAGTCAGAGGGAACACTCGTCACCACTCCAGTCCCTTGGCAAAGGAGAAGATAAACACAGGAAAGGATTAGTCCCCACATGCTGAATGCCAGTGCCCATCCAGCAGGCTCTGCTGCACAATTACCTTTATCCTCCTTGATGGTGAGCATGGGCAGGGCGTATATGACCTTGTAGGTGCTGAGAGGGGCCGAGAGCGCAGCACCAAGGATCTCCTGAGCGGGACAAGGGAACAGCATTACAGCAAATCAGGGGCTTTCAGCCCAGAAGAGGAAGCTCTCCTGGCTGATTTCTTCAAATTTCATGTAAATTTTCCTGACACATTACAAACAAATTAAATACGTTTTATATACAGATGGGCAAGGAGGAAGTACATATGAAAATGTGTGGTACGATTTGAGACAGGATATAGGTTTTGTTGGAAAAGTCAAATACCAAATACCAAGAAACTTAAACTACTAATATGTAGAATTGGGAAAGTACAGGAAGCAGAAGGATAGTTTGCTTCCAAGTATCTGAAGCACAACAGCATGGAGGCAGAAAGGGCTTAGGAAGCCAGTGTCAAAAGTGACATTAAAGAAAGAAAGGAAAGCATATTGTCAAGATATTCACACACTGACAGGAGGCAGTTGAGATGTGGCAGTTGTCTTCTACCTCACTAATTTGCTTGAATTCACATCATGTCTACTAACAAAGGAAAAAAACCTGTATTTTCTGCTTCATTCTTCGAAGCAAGATCAAGAAAGATGGTGACAAGTTGTGGTGCATGGAGATCAAGGGACACAAACAGCTGAAGGTGCTTTGTATCAGGATAAATAAACACCACTGATGACACTTGCACAAAGCACAGAAGTTAAGGACAGCAAACCCCAAAACCACTGACATTCACTACTCAGCCAAGAAAGTTTAACTCACACAGATGTACTGGAAATGTCAGGACCAACGAAAGCCTTCTCCACACACACACACAACCCTTTCCAGCTATTACTTTCCCCCTCCCTTTCCATTCACTCTTCCCAGCAAGCAGAAAAGTGTTGCTTAACACTATCCTTTCAACACACCATGCTGAGGGAACAGGAACCCATCTGTCCCCAGCTAAGAGCACCAGGTTATTCTCCCAGCAGCAGCTGTGGCTTGGCTGCCAAGGAAGCTGCCTGCTGCTTGCATTGTAAGACCTCAGTCACTCCAAACTTTCCCTAACACCTCCTGTATTTGTCTGACCATTAGAATTCCCCCATCCCCTTTCTGAGTGCAGGCCCCAGAGGAGCAGCTGAGCCTGGGCAGCACGCTGCAGGGCACCCACCTCCCCCATGGGCACCCACCTTCCCCATGGGCACCCACCTCCCCCAT
>VYXF01008071.1:4765-20664 GCA_013397295.1 Polioptila caerulea | reverse complement strand
CCTCAATGTTCACCCGGTGAACCCGCCCCGAGAGCCCCGAGTGTTCACCCGGTGAACCCGCCTCGAGTCCCGAATATTCACCTGGAGAACCCACCCAGAGTGTCCCCAATATTCACCTGGTGAACCCGCCCAGAGAATCCCCAATATTCACCTGGTGAACCCGCCCAGGGAATCCCCAGCTTTGTGAAGAAGTAGCCTATTAGAGGCATGCTTACTGTTTCAGTGATGTCTACTCCAGGGACAAAATAAATGCTGTGATAATTGTGTCCAATACCAGCAATTTTGGGATGAGGAATAATTTGATACAGGATTAACCCTAAACTTTGCATGAGCCCTTTAGTGAGTGGAACTGACTGGTCATGAGAGAACGGACGGTGCTCAGGATGGGCTGTGTAGTGTCACTCAGGGTCCTCTTTGATCCTACAGTCAGTAGGAATGTCTGTATGGTACATGGAGAAACCAAAGCACAGCCAGCTAGAGAAATTCCTGGTCTGGGAATGCCTCTTGCCCTGCAGTTCTTGTTTCAGAACTGCAGTCTAAATGCTGCTGCTGTGGTCTCTTGCTCTGAGCAAGCCTTGGCTCTCCATAGTAGAGCTGAGGGGGGAGCCCCCGTGGTTAAGGCATCTCTAGCACTAACAAACCACTGGGGAAGAAAAGACACCTTTTTCTTTTCCCTTAAAGCTTTGTTTCTCCTGAGGAAGGGAAAAGGTGTTGGTGTCAGAGTGGCTTACCTTAGCAGGCTTCTCAGTTTACTGTTGCTGTAGTGGGATTGGACACATTTACAGTGCTGACCTTGCTGAAAGCAGGGTGTGAGCACAGCCCTGGACTGTTTGCAGGCTTTGCCTGTGAGCTGTCCGTGTGTGATCCGTTCCGTGGTGCCGTTGCAGGGCCGCCTCTAACGCAGTCCAGCTTGATCAACAGCCGTGAGCAGCCGGGGACGAGCGCCGTGCCCAGCCTGGCGCCCGTGGGGGCACGGCTGCCTCCTCCTCTGCCTCAGAACCTGCTCTACACAGTGTCAGAACGTAAGCAAGTGCCTTTTGGTTTCAGTCTGCATTTTCTCTGTTGATGTGTGGTTAGAAATGATGATGGGTCTTTCTCCAACATGTACAAATCTAAAAAGAAGTCTGATGGCTCTCCCTGGGTCAGCCCATCATCCGTTCTGGAATGGAATGGCAGCAGTGCTCTGTCCTGGCACTGTGGGGAGCTCTGGGTTTCAGGTGCTCACAGCAATCCCAGTGTTGCTTAGGAAATGTTCCTTTCATCTTCAAGCCATTCAGTAGGACATTAGTAGGTGAAGGATGGATCTGCAAACCTGTAATTGCTATTTAACTTAGGCGTTATTCCTCCCCAGTTTGGACTAACACACATGAGAGCTTTTTTTTTTTCCAGCTGTATGTCACAGTAGTCTGTCCAGTCTTCATAGATATCAGTACTTTTTCTATTCTTTTTCCACCCTGGTTCTGACTTTCTAAAAGTTGTTAGCTTTCACTGGACACGTCCTTCTTCCTTAACAGAGCTCAAAATTTTTAAAAGTATGTTTTTACAAGGGAAAATACCTGGAAAGTCCTAGATTGCTCAATTTAATACAACACAGTTTATTTCTTTGATAATTAAAGGATTAATGGCATTTCCATGTTCTGTATGACCAAAATAAGATCATTAAATGCCAGTGTTTTATAGTATTCTCATCTGGAGTTTTTTTACATAAATATTCTGAATTTTATTCAAAGAGAGGATCTAATTCAGTTCATTATCCATGTCATTTTATTTGTGACTTCCATGCTTTTCAGAACTTCAGACACTCAAATTTCTTATTAGATAATCTATTCAGTTATCCCCACGTCCTGTCAGGTGTTCAGGTGTCACCATCTGATCCTTTCAGCTCCAGAACTTCTAGTGGGTATTCCTGCCTGTCAGAGCTCACAGGGCTTCGCAGTAACTCTGTTCTTCAGAACCTCTGTGGAGATTCTCATGTCCTGTTCTTGGACTGTTGTGGTAACAGCTGCTGGCTGCCCTCTTGCAGTCAATCGCATTCTAAATCAGGGGAGAGGAGCTTGTGGTTCAGCTCCTTCAAGGCTAGAGAGACTTCTTGTTTTACAGTGTTGGGCTCTGCTATCAGTGTGGATATTATGGGGCATCTGGTTTTAACTGTAGAGTTGTCTTTGTTGCTGCAGAACAAGAAACTGAGGTTTTGGAGGGGTTCATGTCTGTCAGGTTCCCTTGTACAGGCATTTGTTCTGTTCCTGGATGTGCTGTTCCTGTGGAGGCTCTTCACAGACTTCATTCATTCTAGTTCTTGTACAGCTTTTCCTTTTTAAGGTTAAAAAAATGCATTACCCTCAATTTGGACCTTGGGCTGGAGGGGCAATAGGAGTCAGTTCTGTCATCTTGTATTCTTGTGGTGACCCCTTCTAATGAAAATGATCATTAGTACCTGTCCTAAGCTAGGCAGCTGATCTCACTCTTACATAAAGAGAATTCAGTAGGTAAGTATTGCTTCCATTACCTCATTTCTCAGCTTTCTTTGATTGAAATCATTTAAGTATGTTCTTCACCTAAAATTCTTTTCTGAGGAGAACTAGACTGTTGGGCAGCAAAGGCTGGAAATCTCTTTGCATCTTAGACTCTGCAGTATGAATGCCAAAACCAAAGCCTGTGTTGTTGCCCTTAAAACACTGCCAGATGCTGTGCACTCTGTCACACAGACACCTCAGACCTTTCCAGGCAGTGGATCAGCAGTGCTCTGTGTTGTGACCTGTGTGCTTTGGACAAACAGCACCAGAATAAAAACCAAAAGAGAATGTGTCCAGACAGGCTAGGCCTGAAGATCAGCTGAGGGTTTGCAATGGCTGCACACGTTGGCTGTACCACCTCTCTTCTCTTCATCCCAGACAGCTTTTGACTCTTGGACATCCGTGCACTTCCTTAAAGGAAAATTAACCCCTAGTCTTAAACTCACTTGAAAAATTCTGTCGTTTCTCTCCTTTTTTTTGTAGATACATATGAGCCAGATGGCTATAACCCTGAAGCTCCTAGTATTACCAGTGCTGGTAGATCTCAGTATCGGCAGTTCTTTACGAGAGCACAAATGCAGCGTCCAAATCTAATTGGCCTAACATCTGGGGAGATGGATACAAACCCTCGAGGTAGGAAGGGTTCTGGTCATTGCTGTTGCTATTTTTGTCCAAGACCGTCAACACTTTTTCCCCCTTTTCAGGCTGAAAGCACTAGTTTTTCTCATTGGTCTAGTGTTTCAGAGCATTTTTTTTTGACATTTCTACCTTTTTAAAGTGTTAACATGCCCATATTAAAGTCAAAGCAGCTTTTTTTGGTTAAAAAAACCGCACTTGCTTGGGAATGCTACAAGGGTTTTGTTGGTTGGTTGGGGTTTTATTCCTCTTCAGCCTGTGAAGGTATTTTCCAGGTACTGGGAGCTCCTAGAAAGAAAAGTGGTGCCTAAGGATGGCTTTAGCAGCACAATCTGCAGACTGCTTTTGATCAGCCATGGGCACAGAGGTGATGATCCAAGCTCCTTGCCTTGGCTGTTGTGATGGTAGTGGAGAAGGGAACTGTCGTGGCACATTTTGGTGCTTCATGGTCTGACTCTGTCAGCCAGGTGTTCTCTCTGAAATGAACATCACAGGTATCATTCCAATTTCCCAGCTCATGGGAATCCCAGTCTGCACTTACATAGTTCCTAGCCCCTGCCTGAGTGGATGTGGCTGCTGTCTCTTGGTGATGGTGTGTACAAGGTATCTTTTAGGGAAGGGTGCAAGTCAAGGCTCTTCAAAGTTTAGTTGTGGTAGCAAAACTTCCTTTCTCCCTTGTGTTTTTCCTGCCCTGATTCTTAAAACTAAAGATGTTAATTTTGGGGGTTTATTGTTATACTTCAGTATTTCTTACTCAGTAGATAAGAAACATATTTTTTTTTTCAGTATTTCCTTCCAATGACTCATCTTGTAAGGCATATGGTTAAATATTATTGTAGAAATTGCTGTTGCTGTTTGCATCTTAATGGCTGTCCCAGAGGCAGGGTTGGGGCTGAATTGCTGCTTCTCAGGTTCTCTCTGAGAGCCCGTCCCAGGGGGAAGGCAGGGGTGAGGGCTCAGTGGTAGGGCCTCACACAACTTATTTTATTGTCTTTGTCACAGGTGAGAAAGGTTTGCTCTCAGATCATCCTCCAAAGTGAGGATTACATGCCCAGAAATGCCCAGTCTCTGTTCTCACCAGTGTAACCAGCAGAGCCCTGGCTTATATAAAAGCCATAGAAATTGCTGTATAACTCAGACTTCTTTTTAGGGGTTGAATATTTGGCATTCACAGGAGACTAACACCGAGGGCATAGTCTTGAAAAGGTTGCAAATACATTTCTAGCAAACTTTGTGTTGATAGAATTTGCTCCAGACTTTAATGTCTCAAAAGAGTGTAATAGTTGTGTTTAACTGCCAGTTTGTTGCTGAAACCTGGCTGGAGGGCTGGCAGTGGGATAGCAGTGGAAAGAAGGGGTTCTGGGTTGCTTTTGCTCTATCAAGGGTTCTCACAGGGCAAGCTGGTTGTTAATTCAGCCCCTGCCCATTGCAGAGCTCAAACCTAAAGCCTGAGGATCCACCCATGGTTCTTTTCCTCCTTTTCTGTTTGGTTAAGATTTGGGGTTTTCTTCTTTTTTTTCTTCTTTTCCTACAGAATCTGAGTTTTTAGTATCTGAAAAATGAAATTTTAGCTTTGTTTCTTCAAGCTAATACTAACCTTAAAGGTCAAAACCCATGCCTCCCAGCTGGACCATGTGTGTTTCTCTCAGGTTGTTTAGTTACACTGGGGAATCATATGAATGATTTTGTTCAGAAACAAAACTGACCATTTTGGTAAAGTCTTCCTAATGTTTATGTTTTTAATCTCAGTTCCATTTTGCTGTGTGAAACCTTCTCCGTGTGTGGTGGAATAACAGTGGCCTTTTTCCTTCCCTCCAGCTGCCAACATTATCATCCAAACTGAACCTCCCATTCCCATTACAAACAACAGCAGCAATGTCACTAGAGTTGTCCTGGAACCAGACAGCAGGAAAAGGTCTCCAAGTAGCATGGAGTGTCCACTAAAGAAACCCTGGCTGGGAAAGTAAGAATTAGCTGCAGATGTTAATTCAAATGTACTCAATTGCTGTCAGTGCTGTGAACATTGCTATTCTCTGTAATTTGGGGTGGTTGGGTCGGAAAGTCTGTGTCCATGTAATGTGGAGACTAAACATGGGCTCAGGGGGCAGCTCTCTTTTGTTAGCATCTGCACTTTTTAGGGGAAAAATGCCATTTAGATGTGTGTTACCATTTGCTGCCTTGCTTAGGCACATGTGTACTTACTGAACTCTTCCTGTTCTCCTTTTCTCTAGGCAAGTGAATAACAACCAGAATAAGCCAGGGTTTTTGAAAAAGAATCAGTATACTAACACAAAGTTAGAAGTTCGAAAAATTCCACCAGAATTGAACAATATTACACAGCTCAACGAACACTTCAGCAAATTTGGAACCATTGTAAACATTCAGGTAAAAAAACAAAGTCTAGTTTTACATCTGTGTGTGGGTATTTTATTTTCCCCAAAGCCTGCTTGTATACTGCTTGGTTTCTTTGAGAAATCTTAGTGGAGACAAATTGGGAGAGGCAGTAATCAAGTTCAGAGAAACCTTTTCTTGGTCCACTGTGTATTATTATCTTAATTCTGTAAAACATATTGGATTCTGCCTTCATGATGCCTAATTATATTTGAAAGGCTAGCACATTTAATGGTGTCTAAACCAGCTCAGGTTTTTGAGCAGCTTGTGTATGACTTTTGAAAGAGATGATCTGACAGTTTGTCTTGTATGATAGTCTTATGGTATTTGGTGGTCAGGATTTTGACAAGGATGCTATAGAAGAGTCTTCATCTGCTTCAGTTTGTTACCACTTGGCATCCTAGAACTGACTCCAACTCAGGGGTGTCCTTGCCCTGTAAAAAACAGAAAAAGCTTGTAAAAAAAACAGTAGCTAAAATAGCATTTGATTTCCATGTATTTTTCTAGACAAAACGGTTGCCTCTCAAATCCTCAGTTAGAGGTCTAAATAAGTGACAGATAGCTGGGAAGCTTCTGTATTTCTTGATAACTTTGTCTTAGCCCAGAAGATATTGTGGTGCTTTCTGCACCTCTCTAATGAAATAATGCGTTTCAAACATGCCATCTTGATCACTACACTAGAAAGCCCAAGAGACATTTTTATTGCTGTGATACTAATTTTTAGAGATAAAAATACTTATTCAAGACTTGGAGATGCTGCTGCATTGAGGGTGTGGTGAGGTTTGCACTGTGCAGCCTGGGGCAGCTCTTGTCCTTTGGGAGGCTGGGATGAAGAGCCTTTGGGTCAGCACCAGTGATACCAGACATACTCCAGGGGCACTGCACAGGGCTCTATTCACCTGGTGCTGTTGGTGGAGGAGTCTTATTCGTTCATTCATTCATTCATTTATTTAAATGTATATAGACTCTGCTGCAAGTACATATAATGTTTGCCAGAAGCTACTCTGCTTTAATTACACAGAATGTCTTACCAGAGTTTTGAGCTGTTAATGCACTGGATAACCAACTCATCATTGCACATTATTTGTAGATGAGTTTGCTAATGGTTGAAATGTTTTCTTCCTTGAGGAATGATGCATTTGTGAACTTCTGCTGTAGGTTGCTTTCCAGAACGATCCTGAGGCTGCTCTCATTCAGTACTTGAGTAACGACGAGGCGAGGAAGGCGATTTCCAGCACAGAGGCAGTGCTGAGCAATCGGTTTATCCGGGTGCTGTGGCACAGGGAGAGCGAGCAGCAGCCCCCATTGCTGCAGCAGCAGCAGCAGCAGCAGCAGCCCACCCCGCAGGCCCTGCAGCACCTGCAGCAGCAGGCCCTGGCCACGCCGCCCGCCGTGACCGTGCACAGCAGCCTGGCCAAGGTACGTGCTGGGGGGGCTCAGCAGCCTTCCCAAGAGGCTGCTGCTGCAGGGAAGCAGAGTATCTAACCTTGGTGTTTTCACATCTGTGGATACCCAGGTGATGAACAAGCCCCTGGCATCTGGTGCCTACGTCCTTAACAAGGTGCCGGTGAAGCGGCGCCTTGGAGCAGCGGGCGGGAGCCAGCCTGAGCTCAGCCAGCCCGGGGCTGCGGTGGAGGAGTCTCAGGTACGTTGAGAGTGCACCATGGTCATGCTCTCAGGTATAGCTTTGGCATGTCAGCCAGGAGGGAGCAAGCAAAGAGAACTTGAGAATTGTTCCCACTTGCTTCTGTTCCTTTTCAGTAATGTTTCATGCAGCCATGATCAGTCACTTCTTCCTCATTTCTTCAGCTGTTTATATGGAATAGGGACAATGACTTTAGGAACTATCAGCTACAATACTATCAGTGTTGTAAATAGCATAAAATATTTTTGGCAGTGCTTGATAGTAAACAAATTTGACAACCAGTGTGTGAGACCAACTTTTTGTTGACAAATGTAGTGGCTCTCCCAGTAATTTTTGAGCTTTAATTTTTCCTTTATCAGCAGTGCTAGAAGCTTAGAGAGTGTTTGTACCCAGAGTTCAAGCCAATACTGTTCAATTCACACTGATATCATAGTGCAGCATGTGTCCTGGGCCATGGGGAAATCCTTTTAAGAAAGGAAGCCTGGAGTGGCTTTTGCTGCCTTACTTGGTCAGAAAGGGGATGTTGGGCTGCGACTGCAGAGCTGAAACTGGAACTAAGGCAAGTGCAGATCATCACCTTCAGCAGTGTCCTGGTGGGACTCAGGATGCAGAGGGAGTCTGCCATGGAGAAGGAAGGACTATCTTTTTCAGAAGCCCTTTTAACTGGACTGGTGTCTTTATCCATGTGTTTTAATTGCCTTGGTCTTTCTGCCTCCTTGCACAAATCTGAGTTGGTGTTTCAGGGAACACGATCCTCTGACGTTCCCTGCTGGTATATCATGGTCACTTTAAAATATTCCATATTTTACTGTGTGCTTTTTACTGTTTCAGATATTTCCTACTTCTGCAAGCCACTCAAAAATGGTTTACAATTCTCCAAACTTGAAGACAACCCTGAAGTCTGGTGCAGGGTCTAAACCTCATGACGTTCAAGAAGCCCTTAAAAAAAAGCAGGTACTTAATGCTTGATGGCTGCCTGACAGTGTAAGGAGCCAAGTGCTTTAAATGCAAGGTTTGATGGGCACCTGAAACCTCAACCACTCCTGTGCAGCTTTGTATGTGGGTGTGGGGCTGGTCACTGTTGTGGGACAGTCTTGCCAACAGACATTGGGGTAATCACGTGTGGAGTGTCCTTTAGGGATGCCCTACTGGACACACTTGGCCGTGCTGGCTTTCCTGGGTTGGCTTGGGCTTTTGTGGATTTAATCTCTGCAGGTATGAGACACTTGCATGACAGGGCACAGTATGTTCCTTAAGAGGTATCTGAAGGGGGTAAAGTGTCAATAAAGTACCTTACAGCAGGAAGGTACTTGACATTTTATTTATTTTTTTAGTTGAATCCGCTGCACTTCATACTTGTGCTTTTTGCAGACAGTACTTTTGGTTGTGGATTTCACTTCTATAGCTTGAAGAGGACAATATGATCTCTATGAGTACATATATGATCTCTGTAAGTACAAATAATTCTAGACTGCTTTTTACTGATGGAAAGAATTTTCTTCTCTTATAGGAGGCAATGAAACTCCAGCAAGATATGAGGAAAAAGAAGCAGGAGATGTTAGAAAAACAAATAGAATGCCAGAAGGTAAGCCTGGGATGTGGCTAGTAAATACATTCTGATTTTGTAGATACCTGTCTGTTCAGGGCTGTTTTTCCTGGAATTTTATGTTCTTATTCTTTTATTATTGTATAGATGTTGATATCCAAGCTGGAGAAAAACAAGGCCATGAAACCAGAAGAGAGAGCAGAAATTATGAAGACTTTAAAAGAACTAACAGGAAAAATATCTCAGTTAAAGGATGAATTAAAAACTTCATCTACAACCTCCACACCATCCAAATTGAAGTCCAAGACAGAGGTATTTATTGTGCAACACACTTGCCTGCTTGGTTTTTGTAACTATTTCTATTAATATGTCTTAAAAATGCAGCAGCATTAGATCAAAACACTTGCAAGCAGCATTTTCATGTGAGTGATGACCATGGACAAACAGGCCATGGTTGAAGGAACTCCATGACCTAGTTTGGCTTGTAGCCATGCTTGTTCCAGTTCTAAAGCAGAGAATTCTGGGTCCTTCAAAAAATGGGGGGGACCACACACACACAGGCAATTAAACCAAAACTGAATTTAGAGAAAAGCGTGGCTGTTGTGTTCTGATCTGTCTGTATCATTTAGGTGAATGTACTGCTGAAGTGGAATAAAACATTACACGTGTGCCTTATTGTTCTGCCCTTTCCTTCTGTTTTATCTTCCCACCTCTTTCTCTGCCAGGCACAGAAGGAACTGTTGGATGCAGAGCTGGACTTCCATAAGAGACTGTCCTCTGGAGAGGACACGACCGAGCTGCGGAAAAAGCTCACTCAGTTACAGGTGGAGGTGAGCTGGTGTGCAGTGCTGCTGTCGGTGGCTCTGTGTGTTCTGGCTGCTCTCTCACCCTGGCATGGCTGTGTTCTCTCCCCAGGCTGCCCGCCTGGGCATCCTGCCTGCAGGCCGGGGGAAGGCCGGGGCGGCGCGGGGCCGGGGCCGCGGCCGTGGCGGCAGGGGCCGGGGGATGCTGAACCACATGGTGGTGGATCACCGGCCCAAGGCGCTCACCGTGGGAGGCTTCGTTGAGGAGGAGAAGGATGAGTTGTTACAGCACTTCTCTGTAAGTGGGACCTGTGAATTAACACGCGTTTCCTTTACTGCTGTGCAATCAAGCTCCTCTTAGAATAGCAATAAACCTGAGCTTTTCCCCAAAAATACAAGTGCTGCAACACTGATGGCTGATGCAGCTGGGAGTCCTCTGTCCAAAAAAATCAGATTTCAGTGTCACTTCAGTACACTACAATTGCACCACACGATTATGGAGGTGCAGGAGAACATTACTGCTGGTCCTAATGAACTTTTTCTCACAGAAATTTGGAGATATCGAAGATCTTCAAGAAGAGGATTCCCCATTAAGTGTTGTTGTAACTTTTAAGTCCCGTTCAGAAGCTGAGAATGTAAGTAGAATCATGGATATATTTTTTCACATATCTAAAATAAGAGTTTTTAACTACTTGTGTCTACCTTTGTATTTTAAAATTTCAGAGGCTTTGATCCCCCAGTTTGAGCTTGATAGTGTTTGGTGGTGCTGCAGGTAGTGCCAGTGGAGGGGAGGTACCTCCTGGTGATCTGAGCAGTGCCACAGGGCTTTCCCTGATAAAGCTGCATGTCCCTGGCAGTTCAGAGCTCTGCTCATCCTCTCACGCTGCTGGGGCAGGAGCAGGCTTTGGCAAATTTGGGTGTGGCTGAAGTTGCTCTTGGAACACTGAAGTGGGTGATTGTGGTTTATAAATTTGAGCTCTTCAAACATGCCTCTGTACACATGCTCTGGGTCTGGCTTGTTGCTGATGTTAAAAGTTCTTCTCTCTGCAAATCTGTGTTTAATCACGACTCAGGCTGCTAACCAGGGATCCCGGTTCAAGGACCGACGGCTCCAGATCTCGTGGCACAAACCCAAGGTACCTTCTGTGTCCACAGAAGTCGAGGAAGAGGAATCCAAGGAAGAGGTATGAAAATCTCTTAATAACCTGATCATTCTTACTGGAATCTAATAGCTGAGAGCTCTCAGGATACAGTTTCCTGTGTGCTGAAGAAACTTCATAAAAGATGTTTTAACAAACCAGGAACTGAACTGGTTTTGAACAGTCAGGTTCATTTCCTGCATTTTAAAACAGGTAAAATGGGGGAAAAAAAAAAGTCACTTTGTGGATGGGCTGTTAATTTGTCAGTGATGTAAACAAGCCTCAGGTTCTGTATGTGCAGGCTGCAGAGCCTTTTACTCCTCACTCTTCATGCACATCTGTAGGAGAAGTTGTGTGTCCTTCCCTGTGATTCACCTTAACACCTTAAGCTTTTAAGTGTTATTTTGTTGTGGCATTTAACAGAAACCTTGTTTAGGAGAGGGTGGGTGGTGGTTTATTGCTGCTTCCTCTGAAGCCTTGCTCTTTCCTGACATGAGGCTGCTGTTCTCCCCCAAAACTGTTTGGATGTAACTGTGTGTGACACGGTAACCAGGTACCAGCACAGCTGCTGCTGTGAGCAGGGATGTGTCCCTGGGCATAGCTTGGAACTTGTGGCTGAAAGTTCATTTTTTTTCTTCCTAGGAGACTGAAACCTCAGATTTATTTTTGCACGAAGACGATGACGATGATGATGAAGACGAGGATGAATCCCGCTCTTGGAGAAGATGAAACTTGATGTTCGAAATGTATAATTTTAGGAATATAGTTCAAACCACATCTTTTAAACGTTTATTTAAGGAAGTTGATGAGCCAAAAAGAGCTTTACTTTCTTTTCAAACCGCAAGATTTACCATGAGCAGTTTGGTATGAAACCATTTGGGACACAGAGCTGTGAGACTGACCTAGCCAAAGGCCCAGGAACTTCTTACAGGATTATCAAGCTCACCAGGGTGGTGATTTTTTTTGTATTTAAGAAGGATAAAAGGGAGGGGAGGGGGGGTGGAAATCAGTATTTTCTTGTCCTCTTTTTGTGTCACCTGTATTATCTTGTTTTGGGTTTTTTATAATGTGATTGGTTTGTTAGTTTATAATTGAAAAGATACTACAGGTTTTATTTAGCAATATTACGGGGTTAGGGAAAAGACAAACTTTCATTAAATATTATGAAAGAAAAACTGGCCTCATTTGCTCGTTGAAAAAAGGGAGCATTTTATTTCCTGTGGAGTCTCATGTCGTAGGAATTTTTTGTGGCTAGATTCTTAAATCACTTACTTCAGTATGTGTGACAGCCACACAGTCTCTGTGCTGAGCTTTTTGTGAGAGGAGGTGGAAGAAATAATTTACAGGGTATTGTTATAACATTGTCCAGTTCACTCTTTTTCTCCAAATTCTGCTTCACAGAAAACATCAGCAGGAGCACACACTGGAGTGGATTTTCACTCCTTGATTTCCTTCTGTCATTTCAGTGTAAGGCTCAGTGTAAGTCAGGCTGTTTATTGCATTTCAGTATTTGTGAGCAGGAATGGAAGGAGTTGCAGTCTTCCTCAGGAGCAGCTGGACTGGCCCCTGTGTGGCAGCCAGGAGCAGCTCTCCTGTCCCTGTTCCCAGCTGTGTCCCAAGCAGAGCCCTGGGGTCCAGAGCAGGGTGGGGTTCAGCCCACAGGATCGGGGGTTCCTGCTTAGCCCAGCCCCAGACCAGAGTGCAGTGTCCCAGGGGTGTTCAGGGCTGGCTGTGCAGTGGCTGTCCCTCGTGTCCCAGGGCTGTTCAGGGCTGGCTGTGCAGTGGCTGTCCCTCGTGTCCCAGGGCTGTTCAGGGCTGGCTGTGCAGAGGCTGTCCCTCGTGTCCCAGGGGTGTCCCTTTCTCAGTGCCTCTCTGCTGTCCCTGGCCCCAGCAGGGCGTGTGCTGGCCCTGGCACAGGGAGCCAGGCNGGCTGTCCCTCGTGTCCCAGGGCTGTTCAGGGCTGGCTGTGCAGTGGCTGTCCCTCGTGTCCCGGGGGTGTTCAGGGCTGGCTGTGCAGTGGCTGTCCCTCGTGTCCCAGGGGTGTCCCTTTCTCAGTGCCTCTCTGCTGTCCCTGGCCCCAGCAGGGCGTGTGCTGGCCCTGGCACAGGGAGCCAGGCCGGGTCCCTGAGCCAGGGGCTGGTTCTGGGCTCTGGGCTCGTGTCCTGGGCACCCAGCAGCAGCTGCCCTGACTGCCCACTCGTCCTGGCCCCTCCCCAGTACATGTGTGCATTGCTACACAAAATCAGCACCGTGCCCATGTGCTCTTGTCTCTTGAATGCTGGCCAGTGCAGGCCCCAGTAACCCCTGACTGAAGGACAGTGTCATCCAAACCCTTCCTGCCTGAGTGTGGCCAGGGGCGGGTGCTGAGCACCCTTTGGGGTCACAGCCCTGCTGCCTCACTCCTTGTGCTGTGCTGAGGGATCCAGCTTGTAGGATGTCCTGTCTCTTGACAATTGAAGGGAATGTCTCCAGTATTCTGTCTCTTCTCAAACCTCTCCTCTTCCTAGAATTAGGACTGTCCTGCTAATGACTAAATTCCAGGCATGAAGAAATGGAGGAGAAACCCAGCCTGTGAACTTACAAGGATGTCTTGCTCTTCTCCCATCACCTCTAGGGGTTTTAATGTCTGTGGCACAATGTGTATCTTGAGAAGTCCATTGCAGTAAACATGTCCAAGTCCTGACAACTTAAAAAAGGAGAGAGGGATCAAAAGGATTTATATATTTTTTTGTACAGAGCTTTTTCTTAAACTGTATAATTTTGTAAATATTTTGCTTTTTTTGTGTACTAAAATTACCGGCGTATAGATTTCAATAAGAATTGTTGTATTTTTGTATTTGGAAAATGAAAATTACAGTGGATTAATTAAGCTGTAAGAAAAATTGCAGTAGCCTTCGACACACACAGATTGGATTCCTTTTCATATGGTTTTAGCTCTAAAGTGACCCTGGGGTGGCACCTGTGTCCAGGGCCATCTCAGAGCTCCATACATTTGCTGCGTGCCCTCCCAGGAGCCCTGGCAGGCTGGCCTGGGTGCCAGGTGCCATCCCAGAGGTGGCTGCTGCCCACAGGGCTGGCAGTGCCCCCAGCCTGGCTGTGCCCGGGGGGCAGAGGGGCCACAGGGGGGCTGGAGGAGGAGGGAGCTGTGTGACACTGGCCTGCCTTTTGCCAAAGCTTATGGTCCCCCCATGTTTTAGGGCGTGCTGGGCCTGTCTGGGGCTGGTTTGGCTTGGATTTCTGTGTCTCTGTAGGCAGCAGGGCAGTACAGCTGAGTTCATTTCATGGTGATGCTTTACTGGGACATTGACCTGTACCTTGGGCAAAACACAACCCTCAGGGGCACCTGTGTGCCCCAGCCAAGTGCACCAGCCTGAGCTGGGGGGCAGACACTGGAGGGTGAGGGGATGGGCAAAGGAAGTCACTGTGCAAAGAATTCCCTCCCTTTCCGTGCTGAACTAACCTGAGCAAAGTAAACAAAACCACCTCAAATCTGAAACCAGGCTCCTGCTTAGGAAAGCACCACTTTAACAAAATCATGTGAAAAGGAACAAAGCTCCTCTTGGTGTATAGTAACCTTGTACTATAGTTTTTACAGATTGTGAACTTGTGTAATAGGATAATAGCAGATATTGTTGAATTTCTAATTGTTTACACATTAAAATTCATATATGTAATGTTTGTTTTATTGATTACAAGCCAAATTTCTAAGATGCATGTTGATTTTTTTGCAATAAAGTTATAGTATGGAATGGTTCAAGATTTAGAAAAGACAAAATTCTAACTGAAATAAATTGGAAGGAGAACCATTCAAAAAAAATTACAACTCTCAGAAAAAGAGCATTATCACTTCTTTGGGGGGAAGTGGGTGTGAAGGGAATTTTTGTGTGTGTAATGTGTGCAGGTTTGGTTTAGGTCAGAGCTGAGAGAGAAATCTTCCAAGTGCCTCCATGCTCTGGAACAGAATGTGTTCATGCAGGTAAATGGATGGGGAGGAGGAAGGGTGGAGGGAGTGCAGTAAAGGCTCGTTGGAATTTGAGGAGGCTCCAACGTTGACAGAAGCTGGAGGAAGTTGTACAGTGCAGGGTGGGTTCCCAGTCTCTTACAGGTTTGCAGTGTTCTGGAGTATTGGATACGAACCCTGGCAGGACACATCCTGATGTGGAGCAGGAAAGGTTTAGTGGCCGAAGCACTGGCTGCTTCCTATTTGATTAAAATTAATTTTAATGGAAAAAAGGTATATGAAAAATTGGAAGGGAGTGGCATTTGTGTGTGCATGTGTGGCTTTGTATGTATTCTTTTCCCCCAGCCATTCCAAATGTGATCCGAGGGTTCCCTGGGCTCAGCAGCAGCGTTGAGCAGGGTGGGACAGCACTTCCCACAGCCCTGCCAGGAGCCCCTTGGAAGGAAGCAAATGGCTGCAGGAACTATTTCAAGGGAACAGTCACATGAAGGTAAATTGTTGGTGTAATCATCAAGCCACGAATCCCTTTGTTGTCTCCCGGCGAGGCTGTCTGGAATACAGCACTGACTTCTGGACAGGGTTCCCAAAGGTGGCAATCTAATTTTAACTTGTCTCTGGAAACGGGGGACCCAGTTCTGTCCTCTGGAGCAGGTTGTGTAACGTGTCTGGGCCTTTACTGATCAGATCACTGACATAAGGGGCGTTAAAAAGGGAAAAATAAGCTTGTCTGATGTTTCTCTGGAGGTTTTTATATGCCTCTACTGCTTAATTCCATGACAGACTTAGAGCTGTGATGATCAAAACCTAAATGCATAAACTAGAGCACTTCCTTTCTCTCTCTCCCTCCCCAGGATCATTCCATATAAGATTTCCAATGGCTGCTCGGTAGTGTCAGGTAGGCTGATCCCTGTGGGAGGCTGGGTGCAGGGAGCCAGACAGGGAGAGCCTCAGCAGGGCTGGGGTGAGGCCTCGTGTGTGTTGCCAGATGCCTCCTTCACCTGGAGCTTCCCCCTTTTTCCCACCAAATAAAACCCTGTTTTTTTCATTACTTTTTTATGGCATCAGGAAAACACATTTTTTTGTCAGAAGCATCTCTTGGATTTTAAGTTCAAAAATACCCAATCAAGAGACTTCATCCCGAAGGGAGCCCCTGAGGGCTGTCCCCACTCGGTGCCTCCAGCTGGGGGGGAGGCGAGAGGGGACCCCGGCAGGAGCAGGAGCAGGAGCAGGAGCAGGAGCAGGAGCAGGAGCAGGAGCAGGAGCAG